>JAODKC010000137.1:15572890-15585634 GCA_026777985.1 Mormyrops attenuatus
ACGCAAAGGAGATTAAGGGGGGACATGATCCAGGTATATAAGATTCTAACAGGTCTCGATGCTGTACAGCCAAATGCTATTTCAATATTAGTTTAAATACTAGAACTCGTGGCCATAGGTGGAAATTAGTGGGAGAACATTTTAAAATGAATTTGAGGAATCACTTCTTTACACAGCGTGCAGTTAGAGTATGGAATAGTCTCCCTGCTAGTGTAGCACAAGCTAAAACCCTGGGTTCCTTCAAATCAGAGCCAGATAAGATTTTAACAACTCTGAGTTATTAGTTAAGTTCTCCCCAAGCGAGCTTGATGGGCCGAATGGCCTCCTCTCATTTGTAAATGTTCTTACAACTGAATGACTTTTGTTTTTAACATAAATGCATCACAATTAGCATTTCTGAGTGCATTTTCTATTGGGTTGTAGTTTCTAACTCATCAAAATTACTTTTATAAAACTAATGGGGCAGAGGAATGCATATTGATGAGGCTAAAACTATTTGATACAATAATGTTTCTCATTAGGTATTAACCCACTGTTGAATTAGCAGACAGTCACTCCAGGTATTTCTAAACACTAAATAGATAATGACATAACCTACAGTTGCAGTCATACAAGGATGACTGTCTACAAAAGTGGGTTAAACTGTCATTAAAGGCATCTACTATGGTGCTTAAAATAATAATCAGATCTGTGGATTATGATTCATGTTGATTACAGTATAGATTGCAGAGCTACAGTTTTTCATTGTAGCTTTACCTGAAACAGAAACAAGAAACACGGTAAATTTCCTCCCTTTCTTACTTTTCCAGAGACACTACTTTGACAATCCACACGATGGCACTGTTAAACTTCGCAAAAAGTGAAATTTGTCCAGCTACTCCAACGTATTATGTATGCAAACGAGGTGTCTAGTTTACATATTTTTTTGGCTAGTTTATTGGCTACCAACAGCATTCTGTCACATGTTAATTACGTTTGGTAAGTGGCTTCTAAACGTTAGTAGTTAAAACGTGTTGCTAATTTTTTCAAAAGGACGTTACTGCTATATTTTGCAAATATACTCAATATGCAGGAAACTTTTGTCTAAAAAAGTATTGCATAACTTTTGATAAAGCTTGCCTTTTGAAAAATGTTTGAATACTATAATAAGTGTAATTAAAACAATAATACGAACCATTAGTAATGTTACTGTTATTGCTGTTGCTGTTATATTAATTATATTTATTATTCCCCTGAAATGAAATCCGTGGCACAGCATAATAGCGTGTTGCAGGAATTCTGATGACTCTGCCTTGAGGCACTAGAAGCACCTTTTGGGACAGCCACCTTTTGAATCTCAGGCTTTATGACTCCATCCGTGACCCTTGTCTGGGGGGATCCTTCGGGCCAGGTTTAAACGAGCTCCCCCAGGTCCACTCGAGTTTTTTTTTTTTCCTTTGCCTCCCCGCCACCCCATCCCCCACCTAAAATAGTTTAATAACATAATAACATGATGTGCATTTCCTATTGCCAGGTATAGCTATCAGCAAATTATTATGTTTGACTACACGACAAATGATAGCTCATGCAGCACAGCTATGGTCACGATGCTTTTCACATGAATATACTTTTGTGGAATTACCTGGAAAAATAGTAAAGACATATAAAATCAGTACGTAAGTAGGCCATGAAGTTTTCCTCATTGAGTCAGTTCTGTCACCCATGTTTTTTTTTTGACATTTTAGCAACTGGAAACAATGGGTCAAAGGTCATAGTTTACAGCACATCACAAAGGAAATTAATCACAGGAAATATAATACAATATATGTTTTATTAAATTTACTGTGTGTTGCAAACCAGTATAAGCCTTGTTATTTTAAATTGTTTTGAATCTTATACTTTTGTGTGGATCTACGGAAGCGGAGGAAAAAAACAATACAGAGCATCGATCTGCACCCATCACTGCTGGGAAAAATGTTGGTTCAAGCAACACAATTTTGACTGGACACTGCAATCGATATGATACCTCATCAGTTGTTTCCATGGCAACCCACAAAAAGAAAAGAGTGCCATTTATTTTACACCTATCAGTTCCATTATAAAGGTAGTTAATAATGGGCAAAGGTCAGACCAATTCATGAAAAATAGAAAATAGGTCAACAAAGAAAGTGAAGGATAACAAACTGTATCAAAACTTTTGTAACAAAAACGTTTTGATTCCTTTTCATTTATGTATAAAATATGGATTGTATATATCATATCCTTTGAAGACATCATTGTAAGCTAAAATTGCTATTGAAATTGCGATATTGCGTATCCTGAAAAGAATTGTACTCACTATCATATAAAATCAATAATCTAAAATAAATTTACCACGAGAAACACTTATTCTACAAAATTAAGTTGTCAGACTAAGTTGTGCTGTAGCCTTGCTACTTTTTAGATTTTGGATTTGACTCCATATGTAAACAGTAAGAAATGGAATATATAAATGCTCTTTTACTCTAATGGGATATTTAAAATACATTTTAAACAGTACAATATTAACATTGCAGCACTTACTCATTTAGGTAGTTATATACATTGCAAGTTCCATTTCAGCTACATTTCTATACAGAAAAAAAGTAGTTTAGACATAGGTAACTGACAACTGCCTTATTATAATATGCACAAAAGAGAGATGTGAGAGATGCAAAATCCTCAGTGTATTGCACATATATATGTACAGTGCAGCAATTGTACCAGAAGTGGAAGATTGTTTGCAATGTACTATATACAAAATCCACAACTATAATCAGTTGTATCGACAATAACAATGAGGCCAAAACCCAGAACACCAGCAACCTAGCAACCAGTATCAGAAAAGGGCAAATCGGGGTTCAAAGTCAACGACCAAGTCACAAGTGGAAAGACAGGAAGACAGAACAGCACAGCGATGACTGTATCAGGAAGTCAGCGTCAAAAGCCTTAAAGGCAGCTGGAATCCCCTTTATACTGCACCTTCACAGATCGTGGAGCACTGGTAGCAAGCTATACAGTGGGTGGCAAGTGTGAGGTGTGGTGGGAAATGGGGATTACCAACTGGATGGCCTGCAAAAGTGAACACGAAGTGAGCACAAAGATGCATACTAACATGCGCACATGGGAAAGAAAATAAGTTTCATTTTTGCACTTTTGCCCTTACTGTTCCGTTTTCATAATCCCAGCCACTGAGTGCATAACTGTGGTCACCTGCAGCCTTATCCCACCTTTTCTTTATCAGACCAACCCTGAATTATTAAACAAGTAAACAATAGAAAATATCATTTGTAATAAGGTAGCTCTGTTGCAAAATTTGCATATAACTCTAGAAAATCAGGGCCTCTCATACAAATAAAAATCAACGATGTGACTGTTAACTTCTTCATGAAGTGATTATCACTAATAGTCCTTCTTCTTTCTCTGGTACTTCACAATAGTAGGTCATGTGGTTCTGATATAATCTGAGTTTCGCTAAATTTGAAACAGTTGATATGACAAAACAGCTGAAACACACTGCCTTTTTCAACAGATTTTCCAACAGAGAATGTACCGTGACCTCCTGTATTTGCCACCGTTCAGGTCATAGAATTCCTGCCATCACACTGAGGTCAGACTTACTCTAGAAAGTTCAAATCATGTCTTTGCAACAAACCTGCTCCATTGTCCAGAGAATAGGAAAGATTTCAACCTAGCGTTGGCTCAGCAACATAGAATAACAATCTTATCTCACTCCCCTGGATACCGGACATGCACTACTCCATTGATCAAGGCATATGCCAGTCATCAGAAGCATTAAATCTTCTAACTGTGAGTCTATGTTGTCCAAACATACAGAATAAAATAAATCTGATTTTAAAATATATATTAAATGATTTAGGGTTACTAACTCTCACTATGTTCCCAAATGTAAAAATTATGGCCACAGTTGACTGAACAGCAGAAGTATTCATGAGTTAGCCTGGGAAAAATTATTAAAATATAATTGATATATTTAAAAATCAGTACATTTGAAACTTCACACAGGATCAATAATGGGCAACTCCCACTATCATTTAACCAATCATCTTCAGGAAGAGCTACAGGATTAAATAAATAAAATTTAATTGCAATTGATAAAAAGAACCATCCATTCATCTAGTAACTGCTTATCCTGGTCATGGTCAGACGGATAAGAGCTAGTACTATTGAAATTTCTACTGTAGCTTATAATAAGCTTCAGAGCCCTTTATACAGACATATGTTCACCACACAACACATGGACAACAGACATAATTCAGTAAAAATGGATTAACAATAGCTGGTTTTGTGATCCCTCAATTGTTCCTTTGATGTGTTAACAGTACAAGCTGTAAAAATGATAGATGGCAAGATTACAATGACGTGCCATTAGTTTGCATTGCTTCAGTGACTAATGAGGGTTATAAATCAAATTGTTTATGTATGTTTAATTGTTTTGCTCAAGGTTTTCTGATTAAAAGTGAACAGTGTATCTTGGAAGCTTTCTTAATCTAAGTTCATTACAATCATAATTTCACTGCATTTTATAAAATAAATGTAAACTATGAAATGGATAAAATGACAGAGTGAGGAATTTGCGGTTGCATGCGACTTGATCACTGGTGAGCTCACATTCTGTGAATTCAGTGTTGTGTAAAAATAACTGCTTCCAGGTTCTCATAGTCCCTCAAGTTGACCCTTGTATTATTGAATCCTGGCATCATACTTCTGTCCAGGAATGTGATCTTATAGATTACACTCAACATTTCCCATTGCTTCCTAATTATTTGTGCATGACGTGCCAAAGAAACACTGAAAAACTCGTGTGTTTACTGAGCCGTGACAGAGATATTGATAGGCACGTGTCTCAATTGACAATGGAGCTGCTGCTGGTCCAGCTGACCTTTAATCCCAATAGTCACAGCAGAGGTCATCCCTTGGTTCCTCACGCCCCACCTCCCTCCCACCGATCAATGGCAAGCTATGTGGCTTCTCTGGGCCGTGGTGACGTGTGTACTATTGATTTATTGACATTACTCCAGGCAACCAAAGCCAAAGCCTCTTCTCAGTGCCCAGCCAGGCTCCAGCCCTACGGACTGCCTGTGTTTTCCTGTCCCATGCGGCATCAGAAGCACTGGACGGCGACCAGTTGATGCTGACCTGGTATTTTAAGACACACTTACAGATTTTCTTTCCAGGTCCCCACAAGCGATGTGTTTGGGTGTAATGTTGGGAAAGCATGGAGTGTCTAAATGTGAAATTGGATCACTGCTATGGCGTGTGATTTTTTTGGGGCTTCTGTTTACCATTGCGCAGTAACATAAAACTTTCCAGTACTATGCATAAAACTGTTCATCCGGGAATAGGCACGATTGGTAATATACTACACTACATGTTTACTGAAAAAAAGAATGCTAACAGTGCCCAGAAGTTTCTGTTTGTGTACTCTTTTTTTATCACAAAAGATTTTGTTTATATACTGGAATACAGACAGTCCCCCGGGTTAAGGATGTCTGATTTACAGCAATTCGCAATTACAAACAGACTACCAAAAGCCTATTATATTAAAAATTTGGGTTAACTATAATGGTTCATAATAATGAATGCATGCACTACTTTGTGACACTCATGAAAACATTGCATAGCTTCAGCAGTTCATCGACTCAACGTACAGTACCATATGTAGTTAGTTTTAATATTACTGTATAATATTATCACTGTGTACTGTACTATTATTTTTCTGACTTACCTACAAATTTGACTTAAAGACAGACTTAGGGAACAGTAACCTGGGGACTGCCTGTATGTTAAAAAACATTACTTGCATCCACTATGCATCCAGGACTTATAGACACTAGAGTAAAAGAACCAAATTTCAATGGTTCGGTTTAAACATCTGCCAATCTGGGAGACCACTGAAAGGCCAAGAGCCAGCTGGGCATTGCCTTCGCACTGGCCTCCTGGGGGAGGAACGCACCATTAGCATCCCACGCTAGCAGCTGGCCTGGGGGAAAGGAGGGTGACTGAAAGCTGTGGGGATTGGTGACATGTCCGCAGTGTACAGCTGGAAGGTCATTTTGTCGCCCACGTCCAGCCATATGCTGAACTGCCATCTGTGTCCACAGATCTTCCACAGAATGAAGTCCAACAAAGTATGAAACTGACTACATAAATTCAGAGCTTGCGGTTTCAGCTCAGCAGCTAGAATAATGCAGCGAGAGCATGGGCCTGAATGCTTATGCGAAATCATGTGGAAGGCATTCATTGGTCAAGAATAATGCACATGGATTGGTACAGGATCCACACCCAGTACCGTTTGGTTATGTATGACTATGTGCCTGCAACTCAGACAAACCAACGTGACGAGAATAAGTAACTAAGTAATAAGTAATAAAGTAAAATAACTTCCTTCGTATTTAATTTCAACTATTTCATTCCAACTTTTCTATTCCATTATATCATAGAGTTCAGAAAAGAAATACATTTTGAAACTTATTTATGCATTTAATAGTCATGCCTTCTAATTCGCATTAAAAAACAATTTTAGCAAAAAGCATTTGTGCACCAAGCATCCATCCATCCATCTTCCAATTACTTCTGAAAGAAGGGGCTCAAATGCTTTTTGAAATTTTTCACCTGTGTGTACAATATGAGTGGATGCCAGACGAATAGATCACAGAAAAGACTCAATGCACAATCGTTCAGCACAGGTGGGGCCACAAATCTGTTTCATCCTGGCTTTTCAATGTATTGCATGAAACCAGGAAACAGATTTCAACTAGCCTGTGACCGCTGCTGCTGTCACCCCTACATCCCCAACACCCTTCTGCTCACCCATCTCTGCTACTCTAAGTTCTTCCACTAGACTTCAAAAGGTGGGCATGGTCGTATTGTCCTCCAGGCTTAAGCAACAGGACTCAAATATGAATGACCCACCAAACTTCTGAGTCCAAGGACATCCATAATAAATGAAGATAAACTGCCTTTCAACAGAACTGGGTTTTGAGCGTACCTCATACAGACTCCGGTTCTAGAGTCAATTTTTTCCCCATCTTTAAGTTCTTTTTAATGCTTTGTTTTATGACTTATTCACTTAAGGGTAAAGAAGTTTTAAATTGTGATTTAAAAACAAAAGTGTTCGACGGCTAAGTACTGCTTGACAGTTCTTATAATCGATATCCTAAATGACATGTGTGATGATACAAAATATTTATCCATTACAAGTACTCGTGTACCTGTGAAGTACACTCCGACAAATTGCGAATTCAAAAAGGACTCCATCCCTTCTGTTGAGAAGGCAGCAGTTAATTGGTTCAAGAGATGTCCCAGGTCGTCTGAATTGGCGATGTTTGACCTCTGCTCCATTTTCTTTTCTCTGATCCACACCTCTAGCAGGAGCCATACAATGGTGACTTTGCTTCAGTTATACAACATAGCTTCCCAATAGCTGAACAGACACCTATTTGTAACCATACTAACCAGAAACAAAGTGCGTGTATACAAGATGAATTCCGTGAAACAAATGAGAAATGTGGGGCTTAGCGTCGCATGAAACATGTGAGAAGGGAATGGGGTGAGTTTGGCTGCAGTCCATTTATTATCTTAGGGATCAATAGCTGGCCTCTGAGCAGCCACCCTAGTTACTGTTGCTAGGCGACAACAACATCCAAAATGGAGACCTGGCTGGTGTGAGACGATAGCCCAAGGGGGGGTCACCAAGGCCAGTGGTCATTCTGAACACCTCTAGGGTGGTTTGAGAATATCAGACATGGAACTCAGCTCAGTGATGGGAGAGGAATATAACGCAATTTACAAAGGACTATGTGTGTGTGTGTGTGTGTGTCTGTGTGTGTGTGTGTGTGTGTGTGTGTGTATTAGGTTTCTATTACATTGTGGGGACCAAATGTCTCAGACAATGTAATAAAAGCCTGTTTTTTGACATTGTGGGGACCATTTTTCAGGTCTACACAAAGATCCAAAAATGCCAAAAGTCTTGTATTTTGTTTAGTTACTTATGGGTAAGGTTAGGGCTGGGTAGGGGTTAAGGTCGTCATGTTGGGATTAGAGTTTTTCCCATAGAAGTGAATGGATAGTCCCCACAAAAATAAAATTACAAACCAGTGCGTGTGTGTGTGTGTGTATCTGTGTGTGTGTCAGATATTATTTAATAAGCATTCCGATAGTGTGGATAGTATGGGATACTTCTGGACTGAAAGAAATACATTTACAAATGTACAATGTTAAGCTGTCATACATCTCATTCCTGTGTCTGTTCATTTGTTAAACTTAATCCTAACCCCTGTTAATCGCTGTTTAATTCAGCACTGCAGAATAGTCAAAGGTTATCTCTGGAAATCCCATTCCTGTTGGTGGTAAAGAGCTTAATGCATTTTGGAATATTCGTGAGCAATTTTTAAATTTGTGTTACGATTGTGTTGCAGTTGTGAATGTCCAATTACAAATTACTGGTAAGTTTTAAATCCAGACTTTTTTTCAAGCCGGCTTGCTGTTGCTTTGATTCGTTGTTTTGTCGTTATGATATGCTAACAAAAATATCAATAACTGCATTCTCAAAACACCATGCAAAATCTGACCTATATGCATTATTGACTATAGACCATATCTTTTGTATGACCAGTCCACTCTTGTTTTGATTGTAGTTTTCAAAGGAATCTGAGAAAAGGCGCCCAACTTTGGAATGAAAGGAAGGAAGTTACTGGAAGGCAAAATCACAGAGAAAGTGGGCCACAAAGGCCACTGCCATATCAGTCTGAGGGGTCGCGTCTGGAACTTTCTCTGTGTTCTAGTGATGCATCCTTTCCCTTGATCCTTTGCCATATTTCTTATGTCTGCCTCAGCAGAAGCGGAGCCACATGTTTGTTAAGTCCATATCCTGGGGTGGAAATGAACGGTCGGCGGTGTGATGTTGTTATAAGTCAGTTGTGTGTGTGCGTGTGTTTGTGTGTATGAGACTCTAAGCCCTCAGCCATGTGTGTTTCTCTCAGCAAAGAGTGATATGTTGTCCCTCTGAGATCAAAATTTTCTGCCCTTAAGGACTTTGTAAATCCAAATAAAAAAGAGAAAAAAAATGAAAAACAATACCACAGCCTTTGCACAAGTGTGAAATTTATAGGATTTATCTTCTGAACAAAACCTTATCTCACAAAGAAGCAAAGGAGAAAGGAATATGAATGGTAGTCAGCATTTTGCAAAGAAATTTGAGTTCATTACTTGATTAACAATTTTTTTGTCTGTATTTAAATGTAAAACCCAAGGTCTTGGTGACTAAGAGTGTCAGTCACCGTTATGCATGTGTGAGGGTCTGGGTGGGATGAAGGGGGACAGAGATGGTATCGATAGCTAGGCCCAGCCATTGAATGTATTGATTAGTTACATTTCTTATTAACATGCTGATTAAAAAGAGTAGGGAGAGACACAGAAGGCTGAGGACAGATGCTGGGTCCCCTTTACAATGAGGTAGGGAAAGGATGAGAGCTTCCAGGATTAGCAGAAGCAAGGATAAAAGAAGGAAATAAGATGGTATGTGGCAGACGTGAAATTGGGAAAATATTGAAGAAGGTAGAGGCAACTTTGTTCCGGCCAGTTAACGGAATGAAGGAGACGCTGTGGCGGAGGAATCAGAGGAAAATGGATTGTGGCAGGTATTTACACAGTACTAGCAAACAAAGAAACTAGAGCTATCCATTAGCGGACTTCCAACCAAGTCGTGATTGACCCAGGGAAGACAATACCGCGCACGCTAATCATGTCTGTAAGATCAGCAGGCCTGCTGAGCCAGGAGTGACACATTTGTGTTGTGAGGATGAGCTGAACAGTATGTAACTTACAAGGTGGCTTTGTGCTTCATGTGTCTTGTCTGCCTGGGCTGGCATCATGCTGCTATTGGTTTCTTTTTAAAAAAAAGTTGTTTCATTGAGTCATATGGGATGGGGGAGTTGTGAAGTTGGTGGGTACTTTTGGAAGGTGAGAATACAGGCAAAGGTAGGGGAGTTTCAGGCAATATATTTCATAACTTAAATGAAAATTTAAAAATGAAACCCTGCCCTTTCACACGTGTATTCCAGACCTCATTTTTAAAATTAATATAACGGATGATATAATAGTTTGTTTGGTGGGAGATTTTATTATGTGATATAGCTGTTGTTTTATTTAGACTACATGGTGCCCGTACTTGTTCGAATGAAATAAATAACTTGTGAAATTATATTTATATGAGTATAAAAAATGCTAATGCAAAATCTGAGCCCCTCAGATTCCCCAAATCTGCTTGCTTCGTGGGATGAAAAGCTATTTTCTTTCAGCACTAGAAAAGCAAAATTATTTTGCCATCGTTCAATGCCTAAATTAGGTAGGTATCATATTCGTTAAGTAAGCTGCCGCTAAGCACGCGCTCAAGGGGATTTTGGCTAAGTGTTAGATAGAAGATGGGGAACGGTGTTGATTAAGTTGAAACCCCTTACACAACAGGAAATTTAAGCTGAACGCTGGAAATGCGAGTTGCCAAATTTGGGAGGCCGTCCCGTTAGGATGTTGGCAGCTAAAAAGTGTCGTATGCAAAAGCTGTTTTCTTGTGATTGTAAGCACTAAGTATCCTGATCCGTTGCAGGTAAATTACTAAGCGAATAAGGACATAATAAATTATTTAGCTTTTTAGATTTATGATTGATCCAGTTAATCAGTGAGAGTATTTGTTTGAATGTTTGCATCTGCACTTTGGATTCACTTGACATGTTTAATTATATGACTTTATATGGAGTCTGTATAGGCCTGCTGTTCATTGCAATTTACAACGAATCGTATTTCGGTCCATAGGGTGTACAATATTGATAACGCGTTTGCGATCCATGTGTAGCTAATGAGTAAGAAAACTTAGGCTATCATGTCATTTTTTTGTCATCATAAATTATATTAATATTCTTTATTAATATTGATATGTTTTCTTTATTATGGCATTTACTAAACAGGCCTAAACGTGCTAAGCCTTGCATAACAAAAAAAAAGTTAAAACGTGGGTGTACGCAATTAGTAAATGTAACATGTATGCAGCATAAAATAACACTAACAATGTTTGGTGTGCGAAACCAACAATTGCTGTATACAAAGGACAGAAATAGAATATAAATCAAATAGAACGCTAATATATAGGCCTACAACATAAACACGATATCGCCATAGAATAGATTGCATGGAACAACCGTAACCAAGGGATTACTTAAACACCTTTAACCTGTAAAAATAAAAACGTCTTTCATGTGTATCAGGTACATATTGCTCCTATTTGGAGCAAAACTTACACAATGTTTATGTTTTACCAAACTTCTAAGCTGTCTAGGGCCAATCTATCTTCGGAAAATCTGTATCTCGTGTCTTTAGTCACAATTTTAAACCAATGTCTGCCTAACGAAAAAAACGACATTAATTTAAGAAGCGGTAGTAACTGATGGACTGCCCCAGAACCTAAGCTTGTTTAGTGTCTTTTTAAGTACCGCAAACATCTAAAACATTTTATACGTTAAATATGAAGAAATGCATATTACATAGGCAATTACAGAAGCTGATAACAATGAGTATAGGCCTATATCAGTGAAAAATCTTAATAGGACTAATTGTTTAAAAAAAGCAAATAAGTTCTGTATTACCTCATCAAACTGCAGCACGGTAGCTAATTTCCAGAACGTGATTTGTGGCCTGTAGCAACACAGCTTTTCAGTTTTTAAAATTATTATTATTATTGTCACTCCTGACATGTTCGGTAAATTGCTTCAGATTATGTGTTATGTAATACGAAAAACGAAGGACAGAACAACACCGCAATAGCCGGTTAAGCGCAAGCAGAATGAATTTATTTTATTGATGTTTTACACAAGTCAAAATGTTGATACTGTTCGTTTTTATTGTTTTTTTGTAATAATCTATCTGCGATGAAAATTCGTGTAAAAGTAGGTTACTTATTATGACAGTCCGAGGTATATGTCTTGTTATGTTACAAGGGGTCAGTTTTCATTCTTTTTGCTTTGAAACTAGCCTACTGTGTACTCACAGTTCAGCGCTTTTGCCCCCTGCAAGAACTTAAGAACTTTTCCTTCAGAAAAATATACAAGAAATATACTAATGAGCTGAAGATTTTTTTGTCATGTGGGTTATTCGGCATTAGTAATTTAATGCATGTAATCTGATACTTGAATTCATTACAATCACTTTTCAGAATGACCGTCATTTTAAACTGACGTAACACTTTATGAAGGAATTTAGAATCTAGCGGGATTGTAGAAACCAGACACTATCAAATTGTAAATATAACTTTTCTGAAAGGCAGAATGAGATTATGCAATGAACACAATAGTATTTAAATGTAACACAAGGCCACAATCGATTATAAATTGTAGCAAGAGCGTAGGTTTATTTCGAATATCCGATTGGTAGGGACCACACATTCCCTGGAACCCCCCACCCCTCCTGAAAAAACGCACGGTACTCCCAAAAGTATTGGTAGGAACATGCCCATAATCAAATCTACGCCCTTGAATTGTAGGTGCAAGATCTATTAATATTAGTATTCAAAATCCATCCTGTAGCAGAGTTAACTAGTGGATAATGACCACTTTTTTTTTTTTTGCCTTGAGCCTTGAAAATTTCCACACTTGACTACGAATTATAGCAGTTTGACACTTTCAGTCTTCGCTTGTGTGCCATTTCGTCGATATTAAGAACCTTCATGCATATATA
>JAODKC010000137.1:15585681-15603557 GCA_026777985.1 Mormyrops attenuatus
CATAAATGTTTTTGTTGTATTAATTCTGTTCAAAAATTTCTGTATGATATAGATCATTATTCTTTGAAATGTACTTAAATCTTATCTATATGCTGTATGTATGCTTCTAAATATGTCTCCATTTCAAAGATATTAGCTGTTAAATAGTTATTATTATTATTATTATAGTTATTATTATTATTAGTAGTAGTAGTAGCAGCAGTACTATTTAATTTTGTTGTCCAGTGCAGTTGTAACTGTTCATGTTTAATTCCAGATATGTGCACAGTACCAATGATCAGTCAAATTAATCTATATATTCGATAGAATATTATTGTACATAGAATAGAATAATGTACTGGCTGTTTGCACATATTTTATTACAGTTAAATAATGAGAGTGAAATAAATAGCCACAATGAAAGCAAACTTGTTATTCAACACGTATTTTGGAGGGAAACTATATTTCCTCGGTTTCCATTATAACGGGTGTTTTCTTTGTTTCCATCCAATAGCGAAAATATTCAGGTTGTATTTATAAATTAAGGATTTAAAACTACACATTTCCTTTTCGTTCCATAAGTGCAATGCAATTTTATTTTAAATTAAGGGGGTACTGTTGTCTTATATTGAAATAAAACCTAATTCTTATCTGCTGAGGTCATTAAAAACGGCACTGCAATTATTGATTTTATTGATTTTGATTTTTGGATAATATACAGGCTATACTTCTTGGCTTGTTTTAGCTGTTCATTATTATGAAGAGTATGAGCATTTTATAAATAGAATATCATTTTAACCACACATTTTAACTACACAATGCATTTATAGTGTGTGTGTGTTTGTGTGTGTGTGTAGCATTACATATTTATGCATTGGACTTTTTTATAATTGCATTGAAGATAGCCATGCTGATTTTGTTGTTGATGATGTGAACATACAAATATGTATTTGCATGTGGATTATAATAAAGGCAGACGAGTATCACTGAAAGCTATTATTTAGCCTGATTATTACAGAGCTGTTGATTCTAAATTCTGTACTACGCCTTTAACTGCGTCCCAGAAAAAAAGTCATATAACTCGCCTTAGACGTTGTATTTATTTTTGTCAGATCTTTGTCAGAAGTATTTAAGGGGAACTAGCAATAACAGAAAAACGTCAGAACAACAAATGAGAATTAAGATGCCATTTGGGCCGTAACTGTGAAATAACGCGAAAATAAAAAAAAATCGGGAAGTAAGTGAATAAATAAGTATTAAGATTTTAAACGATGACCTTTCCATACATCTGCGTTGTAAAAGGAAAGTATTATCTCAACTTGTAGGTAAAAGCTGTATTGATTCATCTGAGATTTGAATACTGTTACACGAGGTTTTAAGAAGTTGATATATTATAAAACAGCTACTGGTGTAGGCATGCATCTACCATTGACTTCATCTACATGGTCAACGAGAGTCTTGAAAATTCCAAAATCTGGTCGGCTACTCCAGGGTGGAGCGCTACAGGCTCAAATCAGTCTGCATCAGGTTACATTAATAAATCAAGTAGTGAGAAAGAAATGGCTGCACAATATTATTCACAGGGCAGTGTTTAAGTTTCGGTATGAGGGAGCAGGAGGTAAATGTACAGAATAACAGTCTCAAGCTCAGTTATGTAATGATAAAAATAGGCAATGTAATTGCATTTGTGTAGTTTGATAAAACATATTACAGCCGGAAAACAGAATGTGGAATATGAATTTATAACTTTACCGCGGTCAGGTAGGTCAAACATTTTAAAAGTGGCATAAAACAGTACCAGCGGGCCTGTAGCCAGTAGCCTACAAGCTGTAAAGGTTAAGAACTATGAAAAAATGAAAGCAGAGAAGTGCCGTCTGAGTACAAGAAATGAAACAGTCATTTAATTCAATTCAGTTTGTTTAGTTACTAAAGCGTATTATTAGGAACCTTGAATTGAGTCACTTCTCGAAATTGCAACGTGTTGATATAGCATACTTTGCTCCAAATAACATCGTGCGATGTACATCTAAGCAGATTAGGATTTTAACAACTTTCATATTCAGAATATAATTCTTTGCAAAGGAAACACGGAACTGTTCACAGTGCGAAGTGCTGAAATTATCCACATATAGGCCTACGGGTTACATCCAAAATGTTGTATTAAAAATTTGGTAAAACACAGCAGACCTTTTAAATTATAGCTTATTGGTAGTTTTTTTTTGCAGAAGGCACCTACTCAGTCTGGGTGTGGCCTTCACTTTAAATAATAATTTAATAATAGCTATTTAAATGTCTGTGTTTGTTGTAACGTATGCGCAGTGCTATCGACATTCTACAAGGCATGATAACAGTGTGTTTTCTATACGAAGATGAAATCTGTGGTGATTGATTAATTACTGATTTAATTAACCTATTTCGTTTCAGTATCTACTTCACAGTCTCTTGCAATTAATGGCTAATTTAACTAGTAAAAACATTTAAATGTCAAAGTATTTATTCTTGAATTGACCATGAAATGCAATGTAGCCATTATATAATCAGACGAGTCGGTTTATATAATATAGGATTATTCTATGTATATTAACTTTATTAAAACAAATGTATTGTAAATAATAATAAGGAGTCCAATAGTGGCGCGCATTATTCTGAAGCGACAGGGCAAAAGTAGCGTTTCGGCTACTTCTGGGTTTTACCGACGTGGTCAAAAACATTTCATTTAACTACAACATTACGGAATATCCTATATATAATACTATGCAGGGGAATGATCACACTCTGATTAAACTGTCTATACGCCTGGTACGTAGCCTATATATTTAAAAAATGAGGCCTCTATATTATTTCAATTCTAGAAGGAACGTGGCGCGTCGGTGCCAAAGGCCGGGTGAATGTCCACTCTAATGTTAACAGCAACAGAAGGTGAACTTTCACCTCTGGCTCTTCAAAACCCTTTTATATCCGTACAGAAACCACTGACCATTTTACCTCCAGCTACTCACCATCTACCCATTCTTGCAATGGATCGATAAGGCAGCATCTGGTCAGAGAAAACAGGAGTCCCACACCGCACTCTGATTTTTAAAGGACAGCTAGCTGTTCTCTGAAAATTAAATTCAGTCACATTTTATTCTTTTATCGTGCTTCCCATCAGCAACCTTCCATTTCTAATACCCTGACATATTCAGTGGAACATATAAAAAGCGGTGCTAAATGAATTGAAGGTTATCGCGCAAAATGTAGTATCGATGATACATTTCAGATTTAATGCCGAAAACAAATTTTATTTAAACAATAATGCGAGTAAAACAATCCATCGATCACGACTAATAATGTTATTTGTAGCAGTCTTTGTAGGTAAATTAACATCTTAGGCTACACTAAGTAAACTGTCTAAAATTTTCCACTTTTTAGCTAGATCAGAAAATGATAAATGTTCATGTTTATCTTAACATATTTGTTCGCATGGATACATATTTTACAGATTGACCTCTAGAATCATGTTTCAACAATAACCAGCAACATGACGGGCACCATCAAACAGTGAAATGCATGCCAATCAATAGTCATCAAATACATATTTACAAAGTTAGTATTATAGAAATCGGCAAATCATTCGTAAAAATCTAACAAGGAAACAATTTAATTGTTATTGTTGTATTATTAAAATACCTATAATTTAGTAAAAGTAATCTGCCTCTGTTTGAAAAACTGTCACTACTTCTATTTTAACATGGTCCTACCGCGGTCTTAATTAAACAATTGATGCTTATTACATGTCCTGAGTGGACCCCGATTGGAAGCGAGAAAGGATTTCTGGAGATGTTTGTATCTTCACCCAACTCCGCCCCCTTCCATCCACACGTCTGCTGACGCGAAAGGGTTAATTGAAGTTGGAATTTCATTGCACATCTGTCAGATTTTTTAGCAAGTGACGCACTGAAACGGACCACTGTGAGTGCAGGAGAAAAGAGGAGAGTCGGACTAGGTGGGGAAACGACGACCAGGCGGGCAGGTAGAAACAACGGCTGCAAGCATCACCAGATTATTTAAGAGAAACAATCAAACAAAGCGCTGTCGTTTGACGTCGGAAAAGGCGCTGTGGTTCGCAGTCGATTGTTTGGAGGCTGATTGTTTGACCTCCCCTTTCAATAAATATAAGTGTTTCCAACACATCTGTCTCTCAAGACCCTAAGCTGACCAGTTTCTTGGCGTTGCGCGGACAAGCGGGCAAAACAGCGACAAGCTGATCAGCAGAGAGGCGAGAAATAAACAACTGGCTTACGTCCCGCGTTTTTGGAATAATCAATGAGAAAGAGGCTGTAATCCGGAGATCGTATTTATTCGGTCCCATGTTATTTTTCCGCAGTCGAGCGTATCTTCGTGGCTTTGTCCAGCGTCCCCGACGATCATCGACTGATACGTGAGGTAGGCAACCCAATGATGTGGGCTAATTTCCCGGGAATTAATTGCTCATTAAATATTCACCACTTAAAGAAAGCGATGCAACTTTTATTCGCCAATTAAGCGATAGCGGTTCATTTCATATGCAGATGTCACTATATACTATTTTCTTTAGTTAACTTTTATTTCCCATAAATGAACTGGTTAATTAATTTTCTATTTGAAGATAACAATTAATGGGCGAAGGCTAGTGAACAAATTACAGTTTGTTGTTATACCCGTTAAATTTTTTTTTTCTCCCTGCAGGCTGCAAACCAGAAGGGTACACTGAGAAGAAAAAGAAATAAGAGAAGGATTGCTGATATGTAAATGAAATTAATATCGGCGTTACTGAAGCCATTTGGTTTTGATCACGGTTCACGAAAGATGGTGGAATAAATAATATCATATAGAAACTTCATTTTTTGCTATTAAATAAAGTGGAAAATTGTTTTAGTTTTTAATAGCCTAATTCTGAAGTTGTGTGAACTCCAGGAGAGGAAAAGACTATTAGGAACCCTTTGGTACTGCAAAACTGACAAAATAAGCCAAATAATTTAAAAGAAAGATGGATGGGAATATTTCCGAGCTGTCGGTTCACAGCCATAGTGACCTTGCACAGTCCCATGATGGGAGCACAATGCTACACTCTCGGGAACTGTTTGATGTCTTCCCAAGATCTTCTTTGGGGGGATCTGTAATGACTCTGGGGGACCCTGAACATCGAGCTCAAAGGCTGGACCATTCCTTATCTGCGCTTGGATATGGGGTGGACTCACCAAGCAGCTGTGGGAACACGTACACCACGCTCACGCCACTGCAGCCCCTAGAGGAGAAATTTCACCACCACCATCACCATCACCCATGTTTGCCGGTCAGTAACGTTATCGGGAGTTTTACACTAATGCGTGAGGACAGAGGCCTCGGAAGTAGTTTCTACAACCCCTATGCTAAAGATCTGGGCATCTCTCCGAGTCTTTCTCCACCATGTGCTGGGTCTGGTATAGGGGCAGCTATGCACGGCTATGGCAGTCTGGCAAACACCGCGGATGTCGTTGGACAACCGCTTCCCAGTGGATACGAGGTACATAGTGGCAACGTGTTCTGCCGGACTGTGGACTTTGGGCGAGAGACGTCAAATCAGGTGCTGGGAGACTCCGGCGTCGGTCATCAGCTCAGCAAGGCAGAGATGCCCCAGCACATTCACAGCCACCACCCTCACATATATGCCGGCCATCACTATCAACTCCAGCCCATGAGCCAGCAGTGTTCAAAAGGTGGGGAGCTCTGCTCGACCTCCCTGTCCAGCGATGGTGCGATGGCCAGTTCCCAGGGCGGCGGAGGGTGTGGCGAGGAAATAAACACCAAGGAAGTGGCACAGAGGATCATCACAGAACTGAAGCGCTACAGCATCCCCCAGGCGATCTTCGCAGAGAGGGTACTGTGCAGGTCCCAGGGTACCCTGTCCGATCTCCTGCGCAACCCGAAACCATGGGGCAAGCTGAAGTCAGGCCGCGAGACCTTCAAGAGAATGTCCCGGTGGCTGCAGGAGCCCGAGTTCCAGAGGATGGCATCTCTGCGGCTGGAGGGTAAGAGCTGAGCACCTGTCTGCCAGCTGGACAGCAGATGGGCACTGCAGATGGGCGCCGCAGAAGGCATTAGACCTTACGGATGCTGTATAAATAGCAGGATGCACCAGTGCGGACATATTTAACATGCATTTGTCTGCAGGATGAGCAGCATTCATTGTCCTTCACAGTATATTGCATTTCCTTTTAAGTTGGAATCTGCACTGGTCAGACTAAGACAAAGGATCCAAAAATGTGTCCTGCCTGATACCAGTTCTGGCATTATCGGACTATCGGATAGCATACCTCCTGAAACGTATGCTATTCCCAGTATTAAAGCAAACACACTTCAACTGAAGACCATACTTTTAAGATTTGCAGACTCTGCTTAAAAGGTAAAAAAACAAATAGACAACCGACAACACGGTGGTGTAAAAGGTGAATTTCACTGTGTGCAAAACATATTCAGAGACAGATTACAGGCTGGAAAGAGGATCTGTGTCCAGTGTCTTAGTTTCATGCCAAAAATTTATTTAGCAAAAATGTGATCATTTTGGGTATTTCCATAAAGCAACATTATTCTATGGATATATTAATTTGTTTCCTTACACTTAATATAACAGTAATTCTCAAGTAGGGGTAGAATTCATAGATTAATTGTCAGTTTCGTCATTCCACTACTGTTTGATAATTTACCAAACAGTGGCAGTAGGGTATTTTGTATGACATTCCACTAGCTGTCCACAAACATGGTGTAGTTTACATATGAGGTATGTAAGCAAAATGCTTTTCTGTTTGCAGTTACTACCTTGTACCTTGTCCTCATGCGATACTGAGGCCACAGTCGAACAAAATGCCTGAAATTCAACACTCTGTTCTTGTTTGTTTCATAGTCAGAATGGCCCATCTCCTTGAGAACTAAGGTTGCATTCTTCCAAGATATAATTTCAGCTGTGCTAGAATGAAAGTAAAAATCAGCGAGCCTTCTGCAGCTTTCAGTGTAGAGCCATTGTCAGTTGGTGTCCATGAACATCCCAGAGGGACCAGTACTGTGAGAACACATGTCTCAGAGTGCAGTGTTACACTGACACACTGGACACTGGAAGAGTGTCAGTTTTACTGCCAGTATGAAAGGAAACGAGAAATGTTCACCATGTTGACAACTGCTTTTTCTCTGTAAGGACCCTGAAGCTGTACTCTTTGGGGTTAGGTGAGCTTTACAAGTGTGATGTTGAAAAGCTTACTCAGTGTGTGCCAGTATAATTTATGAGGCTTATAACAGGTTGTCAGGCACAAGGAACTGCTGACTAAACTATATGTTTAGTTTGCAAAAAGAGAGATTTAAGGTTAATTATTAACAATTCAGTGCAGTAAATTTTGGATTTCAATTTTAATCCATCCATTTACCATAACTGCCTGTCAATTTTAAGTACGCATATTAAAGTCTGGGGCTTGGAGCTGATCCCAGAATGCAGAGATGGATAGTCCCATCTCAGCATGGATAGTCCCATGGCAGTATGGATAGTCCCAGGGCAGCATGGATAGTCCCAGGCCAGCATGGATAGTCCCATGGCAGTATGGATAGTTCCATGTCAGTATGGATAGTCCCAGGGCAGCATAGATAGACCCAGGGCAGTATGGAAAGTCCCATGGCAGTATGGATAGTCCCAGGCCAGCATGGATAGTCCCAGGGTAGCATGGATAGTCCCAGGCCAGCATGGATAGTCCCAGGGTAGCATGGGTAGTCCCATGGCAGCATGGATAGTCCACAATAGCATGGATAGTCCCAGGCCAGCATAAATAGTCCCAGGGCAGCATGGATAGTCTCATGGCACTATGGATAGTCCCATGTCAGTGTGGATAGTCTGAGGCCAGCATGGATAGTCTCATGTCAGTATGGATAGTCTCATGTCAGTATGGATAGTCCCACGGCAGCATGGATAGTCCCAGGACAGCGTGGATAGTCCACATTAGCATGGATAGTCATAAGGTGGGATGCCAGTCCCATCCGCAGAATTTAACATAAAACTTTTCTTTTTAAAATCTAGTAAAGCCTTGTATTTCATACTCCGACACATTAAGCATTTAGGATGCTCTGCTGTCTTTTCGTCATAACCAGCTTTCAGCAAGGGATTGGTTTCCTGATCACCCCTTTGCTTAATTACCAGGCTGTATTGATTTTTTTGGGAAAGAACAACACACTCACCCAAATGCACAACACAGCTACGACCAGGAAACAGGCCGCCTCTTTAGATGCACGACACCCCATTCTCATTGCCAGTCAGCAGAGGTTTTACCTACTAGCCAAATTTAAAACATTGTTGCATTATAGACTAACTCTAACTGAAGTTAATGAGTCTTCAGCACATTACATGTATCTGTTATATTGATATATATATATATTCTTTTACATTTAAATGATTACTGGTGTTTAATCCCCAATGTTGTAAGTGTTTAAGTGAGCCTTAGTAGAGCACTACTGCTCTGTCCTGGGCCAACCTATAGAGTGGTTAGTATGCAAAGGTCCCCAGGGTGAGCCCCAGGCCTGTTAAATTCAGGAAGGATGAAAATGACAGAAAACCACCCACAAAACCAGACATAAATATGATACAATAGGGTAGGAAATTAAATTTTTATATAATAGGAGCCGATTGTTTTGTGCCATCTACTTTGCAATGTGTGGAAAGCATGCGGAATCAGGCTGGTGTACAAGTACGGCCTGGTAACCAAAGCAATGGAATCGTCAACAGATTCATGCATGTGGCATGAAAGAGACACAGCGAGTGTCAGTGGTGAAGTATTCAGACACACAAAGCACCCGCTGCACCAGGAATCCCTGCACTGAAAGGGTTAACCAGCCTTGGCGGGTCTTGGAGTCGGAGTTGCACAGATTTAATCAATAATTTCTATCAGCCTGTGGCCCAAGACATCAATGGGGGGGTGGGAGAAGGATGGAGAGCCTGGGAGTGGGGTAAGCAGTAGGGGGTGAAAGGTATGGAGGCTGGAGGTGGGGGCAGGGAAAAGCATTTCGGTCACGTTTCAGCCGCACAGGACAGGAGCATACATCATGATTAGACGTCGTTCTCACGATCATAAGGACTCCGTGGGGGAATATTTATTCCTATAGCCCTCGAGCGTCCGAGCTTCGCCAATTTATGGCTCAGTGACTGAGGCTCTTTTAGAGACATTTACAGCACGGGGAAGCGTTTGCTAAATGGCCGGTGCTGTGATCGTGACTAGAGCTGATGAGGAACGATCGGGGGGGGGGGGGGGCGGGGGCTAGGGGGGAGTTCCCTCCATCATTGTCCTCATTATTGTTTGATGCTCAGGCTCCAGTACATACAGTGAATCAGTGGAGTCTTGATAACTGATTTAAAATGCAGTTTTATTCATCTATATGTAGACAATACTGCATTACATTCTCTACGAAGTCCATACATGGCTGTATAATCTTACATCCTTCACAGTTCAGCAGGAATAATAGGGAAGGCTTTTTCAAGTAGAACAAATCACATTTTCCTTGCTAATTGTTTGTATATAGTTTGTTAATTGTTCCTAATATTCTTATATTAATCAAATGATAACCGATACCACTCTGATACAAGTATATACTCTTTTCCTCTTCTAATATTATAGACAGCTTGGTAATTTGATACAGTACTATGAATTAGATATGTCTCATTCAGTTACACCACTGCAGTATTTTTGAGTAATGATCACACAATCTTGCCATAGATTGGAGTGGTCTAGACAGTGTCAATAGAGATCAGCATGGTAATGTAAATACAATGTTTTAAATTTCTCTGACAGTCTCGTTGTTATGCATGACTTTGTGAAGTTTTGTAGTTTCCTAATATATCGGTATTTTCTTCGATTACATCAGCTTTTGTCCTATCAGGCAAGGTATAGCGTGTGGAGATAGATCAGCCTATTTTGAGTCTGAGGGTTAGTGCGCTTTTCTCTCTATCGAAAGAGACATGCAACGTTGAAGCGAATGGGCCGGATCCAAGCACACGCAAACTAGGCAGCTGCTTAGGGCACAGCCGGAGCCAGGGAGCCCAAGGGAGTCTTTCCTGTTATCCAGTAACATTTTGACTTCATAATTTTTGAGGAAAACAATGACATGTTTTTATGTTTTTGGAATTCTATCAGAATAGTCACATGCGTAACTATTAGGGATACATACTGGTCAAGCTGAAGAATATAATAATTATGGCTACATTATTCAGACGCTGGCTGTGAAGGTATTCCACCCTGTTAGGGGCGTACACATAGCTATCACAAAATATTAATAATGCAAATGTTAGACAATAATGAGCTTTTCTTATAGTATATGTCCCTTATGTCATCATAGTGTTTTTCATTCCTTAAAGAATAACAAGACAATTGTTGACGAACAGAATGTGCCTTTATTATGAACCTGTAATTTTTGGGCCCATTTTTCTGAACAGGATGGTAAATAATACACAAAAAACACAATAAACATTTTGCACATAAATGCTGTTAATGCTCCTCACCTCCCAAAATAACATAAAAATGTGCCAAATATTTAACGTTGTTATCAAATTAATGTTTAAAAATGACTCCTAACAGTGGAACGGAGTATATCAGGGTGGGACACCAATATAAGCAGGTTCTAACAGTGGATGGGTTTTCCCTCATTCTTCTGCATGTTTGGCGTAACGATGTTTCAAAACAATCAATTTTTTCCATATTTTATTGCAATATGTAAAACTGAGGGAGGGACACAACAAATAGCTTTGTGTGTGTCTGTGGTTCCTTATCAAAATCAATCATGATGAGAAGTAGCGCATTCTCTGTTCAGGTGGCTAGAGAAAGAATCACAAATTAGAGAGGACAGGGAGAAGAAATTGTGTTTTATTTACATTTGATTAAAAATAAAGATGGTGTAACTCATCATGTGATTATAATACTTCTTAAAGAAACACAACATTTTGGCAGAATAACAAGTGGGGCATTTATCAGTTAGATTATCTGGCGGGAGGTAGTGCCATGTATTAAACTTGAGTGTTGCTTGTAAAGTGATAAAGAGAGGAGCTGCTAAAGTTCTATTGCTTATAAAACCCAATAAACTTGTGCGTCTAACAGATATGCACACCAGGTCAGTAACAAAAACGCCAAACAAGGATTAAGCTATCTAACCTTCTAAACAGACTATGTCGAATATGTTCTTAATTTTTTCTTTGACTGGACAGACTTTCTCCATAACATAGCCTAACAGGGTGGAACTTTAAGAGTGTGGCAGCATAGGATAACATTTCAAAAACTAACAAAATGTAGGAGAGACAGATGAAGCATACCTCTGTTTGCACAGTTAAATTCCCACCAAAAAAAAGATTTTCTGCAGCCTTTTTTTGAAAGACAAAAAAGTGTGTACTAACAGGTTGGAAGATGACTTAAGGGACACACAGTAAATGAAGAAAATGGCAAAAAATAAGTATAGTTTTTATGTAGCTTATTTGTATGTATGTTTACAGGCAGTTGAACCTAGTCCATATAATAATTAAAGAATATTTTGGGATTTTTATTATTTGCTGGTTGATAGTTCTTGTTGATTACTTTGCACTGAGGACATGATAAAAATGGATGCTAATCAGTAAAACGTTTTGTAAAATACAAAACAGTACTATGGCAGCGACGACGATGAAGAATAATGATGAGGAGAGACGGCTCGACACAAAGTTGCTCTTTATAGCAGTTGTTAAAAAGACCGCACAATAAGCAACAACAACACGGAGGCAATGTGGGGTGGTTACACATTAGATGGGAAGGCTCACACACAGTAGGTCATTACACAACACATCAGGATTACACAGACAACACAGGTAAGGGTTCATGCGATAATCAGCAACAGCAAGTTTTAACGCTAACAAACACATACAGCTACTTACACAAGACATATACAAGGGCCACGTAACCGGTCTGCGAGCATGCTGGGATACGCTAATCTCACTGGTGCTGCAGTATTTTTAATGTGTATTATCTCGCATTAGGTAATACAGAAGACCAAAACATATAATTTAGGCCATCTGTTATAAATATGTTACTCATTTGAGAGTAAGAATGAGTAAGTAAATCATAGGGACAGAGAAGTCACTATATGACAAGAACGACCAACATATATTTTCTAAATAAGAATAATTACACAAAATTAAAAATAACAAAAGCCATATACATCAAGTTGAATTGTTTATATGCAAGCAGAAACAGGGCTCTAGCTTTAGGCAGAAGAGGCTGTTGCCCAGAGCCCCTGTATTATCTGCATTGTGGAGGAAGTGAAATGATCATCAACTTGCTTGGTAGTGGGACTTCCCAAGTAAAGCTTTGCCTAGAGCCCCTAAATAGGAGGATCTGGCTCTGGTCTGGTACAGTATGCTGCATTGTAACAGACAGATGCATAGTTGAAGCTTAAAAGGCTCTAACGTTCATGGGCCAGGATGCCTTCCTCTGCACAATGTTTCTCTGAGAGGAAGAAATGAGATGCATGACCAGAACTCAGATGAGAAAAATCATTTGATGTGACCTCATCTTATATGGCATTGACATAAAGAAATGATGATAAAGACCTCTCTGAGAGTGTGTTTGGTTAATTACTTGACTTGCAAAAATAGGTTTAAGCCCAATGATCTATCTGAACCCTCCGGGCATAGGTGCGCTATGTGTTTACCTCACTGCTCTGTCACTCTCCTGTCTTAATATAAAATAATGGGTCTGTGATTCAGGGTTGGCCGCTGCTCTCCTTGGAAATGCAGATCAATGCTGTTCTTTCTACAAGTCTGCGGACCCAAAAGCCCTCTGTCCTTGCACGTAGCATTCAGAAAAGGTGGTGAAGGTTCCAATATTGGAAACAGCTGTTCGAGAATAGAAAAAAAATTGACCAATGCACATTTGGGTTGTCCCATGATCATTGAAGGTCATGCCGGGGAATATTGCAAAACCATTTGTTGGACACAATGTCCAGACTAAAAATGCTTTCATTTAATGACATTAAGTAAGTCACTGCTGTATAGCTTGTAAAGTATATAGCATTCAGTGTATTTCCTTTGCATTGATCAGCTCAGGAAATTACCCAGCTGGGGTCTTCAATGAAACCAAATTGATTAACATACAATTGAAAGATGCCCTCTGACCTTTGGAGAGCAAACTCAGAGAAAAAGGTGATTCAATGTGTATCACAACTACCTAATAGGTGGGAACAGAACATTGTGGAACAGTCATCATTAGGAAACTGAAACCATTTGTGTTCATACATAAAATATTTGTGCTGCAATTATTGTGGTAAAAAGAATATTTCCAGCTAAACCTGCAAAAATGTTGTATTTGCTAAATTTCTCCACCAGCTCAATTAATTAATTAACTTTATTTGTTAAATAACCCAATGAGGCATTGATTAGCTGAACAAGGTGGGGTAGTGGTCGAGTCAAAATATACATGTGTGTATTAGAATGTTTGCGAATACAGACGCTCCTCTACTTATGAACCTTCAACTTACGAACTTTTAGACATACCTCGAATGAACGAAGAGGACTGTAAGTCCAAATTGTGTTCATTGGGCTCCCGTATCCTGTCCGAAACATCAATTTTTTTTCCTGCGCACCAGTTCCACCTAGTATGACTTCTGGCCGCTACTCCCGCCACGCAGCGTAGTATGCATACTCCCAGCATCCTAGTTCTTTGTACTTGCGTATGCCCTTAAAATTATGTTGAATGACGACACATGAACATTTCAAGTTATGAACGGCCATTCGGAACGTATCTCGTTTGCAAGTAGAGGAGCGTCTGTACTGTGGTGATTTTAGGAGAGGTTTTGAAATGGCGAAGCTGACACACTTTGACAGACATAACTTTACACCAGCATGAAGATCATTTGAATATTGGTTTCTTTGACTGCCTAACACTTTTGCATAATGCTACATATATTTTAAAGAAACACCAACAATGTAACATATATAAGAATAATGAGTTGTAGCTTAATGATGGGTGGCGGGTGATCTCTAATAACTAAGTAAACAACAAATGCACAGGCAGCCATATTGCATATAGACATAAATACAGCCTAATTCTTATTTTCTGATTTATCAGATGAGGATTGGAGTTAATGTAAATAGAGTATACAATACTAGTTAGTAAATAAAGTAAAGGAAAACTGGTCACTTAATCCAGAACAGGATCACTCTGAGCCTGTAGCTTTTAGCAGGAAGCACAGGACAGAAGGAAAGTCACACCCTGGATGAGAGAAAACTCTATTGCAGAAATTAGTCATTTTATTTCTAGCTTATTCCTAGTAATTACTAGATAGGGGAAACCTCAATTAAAATATTGTTCGCTAAGAAATATGCATTATTGACTTGGGATCCTGGACCTTCAGAGCTTCTTTTCCATGCATCTAAACATTTTTCCATGTCTCCAAAACCCTCAATGCCTATAAAATAGAAATCAGCTGTGTGACTTATATAAAAATAGCGGAAGCTAATAAATTTTTCCCTTCACTCTCTTTCTTATGCAATAGTAAATCCATTAATCGTTACAAAGTTTTCTTTTATTTAAGTCTTTTTTACCAGTATCCGTTAATTATTTGGGCAATGCGTGTTCGAACACATAGCTACTGCAAAATTAAGTCAAGTTAATTCTTTCATGGCCGTTTTGAGAAAACCACATTGGAAGTACAAATTACCACAAGAAAATCAATGCCATATAAACAATTTTGGCCACTGTTTGGTACAAGTAGCGCTGGAAGGTTTAGAGTAGAACCATTAATGTAACCATCCAGTAATATATGTATGTATTGGTGAGCAAATTATTCTATTAATTCTGGGCTCCATATCTGCTGTAAACACTGAATTGTTTACATACTTTTCAGTCCGAATTGTACAACTGTCAGGATCTAGGTTTCATTTGTTCTGGGGTGAACTATGTACATTAAACCAGTTTCCCCCACATTGTCATTGATTCAGCCTGCAAACGGAAGGAGCAGGAGCAGAGCAAAGTGGAGCGGAATCAGGGCCCCAAGCGCACTCGGCTGGTATTCACAGACCTGCAGCGACGCACCCTCACGGCCATCTTCCGTGAGAACCGGCGGCCTGCCAAGGACCTACAGATCACCATCTCTCAGCAGCTGGGCCTGGAACTCTCCACCGTCAGCAACTTCTTCATGAATGCCCGCCGCCGCAACCTGAACAGGTGGGCCGACGAAGGCCGGCCCTCCTCAACCGGCTCCTCCGGCTCCAGCATCTCCTCCTCTGCCGTGTCCTGCAGCAAAGCCTGATGGGTAGGGGCGAAGGAAACAGTGGAATGGGTGAACGGAGGCAGGATGGACATAAAATATTCTGAGACATCTACCCTGTGTTCAGAAGAAGAGTATGTGCTTTTTTATAAAGCCAGTCGGTCTCGATGAGGGTTGGCCATCCCTTATGGAAAGTTTTCTAATAGAGTATCCTGTTTGGTTAGATCCACAGAAATGTTCACAAAAAAGGTGTTAGAACACTTTGAAGGTTTCGAAGATTGTTCAGGCCTTCAACACCTAGAGCATCAATGGCATTGTAATCTGCGTAAAAAATACTTCCCGAATGGTCGATTTTTTTTTGGGCTAGTGAATGTAGAATGCAGAAAGGTGCTTTCTGAGCATGTTGTGACCTCTCTTGTCATCTGTCTGATCACATTTATAAACAATGTGTACAGCTTCATGGACTCTCCTCAGAATTCATCTCCTCTTCATAGAAGCTGCGCCCAAACATGTCAAATTCTGTGGTCTACATATATATCTAACATAGGCTGACAACGTCTCCCTGTTAAGTAATGCACTCATTTGCATTCATTTGTGGAAGGGAATTCCATATTTAGGTCCGGTGTCCTTCTGAAAGTTATACTTTTTAATCAATGGGCATGACACGGAGTTGCACAACATATAACAGTGGAGGAGACATCCCCGATGGATTATGACTTATGATTATGATTATGCTTCCCCTTAAGCTAGCTAATTATTGAACATTATAATTGGCATTTATTTATGGCACGAGGGTATCAAAGACTACTGAGTGTTTTTACAGCATAATACCAGGTATATCTAAAAAGTGGACAGACTTGTAGAATAACAAGGTGTGGACAACTGTAGAGCTGCCAAAGAAAACACTAGAGTCATTTTGACTCAATGTTATGGGTCTTTTTCTTATATGAGAAAAATGTATAAAAAGGATATGTCAATGTGCTGGTAAGTGCGACTTTTTTTTACCGGCCAGAGTGTGGAAGATGTAGGGAAATGACACCTTAAGCTCTTTTGTACCTCGTTAAAGCACATAGATTAAAAGTTGGCTCTTTTAATTGACATTGACATCATGGTTTTCAGTCATAAGGATTATACATGGGGTTTTTTTAAATCTCCAGCAAAGCAGAGTGTTGTGAAATTCTGTAAGAAATTTTATCACAGCATTTATTTATTTATTCTATTTATTTATTTATTTATTTATCTATCTATCTATCTATCTATCTATCTATCTATCTATCTATCTATCTATCTATCTCTTTGTTTATTTATTGTTTAGTTGTTTGTTCATTTCACAGTTTACGGTACATTTTTAATCACCAAAGCTTTTTCGCCATCCTTGTCATTTTACTTTTATTTATTCATATTTTTTACTTTAAGATCCTTTGTATATCTGTGTATACTTACTGGGAGTTGATCTTTTTCTATGATGGGACTAGATACAGTAGCTGTGGAATCCTGTCAGAATACCAAAGATAAGAATTGTCCTCTCTGAATGTATCATTTCCTCTTCCCCCTTTCTCTTCCACACGATGTATAGATGCTTATTACCCCTTCAGGCCTTTTTAATGTACATTTCTTCACTGTTGGTAAATGTCTCATGAGTAAGGCTCTGTTCAGAGGCTGGTTTGGTCTGAATTTCGTGAAGCGTGACATTTCACGTACAGGTTGCTTGTAAATAGTATCCAAATGTCAGCCAAGACAGGGCTGCAGGATTGGGGGTGTGCTAGATGACTAATTAGGATTTTTCTGCGGTCTTTCAGCCACTGTACGGTGGCAGCCATCCGCAGACACAAACATCCATAGATAACATATATATGGTATATATGCTGTTATGTGTGCAGAATGAACTTGCCAGTAAGAGCCCTAACACCCTGACATTAGACAACATCTTTAGCAGGAGGGCTGTGTAAACTCGATGGGATTCAATATCGAGTTGATGGCAACTGACAATAATGACTTAAATCGATCTCACACTTGGGTTAGCATTAGTTTTAGGCTATACTATTTAGGATAATAAAACAAATGGAGACAAACAATATATACCTTTTATATCCTGGGATTAATTGCATAGAACCTGTAGCAAATTCGGCTGACAGACAGGATATTATTTCTGAGTGTGAAAAATTGTTCAGAAAGTGCCCAGTTCTCTTGTATCACTACATCAATCTTTCCAGAAAGACGCGTTTTTTAAGATGGTGATTGTCCTGTACTGCTCTGGGCATCCTCTTCCTTTTTAATGCCATTTCATGACCATTTTGCAGTCAGCACAACCCTTGCTTCCCCTTTCCTCTGTTCCCTATTTACGTGTTTTGGGACCAATGCCCTTTTCACTGCGCACGGACAAGCCAGCCCCTGTCTTTAACCTTCGGAGGGCGTGTTGTGGGGCCCCCTCACAGCACGCGCTTGAAAGGCAGGCCTTGAAAGAGGCCATCGACTTTTGTAGACTTCAAAGACCTGAGAGGGCTTTTTTTTTCATCTGTCTCCTCTGCGTATGTCTGGTCTGAGGCCTGCTTCTGGCCAAACCTGGGGGCCTAGGGCATTCAACGGGCCAGAGATCAGCGAGGCCGCTGAACTGGAGAGGCGGTGGGGGGGGCGGGTGTTTGTTT
>JAODKC010000137.1:15617886-15629813 GCA_026777985.1 Mormyrops attenuatus
GTAAACGGGAGGATTCCACACGGGGTTAACGAGGAGGTGTGGTCCACAGGAGGGTGACCGGGGCTGGGCGTGACATTACCCAAGCTTGCTTAAATGTAGGGAATGTGCCAGTCGCAAAGAATGAATTAAACAGGGTCAGGGTGGTGGGTAGAGGGGAGGGGGGGGGGCTAGTGAGGTCATTGAAAGTGAGTGTGTATTTCTGGTGGTGATGATCTTTTCCTGGTAGTAGATGGTCTTGGCGTCAGAGATGGAAGCAGAGAACACTTCATTGTTTTATTGTGTATTAAGGAACAGAATGAAAGGTGAGTAGCATACATTGTTATATGAAAGAAAAACAGAAAGAAAGAAAAAAGAGGGAAATGGAGGAGAGGAACAAAAAACTCTGGAGGTTCAAGGTCCACTGGCTTTCCAGCCCTCCTGTTTATGCTAACATTATAGGAAACAAAAAGACCTACTCTAATAAGAGCATGGTGTAAACAGGTATGAAGCCCAATCCAAAGCACCTTTATCAACCTAATGGTGGTACTGGTTTGCTCAATACTTTGTTGAACCTTTTTTCGAAAATTTGACCATTTTTGGATTCATGTGAAAATGGTCATTGTGATTATACATTGCCATTAAAATGATATTTTATGTGATATGTATGTTACATTTCTTTTCTTTTTCCTTTGATGAAATTCTGCTGCACCTGTTGTCTTAAAGAAACTCTCTATCGAGGTCTGTGTAGTTTTGTAATTGCTACCGAAACCACTACCGAAATATGATGGCATTTGCGTACTCGCAAACGTGCGGGTGGCTTGACCCTAGTAATTTACAAGTTTTCACGTGGTATTTCAGGCATGAAGTGCGCAAACAGAGATAAGCACCTCTGCTCATTAACCTCTCTGAATTGCCCATAATGTGTGACTTGGGATAGCTGGGTAGGTCCACTTGGTGAAGATGGGGCTATCAAGTTTCATCAATAGTTTGGAGTGAGATTACATCTGTTAGGGGCGCAGCATGTGTCTCACGGTCAGTGTGTGAGACTTGAGAGCCCCGCCTACTGCATTCATTGGATCTTGCTTTGCCACTCCCACCTTGTCTGCACTCCATCTGTGCACATATCCATGTAATAACGTGCTTGCAGTGGGATCAAATGTAACTATCTTGGAATTTACCTGGAAGCAACAAATGCTATTTTCTGATTGGCTGGTAGGTGACTATTAACTCTTAATAACTCGGGACAATTTTGAACTTGGAGGACAACTAGACAATAGTTACATGCTAAAGCATGTAAGGCACAGCAACAGAGGGGTCAGAAGAATTCTTTATTGATGTGATCACCAAAAAAAACACTGGCATCATTTTAACAGCTCAAATAAAATACATAGGTAAATATCGCAGATTTATATAATCCGTGTATAAGAAGTTGTTAGCGCACCATTAACTTTCAAGGACTCTACCTTCCAAGCCCGGAGTTTTCTCTGCTTCACATGAGTATATCACCATGGTCCTGTTCCATGTTCCATGTGCAATATGTTTAGTTATTCTTCTCTTGTTATTAGCAGTACATTTATCTGTGATAAGTGTCATTTAGTTGCTAGGCTGACGGAGAAGATTGCAGTTTTAGAGGGACATGTCCGGTCATTACAGGAGATTCAGAAGAGTGATAGTTTTATAGATTCAGTCTGCCCCCATTCCGGCAGCAGAGCCTTCGCGTGGCGGCATAGTCGTAAATCCAAATCTAACTCACACCAGCACCATTCACCCATTCGTGTTTCCAACAGGTTCTCCCCCCTCAGTGAAACACCTGCTGAGATGCCTGCTGAAAGCGCTCTGGTAATTGGCAATTCTGTTTTAGGAAATGTGAATTTCCAGTGACCACAGTAAATTGTATCCCTGGTGCCATAGCGACCGACATCTCGGCAAATTTGAAAGTGCTGGTTAACAGTCACCGTAAATATTCTCAATGTTATCCACGTCGGCACTAATGATGTCTGATTGAGGCAATTGGAGATCACTAAAGCAAATTTCATAGAGGCGTGCTCTGGCCCAATCCCTGTTAGATGTGGCGACAAAATGTACAGCAGATTATCGCTGCTGCATCGCTGGCTGTTGGAATGGCGCGCGATAAATGGGTTTGCGTTATATAGACAATTGGCAAACGTTTGGGGGTAGGCCTGGGCTTTTGAAGAGGGACAGTATTCACCCCTCGCGGGGCTGGTGTCGATCTCCTGTCCAAAAGCATAGCTCATAGTTTCGAGGAAAATCGCTGACTAGCCTCAACTAAGTCTTGTCGGCAGGCAAACTGGCATAAGCGACCGCCTGCTAGTCGCTTAGAGTCGTCACCTAGGTAGGGTGACCAGATAATCCATGTCAGGGAGGACACTTTGAGCTACTTCGGGTTTTACAAACTACTTTCAAACTGAAAGGCTCCTGTGCTCGGCTGAATAGTTCAGCTCTTCTTGTGCTTTGACTGGTTTGTTTCCTTGATTGAAAGACTCATCCAGCTGTTTCACATTAACATTAGTGACACATTCATGATTATAGGAGACTGACCAATAAACACACAGCAAGAACTCAGTGCTAAAGTGAAATCCGGGTCCTTTTTAATTGAAATGGTAATTTACAATTCCTCTCCTAGCTCAGAGTGTCCTCCCTGACATGGGTTATCAGGTCACTATACACCTAGGGTTCATATTATTGAGACTGTATCTGTTCCCCTCACTCGTGGAGGTCTATTCCACTGTAGTGCATGTCATAATAACTTAATAAAAATGAAATCAAATCCATCATAAGATAACAGGTGTAATGCAAGGCTAAAACTTGGACTTTTGAATGTGAGATCACTGGTTCCTAAGGCGTTGCTAATAAATGAAATGATTACTGATTTTAGTTTTGGTGCCTTATGCCTTACTGAGACCTACCTTAAACCAAATGAATATATGGCACTTAATGAATGTACTCCAGCTGAATACAGTTATAAGCATAACCCTCGACCAAATGGCAAAGGTGGTGGTCTTGCTGCAATATTACAGTCTAACCTAATGTCTGAGAAAAGTGGTTATAGCTTTAGCACATTTGAAATTCTAGTTCTTAGTCTTGCTGGCTCATCTCTTTGTAGTCCTTCACCTTCAACCATCATTTTTAATGTGTGTAGACCGCCTGGCCCATACAGTAATTTTCTTAAAGAGTTTGCAGAGTTTTTGCAGATTGTTGGCGATTTTAATATTCACATGGAGAATTACAGTGGTCCTTTAACAACATTTGTTACTATTCTTGACTCTGTAGGTGTATGTCAGAATGTAGTCGGTCCTACTCATGCCTGTAACCATACCCTGCATTTGATTCTTAGCCATGGTATCCTGGTGGAACACATTATCCCCCAGAATCCTCTATTCTCAGATCACTACTTGTTAACGTTTAAAGTACAGTATAGCCTCCCTTTAGCCCCAGCTCAAAAGTACAGTATCAGCTGCCCCTCAACTGTCGTCGCCGCCATCATCTCTCTCTGACTGACTGACCTGAGAGCAATCCAAAACTTTCCCGTATTTTCTGTAACGGGGGCGAAATTTCCAGTGCCCCAAAACCATTTAATTCGGCGATGCTGATAGGCCAAATCTTTATTATTTTCGCCTAGCAACCATACGCGATTGGCTATTTCACTGCACTTCTGGGGCGCTTTGATGAGCGCCCAAGAAGAGAAATGATTGGTGGAAATCTGTCGGTGGAAATTCACTGTTGAATGAGAGTCAGTTGGTGGAAATGTTGTTTAGATAATTCAGATTGCATGTAGGCACACACTATTAAGTAAAACTGAGACTGATAAAAAAATATATATATATTTTTTATTTTTATATATTTTATATTCCCCCCCACATCTGGGAGGGCGGCGCCCGAGCGCCCCCTATGGGCCAGCCACCACTGATTAACAAGCTACAGTGGGGAACAGTTAGAAGTTAAAGACACCTGCCAGCTTCGCTACAAGCACAAAGAAGCTGCGTCCATACTGGGATTCTGTCGAGCCACACAAGCTCCTCCCATATTAGGACTGAAAACCTGCCTCGACCTCATCAAACTCGTCTTGGCAGTATAACAGGGCACAGTTTCCACCAGCAGTGCAAACATCATGGAGTGTGCGGATGTTTTTGAAGGCAAAAGGCAATTTCCATACACCTGATCCAAACTGATATTTGGAACAATACAAATAAATAATCATAAAATTTAAAACTGATTTTACTAATTGCACTGGTACTGTACAAAGTTAGAGGTGCACTACTCCATAGGTTGCTCCACTCCCCCCACCTCGGGCTTCCAGTGGGGCGACCTGAGGTGAGCCCAGCCCCTCCCCACATTATACTTCTGAGTGATAGCCTGTCTAGTTCGCAAACTACAACCAGGGTGTCCACTCCGACAAGGTCAAATGACCCACACAGAGACATGATATCATTGACGTGACATGTAAATGGGTAATCTGGCCAATGAGAGAGCTTCATCCATCAGATCACATCTCTTAATCCCCTCCCCTGTCCCACACAATTCCCATTGAGACACGAGTCTCTGCAGGACAGAGTAGTGGGAGAATCAGAAGGTGGGTCCGTCAAAAGGTGACATATGCAATAGAGCAGGTCTGCCAGAAGGTTATTGCTTTTGGTCAAAAATGCTGTCAATAAATGTTATGTCAGAAAGAGACCAGACATTCACCAGACATATTAGTCAGGCAATGACTTTGATTAATAAATATCTATAATTCAATGCATGTTTCATATTTGATTATGCAGCGTAAGAAATGTCCCAAGCTTGATTACACTTTCCACCATACTTTCAGATAGCACAAAGGAAAGAACATGCATAGTTCCACCCACTTCGCCAGGCTCTATTCCTGTCAACACACCAACAAACTTTTTGACACGCCCACAGACCATTTGACATATCCAGTACTCCAGTATTGGAACTGGTCTTTGGCAATGGAAGATGACATAAAATGGGCACACAAGAACATAAAGTACGCGTAAACAAAATATGGTCAGATATGAGATTCACCCCTATACTTGTTCCTGTTTTCTACCGATAACTCTACACATTATCAATGAGTTGTCATGTTGTGACAATCACGACTCACATTTTAGAGGAAGTAAAGAAGGTTAGCTATCTTCAGCTGTTTACAATTGCTAACAAACTAAATGTGCTACTGCAAGTATAAGAAGGCAACTGAATTGTTTCTGTGTTGTTTTCCCGCAGACAAATGCTGCATCAACCCTTAAAATATATCACACACGTCTTCTTGTGTAGCTATGTAATCAATGTGGCACCACAGACTGTGAAGCTGTGTTATGATCTTATATTAATGTCAGTTAGCTAATTTCAGCCAGCCAGGTATATCGCATGAGTGACCTCAAGGTCATTGCCATGGAAGCAGAAAGAATCCATTCTAAAGTGTCACAGATTCTTTTTGCACATTAGCTGATAGAAGTAGCTGTTGATTTTAATATAATTCACTGTAGTTCTTAGCAATTACAAGAGAAAGTAAGGTACATTATAATGCTAGAATTTTCAAATAAAAGTTCATTAGTTACCTTAATAAACGGTAAAAAAAAAATCTGGCTTATTTTGACATTCAAATAAAAATGTAGTAGAAAATTCAGTTTTTTCAGAGTTCAGGTTCAAATAACATGTTCAAGTAACCAATGACATCTGCTCATAACCCAAAGTAGCATAACAAGAAAAAGGGGAAACGAGATTAGAAGATGACGATTCCCATGTAGGTGATGTTCCTTAAACAAACCTGTTACTGCAAAAGAAAATAGACAACTATATCTCTACTTAAAGTTATCGTAAAACCTGGCTCGGCTGGATAGGAACTGGAGGATGTTGCTGGGTGATTTTTTCGGCACAGTGATCTGAAATCCCTGCTTGGCCTAAATGAGCAAATTGCACAGCCATAAGAGCCTGACTCTTACACTTGTTCACTCCCATTACACTCCCACACAGTAAACTTGCTTCATAAAATAAAAAATAAAAATAAATGAATTACAGGTGAATAAAGGGGCTAATCCCCAAACCATGTCCCTCTCCAAAACTTCCATGCCCTCCCCTTGTCACAGTTATTTATGTATTTTGTATTTATGTATCACAGTTATTATGTATATTTTTTCTAAAAAAATTTTGTTGGATTGTACAAAATGCAAAAGATAATCATGCAAAAACCACCACATGTGTACAAATTTTTAAATCCCACAACCGTAGAAATGATTATTTATAGAATGTTAGCATTCTGCCTTACAGTACTAGTCTGATAATAGACTTGAAAACATTTCCCGGGTGTTGAATTTGGTCGTTCATGTGTCTTTCAGCTTTCAGATCCTACATAGTGGGGTAGCAGGCATAGAGGGAGATGCCACATTGGTTGCTCTTGTTCCGTGACATTCGAATATATCCCTGGTCACCGAAACCTTGTCCCCAACTAAAAAAGAAATGGCAAGTAAGTATATAAGTGCATGTATGGCTTATGGCTCAGTAATCAATGCAGAACTCAGCACTAACTGAATTATTTCTAAACCATCTCACTTAACAATTACTATGTGATGCATCTTGCTAGATTATGTCATTATTGTGTCATTTTAATAATGTTTTTGCTACTTCAGACAAACATGAATCTCTAGATGCTTCATATTAAGTAATATATTAAAATACTAATGTTAATGAATAATAAGAAATGTTTCATTTATATCCAAATTAACTATTTTATCAATATATTCCACAATATGAAAACTAAAATTATTTGAATAAATATGCATTTCTATGAAATACTACATACTTATTTAAAACAACATTTTACGCATATATTTAAACAGAACAATCTAGTCAAAACTGGCATAACGTTAAATGAACTGTATTAAGGATGTCGTGTAATAAGGATACTGTGTAATAAGGATATCGAATAAATTTATCAAGCCATGCAACCTAAATTTGATTGTACTTTTCATAATATTAATGTAAATTGCTTTACCTGTTCTTCACTAGCCAAAAGTCGTCACCATTCAATGTTCCATAGCCTACTAAGAGTACACCATGGTTTACAGTCTGACTGCAGGAAGGATCATTGTACACACCTGGAAAAATGAACACCACCACACAAAAACAATTAGAGGTAGAAGTTAGAGGCCATTTTTACATTGGCGGAATTTCGAAAAGTATATGATCAGTCTATTTATTTTATGAACAAATGCACCATTCACTGAGACTGTAAAACCCTCAGCAAAAACTGAACATTTGGATCAAACCATACAGAAGATTATTAGGGCTGGAAAAAATAGCGAGTTAATGCGTTTTTAAAGTCAAAATGCTGTTTTTAAAATCATAATGTGTTAATATTTCATTGATCTCGTTAATGCATGCAGTATTTTGTTACCCAAATAGGAGAATAGCTTGAGCATTGATTTGAATAGAGACCTATAATATTCTTTCCTGGTTGTAAACAACGTGAGAGTTTAGGCCCTGACGTTGCAAATGATCCTAGAATTCAGAGCTCAAATCAAAATTCTGGCTGTGTGAAAATTCAGCGCCTGCATCCTTCAAAGGACGTGGTCTTTGTAGCTTTTGGAGTCTGCATCCTTCAAAGGTCTTTGCAGAGAACCTTGGGATATGTTGGGCAGCAAAGGATCCAACTGGTGGATCGTTCACTCGGCAAAAGAAGGACGCATTCCTAGACCGCATTTGAAGGAGCCATCAAAATGGGACGGCCTTGTTGCATCGCTGTGACGCATTTGGTCTTCGAATGCGGCCTTGAGGATGCAGCACCTGAATTCGAACACAGCAATTCGGTTAGTGTCTCACAGGGAAGCTGACGCCAGGTTTATTTTAAAAATAAGAAAAAAATATGAAGTATGCATAGGATAAAAATATCACAATTTGTAATATTTGTTTTTTTTCGATTGAATGCTTCTATCTTAAAATTTTAAGATCTTTTGTGTTATCAGTGTACTTTCATTGGTTGTCAGAAATGTAAGATTTCCGATCAATCCATAGTGTTTTCTCCGCACCTGTATAGTACATGCGATTATGTGTACATATGGTATATGCCATTAATCATGTGAATAATAATAATAATAATAATAGTTTAACATTCCTATTCATTATACTATTTCTTATTGCATCTCAAATGAGCATACATAGGTTATTATCACAAACTCATTACCATAACATATATTTTCTCTAATTTTTTGTTTGAAGAAAGACTCGGATTATACTCTACTTAGTATGCTTTCAGAATGGCTTGATGAATAGCTAATTCTGCATTAATCAGAGCATTCGACATATACATATTTCTGATTATAAGTTTTAATATTAGGTGCGATTAATCACAGAAAAATATGATTCTTTTTTTTCTTGTCGTTATATTTTTTTATCAATTCCCAGCCCTGAAAATTTCGAAAAGATAAGCCAGCGATCATATCCCAAGAATCCACATACCACTCCGGTATAAGATGAACGTTGGCTGGGTGGCATCGATGGCCACAGAGATGGGTCCAATGGTGGCCACAGCTTCCTTGAGGGCATCTTCATTGCCCCTAGCCACAAAACTGTATGATGTGCAGTTGGCAGCTCGGTTGGCAGGGTTGTATTTGCACTGATCATCCTAAAAAGGGTTACAGAAATTGATCACTACAGCCCTCATACAGATAGACTGCCATTTTTGGTGGTGCAAACAGAACACATTAAACCATTCAAGCACTTCAGATGTAACAAACTCACATGGCCAGTATAGGGGTAGGAGGCATCAGAGTCTATGCCTTGGTTGTCAATGACATACTGGAAGGCGTAACTCATGAAACCACCATTGCATCCTTTGTTGCCATACTTGGATGAGCAATCCACCAGGTTCTGAGGGCTAAGAGACACCAGCTTCCCTTGAGTCTTCATCAGCTGGCCCTCAAGAGCCCCCACTGCACTAAATGCCCAGCAGGATCCACAAGCTCCCTGGAAAGATGATACCTTACTACACAGATCACAGTTTAAAGTACGGTTAGCACACATCTGGGTTTCCCCAGACACGTCCACTTTTTGGGCCTCTGTCCGGGCATGCGGGTAGTTTTTCAAACATCGGTGGTTGGTCCGGGTTTAACGCTGCAGCGCGTGTTGCACAGTGGAGTACCAAGTTAAGCCAAAGGCAGCAATACAGCACCATACGTGCAAGAAACATCACTGAACTGTAAGGTCACCATACGTCTGGGTTTCCCTGAACATGAAGTTTCATTTTTACAGGGTGGTTAGGGAAAACTCATTAATATTCATGAGAGAAGTACTGCCTGGTTGGTTAGTGAATGTGGAAACTCATTAATATTCTGATCCCCGGACATATTCTCCTTTTCTTCTCGCCAAATATGGTAACCCTAGTTTAAAGTAAAATTGAGAAAGCTTAGAATAATCAGCTGACACTGAATGATGACTAAGCAAAAACTCTGGAATGCAAGCTGCTTTTGTGGTGTGTATTTGTGAAATCAGTGTAATCTGAGGTTAAAAGATGATGACTCTCATTAGCATCGCATGATCTAAATCAGCATTTCCTAAACTATGTTTCCCTAAGCTATTTTGTTTCAACCAACCAGTTGAGTACTCTGTGACTGTGATTCTTTATACTCAACTAGTTGGTTGAAACAAAATCTTGGTCAGGGCATCTATTCTCTGGACCTTAAATTTCCACCTCTTCTGAGTATATGGTTTAAAGTGTGTTGCTATTCACTGTCTTACCTGATTCTTGACATCAGTGACGTAACCTTGCTCCCTCCAGTCAATGGAATCTGGCAAGACGGTCGCAGAAGATCCCGTAAATGTAAAAGGCCCACTATGAAGACCAGAAGGAACGCGGGTACCAGCCAGGGAAGATAAAATGTCTTCTGGGGTCTAAAATAGAGGTGACAAAATCTTCCTCAATTCTCCCTTGCAGCGCACAAACATGTGTACCCCCCACCCCAATATGTACCGTCATTATTTGAGGCCCTTATTTAATTCTTTTGAACACAGTATTAAAGCCAGATATCTAACACAAATATATCACATATATCACAACAGACAGATGTATCTGCTGTGAAACTTCATAAAAATAACAGACTATGATGTGGATAATTCAACATGCAGCCCTGTACTTTAAGGATAATCTGGCAATGGTTACAACCTGACAACAAGCTGACGACTCACCAAGTCCCCCAGGTGGTTCATAGCTAGGTCATAGGTGTGCATCCCCATGGAGGCCTCCAGGTTGTGCAGGGTGATCAACTGGAGGTTCTTCTCCCAAGTTTGCCTCCGTTTCACCTCTTCAGTCTGCCCCCACATGGAACATAATTTAGTCTCAACAAAAAAATCTCAAATATTCCTATTGGCATACTGTTCCCTAATAAGGCTCCAATTCATTCTGCACACTCAGCTTAATCAAAACTTTGAAGTGGTACTGATTAAAAGCCATATGACAGGTTTACCTACACATGTTTATAGTCAAATTTGTGAGACTTCACCTTGTTTGGGTAGGACTTGTTATGTGTGCTCTTCCACATCTCCCAGTGCAGATCCAGGTCTTGACTGACCAGGGCCACTGCTCCTCCACACAGTGTGGCAATAAACAGTATTTTCCACATTCTGACAGCAACACCTTTTCTGGGAAAGATGTGTTGTATTCAGATGTAAGCCAGATGTTCTGGGAGGGAAGTGAAAAAAAAATAGGCCTATTTTTAAAACAGCAGGTTCCTTCAGATATCTTTACAGAGAAGACCCTTAATAAATCCTTTCTGGTATCGTATATCTTCATTTATGAGAGCATAAATCACTGTATGGAGTTTCAATATTCAACAATAGTCTTTGGAGTTTAATGTCAGGGGAATGTAACTGACGGACTTGTTATTCTGAAACGCATTGTAGCTCATTGTAACTGAACACCTATTTCAGTATAACAAGAAAACCGTATCATGAAGGATAGGTGGTACACTCTGTTACAATGCGACTAATGCGTTCCTGAAAAACGTTGCGTTCACTAAAATCGCGTACTAAAATACATATATCCAATGGGAAAATTAGGGTTAAGGGAATGTGACTCCAAAACTTTGTCACTAATGTCAACCGAAATTAATTAAATATTTAAAAACAGCGATACCAGTGTCAACTATGTATCTGTCACAAATACAGCGAATTACAATATCGAGTACGAATGTTATTATAAACATGTATTTGTTATTACAGTAGATAGGTTTGAATGACCATAATTAAATTAGATTACTATCAACTTTATTGTCAGGGTGCTGAGTACAGGTACAGAGTAGAGTACAGATGGTACAGAGAAGAAGTACAGAGCCAGTGAAATGCAGTTAACATCTAACTGTGTGCAAATACAATTTATACATATACAACAGATTAAAATGTATTATAGATACATTATGAACATACGAATCTCGTTATAACGAGATACTGGGCATATTTTATTTTATAGTAATTGCGGAAATACGCTGTAGGCCTATTTGTGAGGGAAATTTGTTGAAAACCCATTTTATACTTTCTTGCAACTGATTCTTTGGTGAGATTAAATAGCACTTTAGTGGTCAGTGTGTTTGAATGACAAAATACAGCAAGTCAAAAGATGCAATTAATAACCGACGGCTTGTCATAAGACGAGGAAGAAAAACGGTAGCGAAACTAGGGTATTATATAATGATCAATGTTTCCCGTGGCAATAAAATGATTATAAATGAAAAGCTTATTGAATAAAGTATTCTTTGACTATAGAAAATATCGTTTAAAAAACTGATTCCACATTGAAAGATTTAACGAAAGTGAAGATTGATATTTTATTAGTCCTCGATATTATAATGAAGTGCACAGGGCAGCACATAATAATAAAAAGCAAATCCACACATAATTCACAAGGAAACGAATCGTACTCATTTATCCCAACAAACATTCAA
>JAODKC010000137.1:15631785-15669599 GCA_026777985.1 Mormyrops attenuatus
CGGAGCCAGCAATTTCGTTTCGTCTTTATTCGTCAGAGCATAATGAACAGAGATTTCGCTGTAATTTTCGTTGGCAATCATTTTTCCATTTACGTTGTCGTTACAATCTAGTCATGAAATAAAAGGTCGTCAACGAATACTTTTCGTCAAAATTTTCGTTGACGTAATTAACACTGGCTGCCGCGCCTTTTCCCACGTAGGCGCCCGAAGCCTGCGCTGCTGCGCCTGTTCCTGTAGTTCCTGTTCCCGTCCTGGCTCCAGTTCCCAAGGAGGTCCCCGATCACCTGACCACCGCTCCTCCCCCCCTCATTAGAGGTGGAGGAAGAACTTGAGTGGGACCCCTCAGGACCCGCCTGCAGTTCCCCCGGCTCCTGCTCAGCAGTTGCCTGCGGTTCCCACAGCTCCACCTCGTTGGTCGCCTACGCCTTTGCCGGCTGTGGCTACACCTTCGTCTGCAGCAGCTCCAACTCCCTCCTCGCCCCCTTCACCTCCCTCGTCTCCTCCTTCGGTCCCTCCACCTTCCTCCTTGCCCCCTTCGGCAGTCTCCTCCGCCTCCTGCCTCACGGTCACCGAGGGTCCCTCCGGCTCTGGCCTCGTGGTCGCCTGTGGCCCCTGCTGCTCCCGCCTTCAACCTGCCGGGGTTCCCTCCGGCTCCCTGATTCCCTCCGCCCTTTGCCTCTTTGCCCCCTTTCCATCCTTGGTGCGCTCAAAAAGACACATTTAAGAACTGGTCCAACCAATAAAGGATCACTTTAAAAAATAATGATAATTTAAAAATGAGCCAGCCAGTAGGGGCCCCCTGACCACTCTGGGCCCCTGGGCTGCAGCCTAGGGAAGCTTGTTCATTAATCCGCCCTGGGTTGTAGGTTCAAATCCTTATAAATATATACATATAACCATTCTCTCTAATGTAAGCTGGCTTAGAAAAAAAAAACAGGAAATGAGTGTGATGTGTTTATTTTAAATTTATTTAGTGCTAGTAACATTGCATTTGAAACCAATATACAAAAGTAGTTTCAGACAAATTCTGTTTTTACTGTTCCACAATTAAAATGTTTGACTGCACATATGTATTAATGCACACAGGTCTGCTAGAAAATGTCTCTTTTCAGGTAACATTTCTTAATTTTAGTTTTATTTAGCTGCAGCAATGTTAAAACTACACACTCAATACATTAGGGTAATAATAAGCTCACATATTATAAGAAAGTACTGCAGTACTGTAATAAAACCACAGAAACAAGAACCCCCCCCCTGAAAGTGTTGATATGCCATCGATATTCACTAGAACCTTTTGTGAAGACTTTTGTAATTGTAACTGTATTCATTTTACAATGGCATCAATTTCAGGCATAAGGCTTCAGGGTGTTGGAATAATATAGTAACCTGCAGTTTTTGGTTTACAGTTACAGGTGGAATAGTAACATGTTTCACCAGAATTCGGTTTGTGGCGCAGTTCTTTGGTTGTTCCCTTTTGTGTGTCGCTCTTTTGGAGTGTCCTGTTATCCATGGTGTCTTCATCCTCTTTCCCCACTACACGATGGGAAAGCTAGCTAGGTTGGCGATGCCACAGGCGTTGTTGCGGTTCCGTGCCATTAAGATGTAGCCATTGTTTCCCCATCTTTCGCTCCAACTGTGCAAAAGAGAGACGTTCAGAATCAGGGCAGTTACAGCTCACCAGTAAATCAAAAAATATTAAAACTTAAATAAATCAGTTAACCTGGAAAGTAACTGCATAGTTACCAATGGTTAAGATGTGAATTCAGGAGTTTGTTGATGTCTATGACATTTGAATAGGAAGCAGGTAAATGCATGCATGAATTATAACTAGACGTCCATAATCCATCTATTAATTGTTTTGAATCCGATGCATGGAGTCATTTCCTCGATAATCTTAATTAAATCAAATCACCTTGGGACCAACGATTTACACCCCTACTGATTAGAGATTCTGGGTGCTGTTATGTTGAAAGTAGTGAATTTTACACCTTGAATCATCTAATCAAGTTATTTCAGCACTACGGTCATTCTTACAGTACAACAACAAAATTAACTGTTAACTCGCAATAATGGAATCTGCTTCTAGCCTGAGCAGGAAATAACATCTAGATGCAGGCTCACCTGTTCTTCACAATCCAATACTTTTTGCCCCTCTTGGTGACTCCATAGCCCACAAGCAGCACCGCATGATTGATGTCATCCTTGTTGCAGTTTCGGTCGTAGTACACCCCTAAGCAGTAGGCAGGAAGAATGTTAACTAGCATACACTGATTCTGCCTGGCTGTTTCTGCTTCATGCCCCTCTGGCTGCAATTCACCCACCTCTGAGCATCCTATTCTGTTTCACCATATTAAATTAATAGTTTCTCACTGCTAACACAAAGAATTCTGCTGGTGACTTCTTGTAATAGTTTCCAGTATTGCACACCGACAATGCATATACTACTTATGCAGGTGCACTTAATTGATCCCCATGGAGGAAATTATTATTATTATTATTATGATTATTGCGTACAACAGGTTTAACGACCACACAACTGTCACACAATAAATACTATATGTATACAATAAATAAATACTGTAGATACAAAAATACAGGTAAATGCAGGGCTGTGTAAAGACTGCTGGTGGGGCAGAGGGGGTCCGCCTCCACTGAGTCATCTACAGGGGGGGCAGGTGAGGGATAAACAAAATTCAACCAGGTGGCGTTAGTGATCAAAAAGGGACATTCAGGACCACAAAGGGGAGGCACTCAAAACCGGGCAAAAACATTTGGCCAAAATGAACAGGTGCCCCACCCCCCCCAAACCCCCCCGCATGGCCCTGGTTGAATGTACTAAATGCATTATAATAAATACCATCTGGAAGCACAGTTCGATAAGATTGCTGAGCAGTTTAATCAGAGAATTCCTTATTTTAAAGAAATGGACTAGACCAAGTTTCACCGACCCTGCAGAGAGAACAGCGGTATCTTACCTCTCTTGTAGAACAGGAAGCTGTATTGGGTGGCATCTATGCCGATAGACACGGGCCCCACCTTGGCCACGGCGGCTTGCAGCGCCAGCTCGTTTCCTTCCTTGATCTCCCGGTAGCCACGGCAGGTGGCTGCCCGGCCGGCGGGCGTATAGGCACACTGTCCCTCCTGAGGGAGAGAGGCTGTCAATCTGGAATGCTCGCAATGACCTACATATGCAGAGAGCTCAACCAAAAAGAACACTGCTGAAAAAAAGAGGAGCTAAGTGGGAGTGGAGAATGACACTGAGTAGTGTTGTGTGTTATACCAAAGTTATGGGTTTTCTGGATACTCCAGTTTCCTCCAGTTATCCAAAAACCTTCAGGTAGGTGATCTGCATATTTCTAAATTGGCCATATGTGTGAGTGTATGCCTGGTGGCTTGATGGTTAGGGAAGCGCACTTATAATTGAAAGATTATACGCTCGAATCCCCGACCAGCAAGGTACCACACCCAAACACAGTTCCCCGGGTGCTGAGTTAGCTGCCCCCTGCTGTGTCACATTTGGGTTAAATGCAGAGAACACATTTTGTTGTGGTGTGTCAACAATGAGCACTGATCACTAAATTCTAATTCTATGTGTGCCCTGTGAAGGAGTGGCATCCTATCCAGGGTGTTCCCCTGTCTTGTGCTGATTGGGATAGACTGTAATGGATGAATGACTGATGAACAAATGTTTATATCAAGACCCTGTATAGGTAGGATAAAATATTTTTCAAATATAATACATTGGTTATATATGTTGAACAATGAGTTCTCTGTTACATGCCCGTACCTACGTACCACTGAGGACACCAAGGTCAGGTCCTCCATATTTTCTATGCAACTCCAATAACCAGGATCCATTATGGGGCACACCTAGGATGGGCTCTCCCTTTGTACCTCAGTATTCTGAAAATTCTGGCTATGGCCCTGTTCTGTAGTTATCTATGGGGTGATCCCCTCCATATTTATGTGTATCTATGTGTTTAATTTTTGTTGTCGTACTGTAGAAGAGCTTGGTTCTGTGTTTATAAAGTCAATAATAAAAATTTATTATTATCTGGACCAATGACTTTGAATCCTACCTGTCCCACATAAGGATACGCTTCTTCAGACTCAATGCCTTGGTTTTCCTTGACGTATTCAAATGCCTTGGTCATGTACCCTCCCCCGCAGCCACTGTTTTCAGTCACACAATCCACCAGGTTTTGGGGGCTGAGAGATACAAGCTGCCCTGTCGTCTTCATAAGCTGACCCTCAAGAGCTCCAGCTGTGCTGAAGGCCCAGCAGGAGCCGCAAGAGCCCTGGATAATGAGAGTTAAATCCAGGGTCAGCATGCACCACACACTTTTGTCCACCAAGGGGCAGGCTTACATGTAAGAATCTTTTTTTTTCTGGTATAGTTTATGAAAAAGGGTTGTAAAAATATTTTTTTAAGCCTTTTAAATGTTACTAATTGATCGTAACTTTTTGAACAAACAAATGTTAATGGTGAGAATATACAGCATCTTAAACAAATATTTTAAATATTACAATACCAAAACAAATCATTTATCTTTGTCAATCAACTACTACGCAAAATAAATATACTTATCATGCTTTTGTAGTACTTATTACTATGCTTGGTTACTGAAACATTTTAATATACCAAAGCCAATGCACAAGCATTTAACCTACTTGGTTATTGAAATATTTTGATATTTGAACACCAATACACAAGCGTTTCCTAGAAAACACAGCTCAGAAAATGTATGTTTTTAAGTGATTGTAAGACACGCTCACATACACAGAAGCGTAATGCTAACAAATGTATCGATGCTACTTCAGTGCCTGACCTGGTCCTTGACAGAGGTGACATAACCGAGCTTGCGGTAATCGATGGCTTTGGGCAGCTTTCTCAGGTTAGTGTCAGGGATAAAAGTGTTGTTGCGATTCCTGACAGGTGGGACCAGCAGGCCTGTCATCTTCTCTGTCACTTCTTCAGGGGTCTGAGAGGAGCACCAGGAGACATTAAGGCATTGTGGCTGTTCCTGTCAGCTCTACACAGCTAAAATGCTCCCCAGAATACTAGCAACATGACCCTCAACAATAGCACCTTAGTTATGCTAAAAATGCCCTTTTTCTTATTCAAAGCTGTGCTCAAAGTATACAAATGAAATAAGTTACACTGCTATTTGAAAATCACTAGTTATTTTAAGATGCAAACAACACATTAAGTAATTAATAAAAATATTCTTGATCAATGGGATGACCTCCAAGCCGTAATCTGAACCATGATGATAAAAAAATCTTCAAGACACTGAAACGGCTTAACAGAGAAATGTCTGGCTGCAGGGGGGGGGCCCTATCGTAATGTGAAAAGCCACACCCCAACACATCTTCCAGCAGAAGCAAAAGTGTGAGCTAAAGCAAAGTCACTGAACGGAAGAATTATAGTGATATCTGAGTGAAAGTAAATTCTGGTCATCATATAGGTGACAGAAAACAAACAAACAAACAGAAAAGGTAGACATTTAAATAGTCCTGATGAGACTAATATGTGACCGTCGTGGCTGTGCCCAACAATGATGCACAGTCATGCACTACATAGCGACCTTTCAGTCAATGACAGGCTGCATATGTGATGGTGGACCTATTTTTGTTAATTTATAAGATTAATAATAATTTATAATAATACTGTGCTTGATAATAATGATAAAACAAATAACAAAATAATAACAATAAACAACTATGTTACAGGTTTATGTACTGTACTTTTCATTGTAATTCTATAGTGTACTCTTTTTACTTATTAAAAAGGAAAAGGTTTACTGTAAAACAATATGCCGTGTAACAGATAAAGTACACTCTATGATGTTCACACAACGACGAAGCTGGCAAAGTGCTTCTTGAGAATGTAAGTGAGATATGCATAAATCAAGCATAGCAAAGTACTTCTCAAATGAACGGCATGATTGGCAGGTTCGTGAGGTGGTTTACGGTAGGCCAGCTTGGATCTGGGCTGGGCTGGATATCCAACCTCGCCTTCCTACAGGTCGCAGTGAGACATACTTAGCTTAACCTACAGATTTAGCTGAGTAAGTATAGGTCTTATTGGGTGACTGTAAAAAGCATTTCATAGAGCTGACAACTATCGGAACTGGCTAGAAATGAAATGCAGTGAGTGCAGCAAAGGACAGCTATTCACCATGTCACCGAAGTGGTTCATGCCCAGTTCGTAGGAGTGCATGCCCAGCTCATACTCCTTGTTGTGGGTATTGATCAGCTGTAGGTTCTTCTCCCAGATAGCCCTTCGGATTGGCTCCTCACCCTGGTGGGTTACAGGCCAGACACACTCAGTATACCACCTGCTATTCCTACCATAACTCACTAGATATTAGACTGAGACGACAAATGAAAAGATCTTTTATATGTCATTTGCATAAGTACAGGCACATTAGAAGGCATGTTTTTGCATATCCCATCTTGTTCTCCTTTAACACGCACTCTAATCTCAACAGGATGACCTTAACCCCTACCCAGCCCTAACCTTAACCATGACCTTAACCCCCACCCAGCCCTAACCTTAACCACGAGTCACCAAACAAAATGTGAGACTTTTGGCATTTTAACTTTTTTGATTGCATTCACAAATCTTTGTGGGTCATGAAAAATGGTCCCCACAACATCAAAAAAACAGATTTTTATTACATTGTGTGGGATATTTGGTCCCCATAAAGTAATATAAACCTAATCCACACACACACACACACACACAGTTGAGAAAGTAGGGCCAGGAAAATTATCTGGTGCCCTGGAGCATTCTGGGGGGTTAAGGGTGTTGCTTAAAAGCCCAGCAGGAATCTGACCTTTCTGCTGAAGCCGGGGCTCGGATCAGTGACCTTCCAATCACCTTAGTATATGACCTTAGTATAAGTGGATCAGTTCTGTATTAATATTTGGTGACTCAAAACTAATGAACAGATTTATGGAACTGCAGAAGTATATGTGATTGATTGAGGAGCACTGTTTAATGGCATCTTTCTGTACCTAAAATGTATCTGTTACATATACTTACTGACTTACCTTATTCAGTTTGACATAGAAAGGAAACAAACTTTTCTTAAACAGCTGAAGCCTATTTGGCTCACAGAGATGAATCCTTTAAGAAACAGCAGACCTACCAGGCCATTGTATTCTTTCCGGTGCATGACCTTCCAGTTCTGCCACTCTGCATCCATATACAGCTCCTCAGAGGAGGCGGCCAATGCAGAGGCCAGCAGCAGGAGAAATACATTTCCACACAGCAGCATGCTGGGAAAAAAACCCACCCAAGGCATGGTCACATGTGCGCTGGTACAGAATCACGTGATAACTAGTTATGAGACATAGCGCATAATTAATAATCCAACGCCCCCCTCCCCCGAAAAAAAACAACGAGACTCCCTACTTTCTCATGTAACATCTAGTAAAGTTTTTTTGTAAAGTTGAAACGCATAGTTTATTTAATGTGCTCCTACACCAGCAAGTGTAATAAAACTCGTTCTTCTACAAGTTTTTCAGTACAAACACGCTTTTAACCTGAAGCTGAAGCGCTCGTCTAACGGTTCGAATTAAAGGACGATTTTCTTGTCAAGTACGGTATGATCTGAATAATAGCTTGCATGTTAACGATACATTGAGTGTTCATCCTTTACTCCTGAATGAATTTGAAAGAACTAGGCTTCTTTCGACCAATAATCCAGTTATAGTAATATCTTTAATTCATATCTCTACTATTTGTAATTTATTAATATTGCAACCTAGTACACAGCAATAAAAAAAATCAGAATACGCAAGATTAAACCAGGTACCTCTATAAAATGCAGACCAAGCATGAAAATGAATGAAACAGTGAAATGCTTACCTATCCAGTTTTGGTAGAGCTTCTGTTGAATAGAGAGGAATGCTTTGCTTCTTTGAATCGGGGTCAGAGTGATCCTTCCATATATACCCCCAGTTTTGAGGAAGTAAACTGAGACATGAAAGTTCGGGAAATATTTTACGGGAAGTGGCTATCCATATGGAGCTGATTACCTCGTTTAACTAAAACAGCAGGCTCATTGCGTATTCCTTGATGTGATTTGTTAAGTTTGCAAGTTTTGTACTTGGTTATACAATTGAAAAACATTAAAACATAAGAAAATAATCATTATGATTGTTAATTTTATTATTCCCATACAGTCTTATAAAACTACTGAAAATTTTCAGGGTATCACTTTACTTTACGGGGCACAGATACTATAATTTAATATTTTACTATTACTTATGTATTAATTAACCACAAAGTTTTAGTTACATACTGTTCCAATGTTAATTCATCATGAATGAGTCGTAACGCGTCTTTTATATCAAGCAATTACTAAGTTTGTTGTTGTATCTATTAATTCTGCAAACCTTTGTAAACTACCCAAGGCAATAATGCAGGAACTCATAAATACGTAAAATATTGATCTCATATCTGTTCATCATTAATGAATCATGACGCATATTTTATCTCAAGTAGCAACTATATTTCTTCATAATTTGTTCATAACGTGTACTTAAGCAGTAATTTTGTTACTAAGTATTTGTGCCCTAAAAAGTACAGTGTTGCCCATTTCCGCAGTAATATAGTTCTCCAAGCTACAACAGCAGTGCAAACCCCCGTCACACACCCACCTGGAGGCACTTAAACTGCAGGCTTCTCTGAGACCAAATGGAATGTTACAAATCAATGCATTGTGACAGGTTCAATCGACCTTAAAGGAGGCCCATCTCACTGGTTTGTACTGTAGTACGGAACGCTATCTATCTATCTATCTATTTGCAGAATCTCCTGTACTACAAGTACGCTATAAGTATTATGACCTCAAAATTTTGTATCATTGTTACATTAATTTGTTACAGTATATTAGCAGATGCATATCACATCACATTTTGTTTTCAAGGTCTTGCCAATACAGTAGCCCTAACAAAATGTCCTGGACCTCTTCACAAACAAGACGCAAAGCAGAATGTCTAAGGGCCCTTTTCTGCTTCAGATTTTCTCTGTCTTATGAACAGACATTTTCTGCACAAGTTAAATACAAATGATTTAGAAGCCTCTTAAGTCTTTTATGCTGTTTTGAGGACTACGGACATTTAAGCCGGGATGTTTTAGAGGTTTATTTATGGCCATCACATTTACTTATCTCACTTATCAGAGCCACACAAAGTCCATGACATATGGGGCTCGTTTTATGCTTGGGTACCTGATTATAGGAAGCTGCCCAGTTGGCTTAGAATGGAAGCACTTCTGGTCCTCATGTGGGCCCCAGCACACTTCCCCATCTTACTCATCTGCCACAGTCCCACGGCCATGTGTCAGCTCTCAGAGTATCTATATTCCGGTCGCGTGGTGTGGAGATATATATGGCCTGCAACATCACTGCCTACTGCTATGATGAAGTCATCCGTGTTAATGTGCGCAAGTGAACACTCCAACAACAGCCAAGACATAATGAAATTATCAAGTGATGATGCATACATTGGTGCATATATAAATAAAGTCACGTCAAGTCAGATGGGCTGGATTATTATACCGTACACTCTCAGAAAAAAGGGTTCAAATTTGTATCTTCGAATGTCCCTCGGCCGGTACTTTTGTAATTGTACATTTTAAGGTACAGAAATGGACACTGAGGAACATCCCAAAGGTACAAACAGCATTAATATACCATCAATGGTACAGAAATGTTCCTCGGAGTACATTTCTGTACCTTAAATGGTGCAATTACCTACAGCTAAGGGTACAATAACAGTAGCAGACCCTTGAGGGTTCACCCCCACTGCCAAGCAATGGTACAAATTTTTACCCTTTTTCTGAGAGTGTACAGTAGTGTGAATTATCGTTCCCCTAGGACCATTTTGCAACATAAAGAGAGCTTATGCAAAGGGAAGGGTGTCACAAGGTATAAATGCGCAAAAACACACAACAGTGCCAAACAGCGGAGCTGGACACAAATGCTTAAATGCATAGTGCATTATGTATGTAAACAATAATAAATAATGCAGAAGCATGAAAGGTAGAATAAATATAGTACTAGCTGACTAAATATAAATAGATAAGAGAAGTCAATTTGTTCCTAAAACTATTTGTTCTTAATATTTTGAAACATCTTGAGCAATTTGAAACTGGATGTTTTAAAATATCCCCCTTGCAAAGAATGAACAATGAAAAATGTATGGCCTATCCAAAACAGTGACCACATATTTCTTAGAGATATTCCAAGCAATAAAATCAATTAGTTTAACATTTTTTATTGTATAATGATATTGCTGTTTAAACTGTGCATTAATACATAACCAGAGGAATGCATTACTGGATAAACTTGCTTGCTATGCTACTGGAGTCCAAATTCGACTTCCAGCGGAGCACGTCCACTATACCCAGCTAAGCTCACCTGTACCCTGCTGTACCCTGCTGTACCTGAATATTGTAATCACATGCTCCTAATTAGTCACACAGCCTTTTCCTTCTTTTCAGCTTTACCGAGGGCTTGTGCATTTGTTGCCACTACTGTTCTCCTGGTCTGTCTGTCCACTGCCTTGTTCCTGTTTAATGATTTCTGATTTGGGATATTGTTTACAACCTAATTTTGCATTTCTGTTTACAGGCCAGTTCCTGTTACTGACTATGTGACTGTCTTAGACTCTGGTTTCCTTTCTAATTTTGATCTTGCCTTCCTCGATTTTGAATTGTAATGACGTAGAGATTGGATCCAAGTGCCAAGCAATGTCTTTTCATGACACAGCCCACAATCTTAGTCTCCACATCATTACAATTTCTCTCTTTACAGCAAAAATTGCCTAGCAAAATAGAACATATTTAATAAATACAGTTCATTATATGCGCAGCAGCTATTGTGTATAAACAGGCATGGGGCAGTTAAATTAAACTTGACAAGATAAATGATGCTTTGCGGTAAACTTCAGAATTACGTATGATAAGCTACCGGGGTACAAGGCCAGGGTGAGCTGGGATCTCAGGCTGTACAGGACCAAAGGCAGGGGGCACCCTGGACTGGATGTCAGTTCAAATCAGGGTGCTATCACAAATAATGGACAATTTAGTGACACCAAAACTTAAAGCTATGATACATTGGTCATAGTGTATGTGCGTCACTGCATCTAACAGCAGTAAGCACTGTATTTACTTTTATTTTAGTTTTACGTTTTCAGCACACAATATGTATTATTATGTTGTATATTTTACCGTATTTGTATATGTTGCTGTTGGGGGACTTTGCACACAAGTTTTTGACTCAGAGATTTGGTGTGACACCAGTTTGAATAACCAAATGTTTTGGTGCAGAACGTAGTTGGACTGCCAGATGGAAATCTGGGAAACACTCGGAGAATATATAAATACACTTTATTGATCCCAAAAGGGAAATTCTGTTGTTTTTCTTAAAGATGAACAGATCATGCACGGTGACTTGGTGGGTAAACATGTCGCCTCACATCTTCTGGGTTAGAGGTTTTAATCCCACATCCCCTCTGTGAGAGAGGGGTCTGTGTTTGTCATGGCAGTGTGGTTCCATCTTCTGGAGGGTCAGGGTTCAAATCCAGTGATGACCTCTCTTTCTGAGGGGTGCAGAGTGCGGCTCACCAGACAGTGTTTCTCCAACGGGGCCTCAGGGACCCCCAGACAGTTCACGTGGGGGGAGCAAAAATGTTGACTGTCTGGCAGGGAGCTGAGAGGGGGGAATAACATGGACCGCCTGACCAGGTTAAGGAATACTGAGTTAAGACACTTTGTCTGTGAGCAGAAGGTCGCCGGCAGACTGATGCCCTTAACCCCCAGCTCCAGGGGCACCACGCGCTGACTGATCCTGTGCTTTAACTCCCAGGTTTCTTCTCACCTGTATACGTGCCTGTGTGTCTCATGGAGAGCAGGATGGGGTAGGAGAAAAGAGAATTTCCTCATGAGGATGAATAAAGCATCACTATTCTACTCACAAAGCAGTGGAGGGATTTAAACTCCCAAACACAGAAATGTGAGGAAGTCATGCTCTCCACCGAGCCACTAAACAGCAACTTTTAGCTGCAAAAATACAAAAGGAATATTCTGTAAAGAAAGTATAATCTGTTATAATACATTCTTGACACTGAACTTTGTACCATCGTTAAAGTTATTAACAGATCCCTTAGATACACTAAGTGGCCAAAAAAAATTCGCCATTTGAATTTAAATCAGCAGATACTTAAAAACCAATGAAGGGATTATTATTACAGCTCAGAAACGTTATGCAGCTGAACCTGCTGAATGGCCAGGTTACACCTACATCCATCGTCAATGGATTTTTTTCTTCCCTAATGGCCTGGGCATATTCCAAGAAGATAATTCCAAGATTCATCGAGCTCCAATTGTTAAAGAGTGGTTCAGGAGTATGAGCAATCATTGTCACACATGATTTGGCCACCACAGAGTCTTGACCTTAACCCCATTGAAAGTCTGAGATGTGCTGAAGAAGACTTTACGTGGTTTGACTCATTTGCCAGTACAATTTCTCAGCGAGAAATTATTGCAGATCTGGATGAAAATAAATGTTGAGGTGCTGCATTAGCTTGTGGAAACAATCACATGACAAATGTGCGGCATAAGCAAAACTAAGGACAGTCCAACGAAAAATTCAAATGGTAACTTATTGGCCAGGAAGTGCAATTTCCCTCTTTTATCTATAACTTTGTTTACCGCTGTGAGAGAGTCAGAAAAGACTGCTGCCTGTTTAAGGATCAGATGGTGCCTCTGGCAAGGAGTGGGAACTCCATGAGAAATGTCTGCTCCATCTCCTCATGGTCATGTGCCACCCTCGTGATGCCCTGACTTTAACCAGATAACCAGACGTCTGCGGAAAGGGGAGAACCTGCACTTGACTTGAAGTAGCCGCTTCCTCCTTCTGAAATCTCATAGCAGCGGGGGGGGGCGCTACAGATTTTGGGGCCCCTGAAAGCATTTTATAGTTGGCCCCCAATCCAGACCAATCCAATTATTATCCAAATGTTTTAGGGTCCCTGTCACTTACAGGCCCTTGGAATTGTCCTAACTTTCTAATGCCTTTACACCCCCCGCCCTGCATAACAGAGCACAATACTTACGCTTATACTTATGGTTTGACGGTTCATATATCCATTGTTACATAACCGCTTATCCAGTACACAGCAATTCATTTATTCATTTTTTTTACTATGTTCTCTTTTTACACTTTCTTGAATTGCCCCATTTTATAAATAAATTAATTTTATAGTATTCTTTTTTAGGCATTACTTGCCCCAAACTACAAAAAAGCTGCATAAGTAAATGCAAAAGGACTTTTTTTCATTTCACCTAGTTTAGACCTTGCTGCCATGCATATACATTTTTTCCGTAATATTCTATTTTAAAAATTAGCCACTTCATTCGTCAGTAGACCTGGAAACGCTGTCAGGTTGCATTGTTTTCTGACTTTCCTCATTTCTGCATGATGAACAGACTGCATGTATTATTTCAAACGCAGCTTACACATTGGCAGATGTGAAACAGGATCCATTTACCTGGAGGATGTCACATGACTTGGGAAACGGCAGCCAGTGTCATGTGATTCAGGGAAGATCATAAAAGCCAATACGGCTGTGAGATAGGGCTGGAACACAAACACTTGCAAAACCCAAACTCTTATTCGATTTTAAGCATTACCGAAGGTCATTTTGTTGTCTTTCCCCATTTTGTAAAAGACTGTGGGTTCTGCAGAAGGACCATGGCGACTTTCTGAGTGACTGACTAAAACCTAAATCTTATTCCACGCTCAGCTGCCAGAGGTGTCATGTCCAGGCTGATCTCTAAATGTCTTTGCTAAGGGTTAATCTAAATCATGAGGTTTAGTCATAGTAAAGAGCGTCAGCAAGTGCCTTGTGTTTCAGTCCACATTATATTTTTAGACCTATATGTAGGTCAGATGGCCAATAGGAAAGAAAGGAGAAACAACAGACAGATACATGACTTAATCACACACTCACTGTGCTTTGTTTTCTAGATATTTGTTTTTAATAATGCATGGCAAAATCAGATTCCACGAACAAAGCTAAACAAACTCCATTTATGTTTAGCTATAGCACGGTGCCACTGACTTAATGTATTCTGTTAGTCTGCAGTTGTATTTTTCTCTACCTGCTTTTTGGAATAGCAAATTGGTGCCTGAGAAAAAGGATCAATGGTCATCACAATGACCAGCTGTCCAGCAAAGATGGGTGACAGTGATAACACACTGAATATCTGCATTATAGACAATATGTGTATCACACTATAAAAGTCTTTGTGTTCAGTCAGAATGTTACTCATGCCTGCATCCTTCGCAGTCGCACAATTTCGACTGACTGAATTGTCTGATACGTTGTGTATATTCATCATCCCTCTCCGGAGAACCGACCGGGGTTTCCAGTCTTATCCTCTGTCACCACTGAGCGTTTACTGGCCAAGAACATGATTACTATGAACAGCTCAGTGCAGTTTGTACATAAATACTGCTATATTTAAGCCCTGGCATTCACTGGGATTTTACTTAAAAAGAAAAAAACAAGCACACACACAAATGATATGCTCTTCAGAAACACCAGAGGCAAGTGGGTTTTGGATGATATTTTAAAAGAAATTAAATGATATAAAAGAATAAGAATATCCTGGCTATTATTATATCATAATTGAGAGTACATAAGTAATGGTACGATTATGTATGTTTTTTACCCAAGGGTTGAAACTGATATGGGATGCTGGTAAGTCCACCAGCAGAGACTGTGCTCTGCAGAGAAATGACAGACAGCCAGTTGTTGACAATAATAATAAGGCATCCCATTATCCAGACCAGCTCTATAGCTGAGGCACCCACGTTTTTCTGCATTCCAACCCTGAAAATTTAAATCAACAAAACTAGTTGCTTTCCAACACAATACCAAATAATATTCTATGTAAAGAAGAAACATTTGGAGTCTATTATAAGAGTGGCTTGATGGGTAACATCACAACCTCACACTTCCTTGGGTGGGAATTCAAATTCTGCCTTTACTCTGTGTGTGTGTGTGTGTGTGTGTGTTTGTGTTTGTGTGTGGTCATGTATGCATTGCATTGTGGGGACCAAATATTCCCCACAATGTAACAAAAGCCTGTTATTTTGACATTGTCAGGTGTGTGAATGAAATCAAAAAACTAAAAACGGCAAAAGTAATGTATTTTGTTTGGTTACTTGTGGATAAGGTTAGGGCTGGGTGAGGGTTAAGGTCGTCATGTTGGGATTAGAGTTTTCCCCATAGAAATGATAGGGGAGACCCCACAAAGATATGATTACAAACCTGTGTGTGTGTGTGTATGTATGTGTGTGGAGTGTTCATATACTACTTGAGTTGTGTCAGGTCCCTCCAGTGATATGCAGTTAGCTTATCTGGTTTCTTTATACTGTAATTATAGTCTAAAGCTCTTGAAATATGATTGTGTGTGTATGTGTCCTCTGATGGGCTGGTGAAAGTGGTTATAATATGCGTGGAGGGAGACTTCATCATAATATTTGCTGTCATAAACAGGAATAATATACAGGCAGGAACAAACTGCAGAGGCCGCATATTAATACTGCTGACTTCATTAGCATTTTTATTTGTGAGATATACAACACATTCCAGTGAAAGTAATATTGCATATCTCAAGCATAACAGGACAGTGTTTCTCAATCCAGTCATCGGGGACCTCCAGACAGTCCACATTTATACTCCTCCCCAGCTCCTGCACTAGGTATTTGGTGTTCTTCATTAGCTGGGAGCTGCGAAGGAGCAAAAATGTGGACTGTCTGTACCCAGTCCCACCCAGCCCTAACCATAACAACAAGTAACCTAACAAAATACAAGTCTTTTGCCATTATTAGTTTTTTAATTGCATTCAATGTATTTGTACATTTAAATAACAGAGGAAACTGAACTCACATAAAAGCTTATTACCTAAGCAATTATTGCAATGCATAATTACTTAACTATGAAATATATTCTGTGGGCACAGCACTCTTGTCCCTTAACATAAAGTAGGCCCCCTCCTTGTGGAAATCCCACACAAACACGTTCACACTCACTGCAGGCTATTCACCTAAACTGCAGGTCTTCATGCCGTGCGAGAGGCAAACAGAGAAAAGCCTAACGTGCACAGAACTGGGGCCAGATGTGAACCAACGAAAGGTATGAGGCAACCTTGTTTAGAATGTCACTTGTTGCTGGCACATGTGAAAACTGGCAGCTCTTAATATAAACAAGATTTTTCTGTCAAATGCTGCCTGGTGTCTCTGGCACATGTTACATCCTTTTTATACAGCTGTTTGTGGTATGGCGCATTAAATGGCTAATATTGTCTCCAATCAAACTCACAAACTCTTTTCTGCATTGCGCTTACAGGGTTTTATGGTATGCATCCACATACATACGGCTCAGGATTTAGAAACTGTATGGAAAACAACATTACCAGCCTCTTTAAAATTTAACTAAAACCATTAATGTTATATAGCCTTAATGTAGGTAAAAATGTACAGGTCTTCCAGTTGGATAAAATAAATAAGATTAAAATAACAATAAAAATAAGACAAGGCAGTAAAATAAGACAATAACACTAGAAAAGCAATAATATCAGTAACGGTGTTCACAAAAGGGACTACATTTGAGAAAGATGTAAAATGAAAAACGAGGGATGGCTGCAATTGTGATGACTGTAAAAGTGTATATAGAGACATCTTAGCTGCGTCCTCAATTAGTGTTCAGACAGCATTACGGAAGAAACTTGTTCTAAGTCTCTTGGTGTTGGTCTTCACTCTCCTGCAGCGCCTCCTTGACCGCAGCATAGAGAAAAGGCCTTTGTTTGGGTGATTATTTTTAATCATCTTCTTATCTTTGTCCTGGCACCACCTCTTGAAGGTTACCTGCAGGTTAGGGAGCACACACCCAATAGCATGTTCAGCTGAATGCTCCGCCCTCTCCAGGGTTATGTCATCCTGCTTGGTACAGCTCCCAAGCTAGCTGGTGATGCTCCCAGTCAAGATTCTTTTGGCAGTGCAGGTGCCGAATGCATTCTTGTAAGCCAGTCCGGACTTCCATAGAGTTCTGAGGTAGTGGAGGCTTTGATATACCTTTTAACAAAAGTGCTGGTTTGCATTGCCCATGTGAGGTCCTCAGTGACATTAACATTCAAGTATCTGAAGCAGGGCACCCTCCCCACAGGAACCCCATGGATTGTGAGGAGGTGGAAGTGCCTCACTGGTTTCCTCTCAAAATCCACAATTAATCCATTAGTCTTGCTGACATTAAGGATGAGACTTAATGGCCGCAGCTTGTCCAGTTCTCCACCTACTTCTGATAGGCCATTTTATCAACCAACTGACCGCGACTTGCCATAATCACCACAGACTGGTGTCAATGGTGACATAATCTTGCCCTCAATTTCTATGCTACAATTACGGTGATTGACAGCACAAGAAAATCTAGGCTAGACTCCTGAATTGTTGTATTACTTTTAAAGAGCTCTGGAAAGTTAACTCCCGGCTGAGATGGAGGTGAACATTTCTGAGCAGAGCGAACTGGCTACTGTTCCCTTTCTTCAATTAAGATGCCTTCCCCCCAGCAGCCAAATTTAATTAAATTCCCATGAGCTTTGCCAAGATTGCTGCCGGCCTCCCAAAACACTAATGGACTCCACTCATTATTTTGCTGCTTAGATTTTTAGACTTTCATAATATACTTTGGAATCCTCAAATAGTTGCAAACAAATGCTATTAAGGAGTTCCATCATACGACATAATGTAATTGTGGGCTATTATAACGTAACTTATATCTGAAGCCAGTGTACAAATATTATAAATGTGGACCATAACCACAATGACTCCAGCACGCTCCACTTACCCAGTAAGATTGTTTTTGTGGATTCTTTGAATGTTTCCCAGGATAAAATCATCAGCGGCTTATCTAACTATGAATTCTGTATTTACCTTTTTATGATTCTGCATCCATACTTCACAGAGGCAAATTTGTTATTAAATGTGATGCAGTGAGCGCTGATGTAAGCTTTTAATAAAATTCAGTTGAAGCCTACTCTGTTATTTAGATGTAAAAATACACAAATGTTATGACTTTCATGACAATACAGTAGACAGTACTTTACTCTCATTCACAGCTCAGAGCTGGGGGGCTTCGACTCCCACACCTCTCTATATAAGTGGGGCTTGTCTCTCACTTTTTATGTAGGTTTCCTCTTGCAGACCAAAATAATGTGCTTAGGTGAAGTGGTGACTTGAAATTGCCTTTTCTCCTCTGCATTGCATCCTATTATGACTGGGATATGCACTATGGGAGATGTATACCACTTTAACTTTCCTGGAATATGTTGTGTATCTTACAAATATAAATATTAATGAATTCCAGCAGCTTGTTCTCTCAGGTTCGGGTTCAAGTTTCCCCTCTCAGTCCAAAAACATGTGGTTGGACAAAAATGGTCCCTAAATTGCACAATTGTGTGAGAGTGTGCCCTGCTCTCGTCCAAGGTGTCCCCTGCCTTGTGCCCTGTGCTTCCTGGGACAAGCTCCAAGCCCACCATGATACTGCGCTGGATAAGCAACTATGGAACCTGGATGGATGATTCAAGTTACACAGTTTGACATGGAAAATTTCAACAACATAATAAGTCCATGTAGTATCAAACTATTCCACCATAGCATAACCTCCCACTGCAAACTGCCTTCTTGACCTTTCATCAAAAGCTCTACACATTTCACCACTTCCTACTGGTGTTCCCCCCTTTTTGTGACTTGGCAGAGCATCACTAAATCTATTTCAAGCATTTATTTGTCACATCTTTCAAAGTACCGGCACAAAACAGAGGTCTGCCCAAAAATGCAACTATTTTCTTTAAGCCCCATTTTCAACTACTAGTAACCATTCAGGTAACAACGAGTCATAAAGTGTGCTCTTGTCAGACTAAACATTTCTGCAGATGCTTGGGTATCTTCTGGCTATAAAGAAGAGAGCATCGCCTGCTGTTGCCGTAAATCTTTTCTTTTAACCTCATTTTGCAGTTCACTAAATTAAATAGGTGACTCCATTCTCTGTAGCTAAAGTAGTGGCTGGGGATTCATTGTGTCTATGCCTAGTCTTGGCTGTTAATTTTGCTTCCAGTTGGCAGTTTACCTAAATCCTCAGATTTGGCTGACCAGTCCATACCGTCATTATAATGTCATACTGTCCCTGGGACAGCCTAGATTCTTAAAGTTTAAATTAAAATCAATGCAAATACAGGCAGTGCCTCCATAGATGATGTATTCTGTAATACTGATCAGTTACCACCCTCTCCTTCCACAATTAACATTCTTTTCACGTTTTAAGCCGAAACACAAATTATGCGTAGGAATGCGTCCCCTGAATGTACCTCGCAGAGATCTATGAACAATGCCAGCTGAAAGGTTGGTCTGCCTTCGGATTTCATACCCTCCCCTCCGTCAAGTGCGGAATTACTCGCCACTCACTCCTCGGATACCCCTCACTTTTCTTTTCAAACGACACAGAGACACCAGGCAGCATTTGACATTAAAATCTTGTTTATATTAAGAGCTGCGAGTTTTCACGTGTGCCGGCAAAAAAAGGCGACCTAAATAATGGTTTTGCGACTTGGCTAATTGACACCATCTAACGGATATTGCTTTAGACAAGGAAACTTAATCAGGAGGCTAAATTAGTTCGAAACAGTTGTGAGGATGTGTGCGGGAGGTGCGGCAGCGTGCGCGGAAATATGAGCAAAGTGCCGAGACATTAACGGGGAAACCAGGTACGGCGTGAAATCGCACGACTGATGAACGAAACCTCTATTCTCAGACCTTTTCCGTCTGAAGTCTGACGCCATGCCTACAACCGGTGAGTTGATTTTGGATTGCCAAAGAGATTTATTTAGTGTCCTTCTGAAACTTCTATAAGGTAAACAGAAACTGCACATTAAGAGCCGCAAACCGCAGCGAGGTCAGGGACACCCGCCAACTTCTAACGCGATTCCTCTGTCAAAAACGTCCTACGGCAAGTAAACGACGATTCGATCGTGGGGTGCCTACGTGTGTAATAAGAAAAAACATTAATTTCGGGTATTTTTGCGTTTGTATGCTAATGCTGATATAATGTTGCTACTACTATTTATGTTTATTTATTCAGTCTTCCTTAACATTTCATACTGATTTATATCTCGCTAGAACAAATAAATAAATTAAATAAATAACATTGTATTAACATGAGCAATGGATAAGCTTTCACTTGTCTGAAATGTTTGCGGTTAAAGATTTAATGGTTGGATAATGAAGTACCTTCCCATCTGCAGGTTAAGGAGCGTTTTTTTGTGCTCGTGCCCGGCATGAAGTCCCTTAGGTTTTATACCGTCACAGGGGTCATCAGAGGGACATTCGGGCACTGAGACACACATCGGCCAACGCCACTAAAGAAAGTTTGAGACGATTTTTACAGCTGCTTTGATCAATTTAAGGTACGTTTGATTAAATGGTGTCTTAAATCACCATTCTCTTGTGACACCAAGATAGCTGAACTGGGTGGTGTTTTCAGGTAAAAAAAAAAACGACTTGGAGAAATCTGGTTGTTGTACTGCTTATTAAACAACTTTTCGTTGTGTAACACTGTGCCAATTGCCCAATCATGCTAACCATTAGGAAACTACAGGGTTAATCGCGCATATGAACAATCGATTCCCTATGCGACAGTCATAATTCAGATCAAATACACTAATTGAAGTGAAGGGCGTTTATAGATAAGTATTTCTTATCTAGCATGTTTTCATCCGCTTGTGAATAGGAATAAATGTGCTATGTTGACTGTGTGAATGCGTAACGGATGAGTATCGCTCCGGGTCCAAATATTCAAATTAATCAGAGACACATCATAAGGGGTCATTATGCGTCGCTTATGTCCTCGTCCTCTGCTTGTCTATTTTTAAAACCCTGGCTAAGAACAAGGCAGGCTATTCGAGGTTGTGCTGAAGAGGCATGAAAGGACATTGTCTCTCCTGGTGCCTGTTGTGAGTCAAAGAACTGGAGGTGCGCTGCAGCAAGCAGCGCGCCTGGCGCTGTGTTGAGATTCGGAGCAGTCTGGTTAATGACTTTTATAGTACAGCGGGGACATCCAGGGTCCCACTAGGCTGAGAGCAAAAGGCCTGGTGTAACACTCCAGTCTGCTCGCTCCCACCAACAGGGTCAGCTAAGGCACCAGTGAGGGCATATACAGTTCATGTTCTGTTGGTCCACATCCCTTGCATCACTGCACACAGCACACTCATGTTTTAGAATAAGATGGCTGGAGTTTCAGATTGTCGTGTTACTTCCTGTAAGTGTTTATCTCTCAATCCAGTTTGCGTGTCAGACTGGAATTCATTGCCTCCAGTGCCTTTTTTCTAACATAATCCTACCGGCCCTAACAAAAATCCATTTAGGAATACCTGATAATAGACTGCGATATCCAGTGTCTTTAACCTTTTTTGATAAAAATATGTTACTTCTAATAATAGACCTGTATGTCTGAACCAGGTCAGAAACAGAGGCCAGACTGGAATCTTTCTACAGCAGCAGCAAAATCAGGTGAAGTTAAAAAAAATTAATGAAAAGGCCTGAAATTTAGTGTGTATGTTATTTTAACTGTAACACGGTTATTTTGTCTGGTGGTTCGTATTGTGTAAATATCTCTAGTTGGACTTTTGTGGGATAAGAAGTCGTTGTAAGGAGAGTGAGAAAACAGCTATTAATTTTGGGAAAATACAAGAGGACTGAATGGAAAAATGTCATTGCCGTGACAGTGAAGGTAGGTTAGTATTGCTTAAGGTGGTCCTGGCTTCAGCTTAGTCAGTATGACGGTGTGTATACCTGATCCTGTTATGGTCTTTTTTTGCATATACACGCAGTGTGGAGAAAATAAATCAGGTCACTAAAACTGAGGATAATAATATTGTTTTTTGCAGAACACTCATTCAGTGAGGCTATCGATTTGACTGGGCTGTGATAGTGACCTATTTTCTGCTGCCATTCGTGAGGCAAAGAGGGAAATCCACACTTGCAAATGTGCACATGCACACACATGCCGGCACACCTCAGGTCTACATGAAGCATGACAGAAGCATGCATACTCACTTTAAGCTGGTCAAGTGCTCTGATGAAATACGCACATATACACTCTTTGACACCAATAGTGAATGCATGGAAGACTTCACTGTTCACTTTCAGACGCTCTGTGCTTTTCTTGTACTCGGTGCAAGGTGAGAGAGCCCAACTAGTCATTCAATTAATTAAATTGGTGAAGAAAAAAAAAAATGAAATACATTTGCAATAAATTACTGCACATTGATATGACTGGTGCAAGCCTTGTTTTCAAAACTGACTTTACGGTATAATTTCAGTCGAAATTATAAAGTCAATTTCCACCCACTGCAACAGCCCCCCCCCCCCAAAGGTGATATAGGCAGTTGCCTATAGGGTAATGTTTCTCAAACCAGTCCTCGGGACCGCAAGACTGTGCACATTTTTGCTACCTTACAACTGCCAGGGAGCCGAGAGAGAACAAAAATGTGGACGGTCTGGGGATCCCTGAGGGCTGGTTTGAGAAATACTCCCCTAGGGTGCCGTGTGATTAGGAGGCGCAAAATGGTGAGTGAAAAAAATCAGAAGAAATACCTCTGGCTGCATTCCATGACGTTACAGTTATTTACACTACTTTTAAAATTTTTTTAGTTTTCTTGTGAAGCAAACTCAAGCTAGCTAATTAATAGCCAGATGTCCTAAGTTGCTGAAATGTTTTTAATATAAATAAATTGGCAGAATTTATTTTCTGCTCCTCTGGGGTTGGCAGTGCTCAGAAGAATCATGCCTACGGCACCAGAACTACCAGTGCTGGCCCCGCACTGTACCCCCGGTGAATGTGCCAATGCAGACACTTAAATTAAAAACAGTGCTCTCTTCAAAAGAACATTATTAAGCTTTGTGGAATGTCTGCAGAAACTGTGTTTTCTGCACTGCGATGTCATATTTGTGCCTAATTTTGGACTAATCTCCTTGGCAAAGGCAGAGGTAAAAGCACCAAAAATGCCCCCGCATACACCTCATCAGCTGTTCCGTGTTTTAAGGCATTCAAACTGAGACACCAGCCCAGTGATGCGTTTACGAAGGTATGGAATTTGAGATGAATGCCAGGAATAACATGGCTGTTCTCCACATACTGTAAGCCCACTTGCCTTTGTTGCTAATTGATGTGTTTTGGACGTCTTAATTGGTGAAATGAGGGCTCAGATTCCACCTGCCACTAATAATAGCATGGCATGCAGTGACCGATTTTGCCTGTGTCTAGCACGCAGACTACATTCTCGGTTCTAGGAAGGCAATGAAAATGAATTTAAAGGGGGTTATTGTGCCTAAAGTCAACTATATGAGCTGAAGATCTGCACTGCAAAATCCTTACGCCTGACTGCATTTGCTAAGAATAATGGTATACTTTATGCTTAAAGCCCAGTAATATTAACCAGGAGAGAAAATTGTGAGGGCTCAGCAAATATATTGTAGAGGTCAATAAAGAGGCATTTCAGAAAGAGCTGGACAGAGGGGATTGATTTTGGAAATTTAAAAATTTTCCAACTATTTTTACAGCATGTGTGTGATATAAGGGTGGGACCCAGTCCTGCGTAGATACTACAGTACTGCCACATATATTAGACTTGCATGGACATTCTTTGGTATGCATTCTGCTGTGAAGGAACAAACAAACAGCAAAATCTGCTCATTCTGTCAGTAGAACAGAAGGAAAGGAATGTGCTGTGGAAGGAAACACTGAATTTGCCTCCCAGCAGCAGGTGATGCCTGTAGTGCCCTGGTACTTCTAGACAATGTGTTTCGGTCAACAGTAATCCAACACTACATCATGGCAGACTGTCGGGCTTACAGGGAAATCAGACCACCAGCGATTGCCCTCATCATGAAAAGACATCTAGTGTCAATACCTTTCTGCAGGGTACCATTCTATTGAGATACCTCTAGAGTGAAGAATTTAGAGGCAGAGTGCTCAAGTAATTTTCCTTGTTTTGGATATTAAGCCAATATTATAGATCATTGTTTGACTATTAGACTGAACAAAATTGATGACTGGTCATAGCGGTCAGAGGACTTAGCATGTTATGGGCCTTGATATGGCACATATGACTTCAAAGATGGCCTATTAAACGTGCATCTAGACTGCAATACCGAAAGAATGGTCCACATAATTTCCTCTGGCAACAAAGAAACAAGAAGCTGAATCCAAAAGCATGCAATTGAAAAATACTTTGCATTAAATGAAAATGATGCTGTAAACTTATCATAAACCCATAAAATTAGGTGACAAAGCGTAATATGAGCGACCGTATTGTGTATGCGTAAGACATTGTGTGCACTTCCCTTGACCGTGATTTATGCACAATGAAGGTTGTTTGTAATTTTCAGCTCTGGAAGAAGCATGTCAAAGGAAAAGAGGGCATTTTTTGGCAAATTTAATTTAAGTAAGTACCTGGCTGTAAAAAAGGTTAAGTAATTAATGACCTTGTTTGTAGCCTTAGCTGAGGCTGGGATATTGATGGTGTTTGGCGTCTTACTGTTTAAGCTCCTGGCCGGCCATAAAGTGGATGGATATGCCTAGGTATTATGGGATGGATTAGACTGGCATCAGCAAACATGCCCATAAGACATCAAACCATTGATATAGGATTTGGCGACAGGAGTCAAAAGGGGCCCGTTCACTCAATTATATGAATGCAGAGAAATGAACTGGATTTCAGCTGGTGTACATCTCGCAATTTTTATGATATGTATGAGTAATATCTCTATTTTACCTTGCAAAAGTGTTTATGTTTATTGTCTATGGGGGTATTAATTCCAATACTTTGGAATTTTGTTATATTGCACTGTGTCCACTGAAAGCAATTAAGTTCCACTCCGTGCAGTTGTTACTGTCTGTCACTGTCTTGGGATTGACACTTTCAATTGATGTAAGATCAGTTTGGACTGGCATACAAAGTAAACAACAAGCTTTATGGCTTTATGGTATGGCTGTTTTTATTTCAAGTTTTAATCCAAAATGGCATCCCTTTGAGATGGTTTTAATTCTCTCTCTGAAGTTGCTGCAGTAAAGACTGAAATGTGAGAATCTGCTGCTTGATTTAATGTTTGCTGTAAGTGAACTGCTCAGTTTAGTCATTACTGATGCAAATTTTATGGGCTTGTTTTTTAATTTTTCAGTTTAGTAATATGATTTAGACAATAATAACAGGCTATTAGTTAACATTTTACTTAAAAGTCACATATAATGCATTATACATATTATAGATATTATATTGCATTCATAAAGTATTATAAACACATTTATAACTATTTATAAAAAACATAACACATTATAGCCATGTTTATTATGCATTATGAATGCTCTATGATGCCGTCATCTGTAATGCACTATAAATAGCTTCATAATGCAGTACAAAGCAGTACAAAGTACAGAAGGTCTCCTGCTTATGTTCTCCCAGTCTGTCATGGCCAGTATCTTTTTCTATGCTGTGGTATGATGGGGAGGCAGCACTAGGAAGAGGAATGCTGGATGACTGGACAGGCTGGTGAGATAAGCTAGCTCTGTGGTGGGCATGGAGCTGGAGTCACTGACATCATTTGCAGATAAGAGGACGCTGAGCAGAATACTCTCAATATTGCCCAATATCTCTGCACTCCACTTTCTCCAAACAGAAGAGCATGTTCAGTAATAGGCTCCTGTCTCTGTCATGCCGAACAGACATTCTCAGAAGGTCCTTTGTCCCTAGGGCCATACAGCTCTTCAACGTCACATGGAAGGAGAGGATTGTGATGAACTTAAGTGTTTAGGCCTGTACAGCACACTGCCCTCCTGATATTTTCCTTTGTACTGTTTGCAGTATGTATGTGTGCGTGAATGTCATAGGTCTGTGTGCCTATGTGTATGTATACTGTGTATAAGCTACTGGACACCTAAATTTCCTTCTAGATAAATAAAGTATCTCTGTCTATCTATCTATCTATCTGTCTGTCTGTCTGTCAAAGCATCCTTCATTCTTATACTGACCATTACAATGTGTCATGAAGGTATTTATAATGCATTATGATTGACTGCTTCAGTTGAAGTGTTACCATATATTATTTTCATATCTCTAACTTACCAGTCTGTTTTAGTGTTAGGACGTTATATAATGGTAAATAAAAGAAATAGTTGGAATCATTTGTGTTTTACCAGTATATACACCTATATTTGGTGAGTTGGTTTTGAAGGAGTTAGAGAGCCAGGTTTCTTCGTTAAAATGACTGTGTTTCATTCACCCTTAATGATCAGTACTGCCACTCTCCTCTGTTTACCCACGCCATGTTATGAAAAGCGATTCTGCTGTAGTAAACTGCCACTACAGACAGTGATTAATGCTGGGCCCCAAGTGACATGAGTTCTGCGTGGCAATCATCAGAATTGTCCAGTTCCCACAGTGAATACCCTAGAAGTCTCAATCAGTCTGATGTATGTGACAAAGAAGTCGGTCAAACCCAAATTATTGGTTTCTCCGAACGTAAATGTTGTGGTCCTCTGTTGCTTTAAAGATGTTGCTGTTGATGATCATGATCAGGGAATATTTACTAATCTTAATGAAAAACTAATGATGATATTGAAGAATACTATTGCTGTATAATGATAGATTTTTTCCTGTTGAACCTCATGCCTAATATTGTAAACAAAAACAGATGCTGGCCATGTAATACTTTTAATGTCTATTTGTGCCCCCATGCAGTGAAAAATTTGCTGCCAATAGCTAACAAAATTATTTGGAGGTAAAAAAAAATGACCAGCAATTTCAAAGCTCCTTCATTCTGGTAGCTGAAAGATGGGACCCATAACTATATAAATATTCATAATTGAATGTTTATTGTATAATTCATTTATTTCCATGATTTTAGAGAACAGCCTGACAAAGGACAGCATGAGTCGCAGAGTGGTGCAGTGAGAAAGATGCAGGATTCTAATTCAGCAAGCGTCAAAGGGGCAGGATTTTGTGCCTCTGATCAGAAGGTCTCCAGTTAAGCCCTTGAAAACGGCCCTGAACCCCTGATTGTTCCAGGGACACGGCACACCAGCTGACCCTGCACTCAATCGCCAAGCTTCTCTCTCTTGTATATTTAAAAGCAGAGTAACATGGGCTTTGTGAAAAGCAGCATTCCCATGCACCTGCCCTTTAACTTGTACAAATGTGTCTGCGATAAAAAGAGACCTGTGCAATGTAATAATAAATAAATAATACACTGTAAGCCTTCTACATTCCTTTTTTTGAACATCGCACTGTTGATGCAGCTTCATGGTACGGCATCTTCATCTCTAAATCTGTGATGTCAATGATACCTGCCTTAATACATTTCTGTGATATATAAAGACTAAGATGCACTTTATTTATCCCATGGAAATTCTGGTCAAGAGGGTCACCAGAAATCTTCTGATTTCTTTGTGGCTTTTGGTAAAAAAAAATGTATTTGCCATTTAATGAGCGATGAAAGTCATGTAACACCCAGTGCTCTACGTAATATGGGAAATCTTCCAGGATCTCATCCAGTATATGATTCTTGAGCCAATCTGATGTAGAGAGGCTAGTCTTGCTTTCCTAACGTCTCTATACCTTGGAGACTTGCCAGGATGGCCATCCCCGTGGAGATGTCCAAAACTTTATCCTTTATGGGGATGTGGCACCAGCTGGGATTCAGTGTTTCATATATGGCCTTGTAACCCTTTCCAGAACAATAGGCATCAACAGCATTTTTCTACAAGATCTTCAGAACATTTTTTGATTGTGGTCTGTTGTGTCTGTGGAACCCTTATAACAACAACTAAATTCTGATGGGAATGATCAAGGATGGTCAGATTCAAAATGAGCAGGTCGGGTCTGTTGATATTAATAAATATTTATCTCCAGATTATTGTTGACCTGGGGTGAGTTTCCCGAAGCCTTCTTAACGCTACGTCGTTCATAAGTTCTGTGTTGAAAGATAGAACTAACGAACGACGTAGCGTTAAGAATTCTTCGAGAAACTCACCCCTGATTGTTAACTAAAGTATTCAGAGTTCGAGTTATGTCAGTTAGGGAGGCAGCAGCTCTTACACACCTTAAAGCTACGTTTGATTACATTGAACAAGCGATGAGGGGAAAAAAAGCAGCCAACTTAGGGATCAGATGTTTTCAGTCTGTTTTATAATATGACCCCCAAAATAGGGTCTGACTGAATAAAACGTGAAAAATTCCCCAAAATACTAAATATTTTGTTACTTCATTCCAGGATTCATGGAAGATAATTTACAATGAAAGGGAGAGAAGACTAACCTTAGTCCCTAATTGAACAATGCCAGTTATGAAAAGTTGTGATTTCTCATCAATCTGGTAAGTAAAATATGTCATAAAATCCTTCTGGTCTCAAATACATGTTGCTTGTTCTGAATAGAGTCAGTCCCCAGCTTACAAACGAGATCTGTTCCTAAGTCTGTCTTTCAATTATATCTCTAGGTAAGTCAGAAAAATAATAATACAGTACACAGAAATAATTATACAGTAATATTAATAGTAACTACAAGCTGTGCAATGTTTTTATGAGTGTCACAAAGTAGTGCATGCGTTTGTTATTACGAACCATTGTATTTAACCTGAGTTTTTTATAGAATAGGCTTTACGGCAGTCTATTTGTAAGTACAAGTTGTCCGGAAGTCAGACGTTCTTAACCTGGGGACTGTCTGTATGTTTAGCTGACAAGCACTATTATACAGTATTTCAATGCTCTGCATCTTTGTCTTCCTGTGCAGACTGGGACAACATGGTAGAGGAAGTCATTTTCTGTTGGGGGCTGTGGACCATCCTCATCCAGGTGGGGCTGGGGACATCTGCAGCTGAACTTCCTTGGTCTTGTCCTCAGATATGTGACTGCCGCCAAGAGAAGCTGCAAGTGAACTGTTCTAATAAGCATCTGACTAGTATACCCAGTGGCATCCCTGCATATTCTCAGAGCTTGAACTTGTCACACAACAACCTGAGAATACTGGGCCCCCGGCAGTTCTCAAATCTTACTCAATTATTGGAGCTTGACCTAAGCTATAACAATATCTCCATGGTCGAGGTGGAGGCTTTTCAAGGGCTTCAGAACTTGCACATCCTTTGTCTTAAGCATAACCTACTAAAGATTATCTCTGTTGGGGTGTTCACTGGACTGCCCAGTCTATACTTGCTAGACATAAGTGACAATGAGATTCTTGTCTTCCTGGATGACTCGTTTCGTGAGCTGGTCAACTTGCAGGTGCTTGAAATAGGGGTAAATGACCTGGTCTTCATTTCTCATCGAGCCTTTGCAGGTATCCAAAACCTCCAGGACCTCAATGTGGACCGCTGTAATTTGACCTCCATTCCCACAGAGGCACTGTCCCAACTCCTGAGTCTCACTCGTCTCAGGTTTCACCGACTCAGCATTAGCGTGTTGCCCAGTAACTCTTTTCAGCAACTGAATAGGCTACGCAATCTTGAAATCTCCAACTGGCCAGTACTGGATACACTGGCAAGTAGCAGCTTGATTGGCCTCAATCTTACCTCTCTCACCATCAGCAAATGCAACCTCACTGTCGTCCCTTACACAGCACTCCACCACCTGGCCTACCTCAGATACTTGGACCTGTCATATAACCCCATAACCACAGTGCATGGGAACCTTCTCAGTGACTTGCTTCGTCTGCAGGAGTTCCACCTGGCTGGGGGACACCTACTAAAGATTGAGCTAGGAGCCTTTAAAGGACTAGTCCGCTTTAATCTTCTCAATGTATCATCAAATCGGCTCTCCACACTTGAGGAAGGCATCTTTCACTTGGCAGGAAATTTGAGGATCCTGAGACTTGATGGCAATCCTTTGGCATGTGACTGCCGCTTGTTATGGGTCATGCGCTGGCGCCAGCACCTGGATTTTGATGGCCATCAACCCTCCTGCTCTTCACCAGGAATACAGGAGAGAGAGCTGCGTGATTTCCGTGACTCTGAGGTGGCGCGCCTGTTCACCTGCAGAAGGTCACGCATTATTGATCGCAGACCTCAGGAAATTAAAGTGAAAGAAGGAAACAGTGTGAGTCTTCACTGCAAGGCAGATGGTGATCCCCCGCCCTCCATCTACTGGATGACCAGTAAACGTACACCCCTGTTATCAAAAGGAAGAATCCGTGTTTTGACTAATGGCACTCTAGAGGTTCAATTTGCTCAGTTTCAGGACAGTGGTACTTATCTATGTGTTGCAAGCAACGCTGCTGGGAACGACAGCATCCTTATCACCTTGCGTGTGCTGGGTGACCGCTTCTTCCGCAATTACTCTGAAGAGGGCTGGAGGTTTGCTAACGGCACGTCTGCTCAAGTTCAGAATCGCCTACCGTTCGATGCCAAGACCTTAGTCATTGCCATGACTATGGGCTTTTTGTCATTTCTCAGCTCAGTCGCCATCTGCTTTGTCTTCATATTCTTCTGGAGCCGGGGAAAGGGTCAGATAAAACGCAATGCCACCATCGAGTTTGTGCCTCAGAGATCCATGGGTGGTGGAGATGGCGGAGATTCGCGATTCACAATGAAGCTCATTTGAAGAGAGGTGCAGGCAGGCTGGGAAACCCAGAGCTGCCAATAACTCTAAATAAATATCACAAGAAAAAGGACTATGAACTTTTAACTGAATGTAGGGCCCCTGCACTGGTGAAGCAGGGTGCTTATGAATATATATTATCAGATTATGCTATTATGCTAAGAATTATAACTGCTAATTATTCTGGCTCAGAATATATTATATTGGTGCATATTTTTTGCTCAATACTTATGAGCACAAAGACTGGAAATATTCACACAGGCAGAAATCACTGATATACAGTTGGTTTATTAGGGCTTAGGCTGGGATTTGAAATATTTCCTTCCACAGTCCAAAGACATGCATTTAGGCTAAATGGCGTGTGAGTGAATGTGCACTGCAATGGACTGGCATGCCGGCCATGGTGCACCTTTGTGCCCTGCGAGACACTCCAGTTGCACCACAAGTTTGTGTTGGACAGTAAGTTGGATGATGGATGGATGGATGGATGAATGGATGGATGGATGGATGGATGGATGTTATTACTACTGTAGCAGAAAAATAATAATTTTAATTGCATGCTTTAAGTCATGTACATCATGATCAGTGATGTATAAACTGGAGATAAGTATTTATTAATATCTATAGAAAACTCAGTGAGAATATTCATATTAAATACAATAAAAAAATAGGTAATACTTTACTTGAGGGGGCAGAAGTACCTTAGTAACTCAGTTACTACTCAAATACAAATCATGAACAAATGTAGTAACTGCATGAAATGCAAGAAACATTATGATTAATGATGAACAAACATGGGATCGGTATGTAACTAACACTTTGCTTCGGGTTCATTAATACAATAAGTAAGAGTGTACTACTACATTATTTGTACCCCCTCAAGTAAAGTGTTACCAAAATTTTAAATGCTATCAAACCAAACTGTCAAATGTCAATGACTGTTTTCAGAATTATAAATAACATTTCTCTACCTTGTCTTTCATAAGCAGATGCTTAAAATATTCTTAAGGATAAATTTATGTTATGCGTGCCCTGCAATGGACTAGCATCCCTTCCGGGGTGTCCCCTGCCTTGTGCCCCTGCTTCCTGCAATAGGATTCAAGATCCGAGTGACCCTGTACTGGACAAGCAGCTGATGGATGGATGATATTATATTATGAATATTTATGTCTTACTGCAGTCCCTGTGTTCTGATGAACACGGAACTAGTCTGCTTACTATCTCTCTGGAGAAATATTTTTGCATTCGAATTATTATTCTGTTTTAAGCCGTATGTATATTTTAATTAAATTTTCAGTGTGTGTGTATGAATGGCTGTCTGGGGAAATAACGCACCATTGCACTCTTGTGCTTGTACACTAATAATGCTGTACGGCGCCGGTGGCGTTTTAAGGAGTGCTGTGCCATTCCCTCCATCACGTCAGTACTTGAATTTTGTCGGCTGTTTGGTGTGTTTCGAGAATGTTTTCACAATTTTGAAATGTCTTGATGGTAGGCTGCAGTCCTGCTAAATGACATAACGAAAGCTATGCAAAAGACTCCTATCGACGTTTCTTACATCTGTACTGCACTGTATTAGGCTACTTAGTGATTTCTGCGTAGCTCTTATTGCGACATTAATAAACAACGTACTGATATATGTGGGTGTCTAATAATTATACTTTTGTATGTCAAATTACCAATCAGGGCTGTAGCCAGACTAGGGTTTGAAAAATAGTGAGGTCTGGGACCTGAGGGTTGGGGGCTGGGTCTCATCAATCACATTATTGATACCGTTTCCTTCATAAGCTTAATTTTATTAATTAGTTATGCGAAACGTTAGCCTAATTTTGTTCAGGTGAATATTTAGCTTCATATTTTATTTTTAGCTTTTAAAAAAGGACCGAGGGCCGGAGCTCGGTGACCTGATAGCTGGCTGCGGCCCTGTTACCAATGGCTGCCCTTCCTCTCAACCATCACTGCCAGTTTTCTACCAAGAGTGATTTCACGGCGGAATATTAAGTGGGTTAAACAGTGAGTCGTTTTCCATTTTTACAATGACCCAGTATAACCTAGAAAATTCTAATCACGTGTACAACCGGAATTAAACCCCTTTAGATAATTCCTGTGCCCCTCACAGTCTTATATAGGTCTGTCCAGCATGGTGTCTCTTAAATGCGAAAAATGTCTATATTAAGGGTCGAGTGCTCAGTCTTGATGCTCATTCATTCATAACGAAAAGTTCATTGCTTCTAAATATGTAGACGTGTAAGCCTGTTTAAGCTACTCATTTAATCACTATTATCTTACTGTAAATCATGATGTCATTAAATTACCGTAACTTAAATAGGCTAAGGATGGGCTACCTACTTTTCGGCCTCGATCTTGTTGTGGTGCCAGGAACTCCAAAAATTTAATGCAGTTTTTTAAGGGCCCAGAAGCAATTTATTATTAAACTTCTCATTGCTGAAATGTAAATCTCTCGTCATTCCTGCAACAAAGTGCACACAATGCAGAACTGCATTGCAGCGTCAGTGTATGGACTTACTGACTTGGATAACTTGGAGTACTGCGTCTCTAAGCTTCAAATTACCAATGCAGATCTTTTGCGACAGTATTTAGACTTAATAAATCCATAAAGGATTGTACGCATTCTTTTAAATAATGCATTATGTATCAATGTTCTATATTTCGTACTAGTGGTTGTAATGCGAATGTTTCCCAATAAAACACATCCAATTAGTGTTTAAATCCGAAAAAGGTTACAGACGGTTTTCATTTATCACTCGAATTCTGCCCTGTATATAGAGTATAAGTATCCAGTACATATACTAACCGATCCACAAGTACAATACCTGTTTGTGTATAGCAGCGCGACACCACACTTAAAGGCAAAGGTGTACATTAATGTACAAATAGGAAGCGCGAACGGAATTTGCCATTGAGATTATAAAAACCTCTTAACCCGTTTGTCCACGTCCAGAAGGACGGGCATCTGGCAGGGACGCGCACGTACCCAGATACACACACTTTTGAGGAGGAGCCTGAGACCCCCAGTTTTTCGACGTGATCTGGAGAGAAAGCAGAAAAGGGTGATAAGCAGCCGAGGCTGTGGGCAATAGATGACCGAACTGCGCCTGCGTCACTTCCTCTGAGCAACAAGGATCTCGGAATAAAGTGTGTTATCTGAAAGGGGCACTGTTTTACCTCCTTAGGCAACGGGCAGCGAGTAATTATGAATTACCTCATTTTAGTCTCACTTTTTTACCTGGGTTTTGCCGAGAAGTCACCAAGGCTAAAATTTACTGCCAACGGTAGGTTTGTCCTCCCACGGATTTATTACATTCTCTTGTGCTTCTTTGTACATTTATAATTATATTTAACATATTTTTACGCTGGATGTCATCATATGAATAATTACGACTCTGTCGCGATCAATATAAGGCAGTATTATGGCATTGTCGTATTTATAGTTGTTTGCTGGTTTGTGGTACATTGCATTAAAGCACCGGTAATAACCGCATAGTCATATTTCAGGCATGATTTCAAGATCTCACTGATGCTGAGGACAGTTTATTTTTCCGTTTGCGACGTGAGATATATGACATGTCAGATTTTGATGTGCGATAAAATGTGTGACGTCTGGGTTGCACATTTTATTACTGGTGTGACGACAAAACTGGAACACAAGAAACGCAGAAAAGACTAAACAGAGATATGGCGAATGTAACAGGCAGCATATGTAACAGTCAGACGTTTTTGATTTACTCAATAGTTCTGCGACCAGATCATACCACGTGTTTATCAGAACTGCAACATTATTCTGCACAATACATATTTAACAAATGCATTATAATCAGGCTCATCTTGTATTATTTATAGATACTTTAACAATGTCTACAATTTTCGGACTGATTGCGTTGACACATTGATTATTAGTCATGGGAACGGGTTAGACTGTCATGTATCATTATAATTTACATCGTTGAATAGTCTTAAATTTGCATATAATAGCACGCACCAAATTGCAGATGTTTCGTTAAAAAAAGTGAAAATTAATGCATATATGCGATTCTCTTTCAAATAAATTTTATGTATTTTGCACAGATTGTCATATATTTGAGTGAATATCAAGCAGCTTGAATGCAATTTTATGTAGCCTGCGTAGTGAAGGACGGCGCGGCTTCCGCTGCAGAACTGCAATGCAGGTGAACGAGCAGACTAGATGGGACTGCGGTATCTGAGGCAGGGTCGGGATGTAGTAGTAGCTGTAGAAATCATCAGAAACGTGTCCATACACACATACCGCCACATAGAATGAAGAAAATATACAATTCAATTTATTATTAAATATGTTGAAAAAAATATATATGGAAAAAGCTGGTAGAATACGTTTCAAACTCAAGCACCTCGATCGATTTAAATGGATTTACATACTATCAAGTGGGAGTAATAGTGTAACAGTTGTCATGGAGTAAAAGGAGGATGAGAGTATGAGTAACAGGGATAATTGCAATTGAATTTTTTCGTCTTTTGTTGTATTATTGTTGTACTATTAAGTACCATGGACAGCGAAATGCTGTAAGACTGCATTCACTGGAAATTTATAGCAGCCAGCTGCAAAACATAGCGGTGCAGGTCCGGGCTGTAATTTCAGATGTAAGAGTGGTCTTATTTTGGCGAACTCCTGGCCGACCTGTCTCTGGGGCAGCTTATTTGCCATGGCAACCAAATTCATTTGATTTCATGGAAGCCGGGCATTTTGTGAGTCACACAAGAATGCTTCGGGATATTTTGAAGCACCATGACATTGCAACGATTAGGAGATAGTTTAGGAGATAGATTAGGAGATAGGAATAATAGTTCATAGGAGAATGAACTATTATCGTTATTATTATTATTGCCTTATGTACATTTGTGGGGAATTGTTTAACCTGAAAAAAGCCTACACTTGAACATGTTTGTGTGAGTGTTCGATTATATTTTATTTATATATATATCGTGTAAAATTTTGCTGTAATATGCTCATTCTCTTGATGATGGGCTTCTAGAACCATCCAGATTTCTCTTCCGGAAACCGGAGAACTACATGACAGTGTACCACCAAAATGGAAGTGATGACCTGTATGTGGGTGGCAAGGCAGTTATCTACCTGCTGACATTTACTAACAAAGGGGTCAAGGATACTCAAGTAGGTGATGACAAACTTGTCGATGATATTTCCTATATCTGAACACAACCATAGTCCTCTGAGTACACAGGTCATGCAGCAATATCACTTTAAGTTCACTTTCCATCTCTCTAATGTTTAGTCATTTATTGTTAAACTAGAGACCAAAACAAACATCTTTGGTTGCCAACTTACCAACATTTAATATTTGCTCCTCCCTTTATAACTGAGTATATCTTGTTGTTAGGTTTCTTAAAACATCATGAACATTTTTCCGCTATAGGATTTTGACAAATATTACTTTAGGAAGGAACCATTTCCTAGAAAAAGATACAAAGGGAAGAGTGTCATAGTGCTCTAAAAATTAATTTGCTGTGAAATCTTTTCCAGATTAAAGTCTTGGCAGATGAGAATGCGAAGCAGGCTTGTCTTAGCAAAAATGATTCAAAAGAGGTGGGTAGATAGATATTTTTTTTTGCCTTTTTAACACTGCAGGATGGAATATACCGCTTCTTTGTACATTTGTAGTATGTTCAGAGTTCCAGAGCTCATATCACCTAGGAGACCACTACTCTACCCATGGAAAAGTTAACTGAAATACTCAGACGAAATGGTAAATTGTTTGTAGGGGTTTATCTGCCCAGTAAAAAAAGAAATCACTATTTTTTTAGTTAGCAAGAGGCTTGACTCTAGTTGGCTGCCAGATTAAGTGATGATTTCTAAGCAATCACATCCTTGTGTTTTGTCCTGCAGAAATGTGACAATTTCATAACAGTTATTCAGAAAGTCAACGACAGTCTTGTGGTGTGTGGAACCAATGCAGGCATACCAAAATGCTGGTTGTTGGTAAGCCATCCCATTTTACCATTTACTGGGTCATATAAAGTACATACATAATTATATATGGTATATATTAGTATATATTTGTATGGTGTTTTTTACTTTTTTACTAATCTTGGTTAGAACTTATCTTCTTTTTTTGGATCTGTAACTAAGCGTTGGCTACATTTTTGTCAGCAGGTTCTCTATGCTTTAGTACTCACTGATTTATTAATAATGTAATTTTCTCTGAAGGTGAACAATACTGTACTCACCGACATTGCAACCAGCGGATTGTTGATAACCCCGTCTGACATCTCCCCAGGCAGTCCCTCCCAGAGGTCTGTTAGTCTGTCAACAGGTGAGTTTCTAGGATAGGCCCAGCTGGTGCCTTCGTCCTCCAGATCCGGAATCTGTGACTTTGTGACTTACACCAAAACACCTACATCTCAGGTGCAAAAAAAACCCTTAGTCAGTCCACAGAAGCAGCAGGAAATTTCTGGATCTCAGCTGGTGTTCTGGTCCTGCTGAACCCGCAGCCTTATATTTTTGAGTTGACCTTCTTAGATGGTCCCAAAGTGCCAAATTACCCACATCCTAGGCTTAGCGACTCAGAAGCACCGACAGCGTTTTATAAGTGCAGATAATTCCAGGCCACAAGCAGTACACTGACAATATTCATACCCAAATATGCACATTTAGTTATTTTTTTTCCATGTTTTTGATTTTTTTTCCATTTACATCTCAGTTCCTCCAAAACAGGTAAAAATCTTAACCTTTATATACACACAGACACAGACTCACACACAGACCTATACTTATGTCTTTGTGGGTACTGTCATTTCATCTCTATAGGCAAAACTCTAATCCCAACAATGACAACCTTAACCCCCCTCCAGCCCTAAACTTAACTATATGTAACCAAACAAAATACAAGTCTTTTACTTTTTTGATTGCAGTTACAGATTTGTATAAAATTGAATTTTCCCTTGTGGGGACCAAAAAAATAGTCCCTACAATGTCAAAATAACAGGTTTATATTACATTGTGGGGACATTTGGTCCCCACAATGCAATGTATATCTGACACACACACACACACATACATACACGCACATATATATA
>JAODKC010000137.1:15675035-15731414 GCA_026777985.1 Mormyrops attenuatus
CCCCCCCCCCCCCCCCCCCCCCCCCCCCCCCCCCCCCCCCCCCCCCCCCCCCCCCCCCCCCCCCCCCCCCCCCTAGGGTTGAGGATGCCACTGCCTCTGAGCAAGGTCTCTGAAATTTAAGTATTTGCATTTTTCCATAAATTATTTGTGATTTTCAAGCAGCTACAGTGCAAGTCACTGGAAACCAGTAGTGGAAGTGTACCAAAAAAAAAAAACAAAAAAAAACAACAACACCACACATGTATATAACATATAGGCGTGCCTTTTGTAGCTGCTGTGTTAAGTGACATGCTGTTATATAGAACTAGCACTGTAATCTTACCTTTGGCTGATGTGTGCCATTCCTTACCAGTGTGTATGAAATATGACCTTTATATTTTATATGGTGATAATGTTCTCGAAAAGATGGCTAGAGAATTGTATATTGCATATATATCTGGCTGAGCTCAGTGGGGAAATCAGTGTTTAATACAGTGACTGAAGTCCTCCTTTTATAAAGTCTATAAATGAGGTAGACGTAAGTTTCCTAGGCTTCAGCAGTGTCCTTTTTAACCTAGTGCACAGGCAGCAGAAATTCCACAGAGGATAAGACCAGGAAAATTAATTTTTAATAGGAGGGGCCCAGGGGAGGCTCACTGGGTCGCATTGATGCCTCACACCTCCGGGGTTAGTGGTTCGAATCCTGTCTTATGTCTGTGGATTTTGCATATTCTTCCTGTGATCTCACAGGTTTCCATCAAATCCCAGGGTCGGCAAAGTGATTTCACTGTTGGGCACCATGAGTGTGACCCTTAACCCCCGATTGCTCCAGGGACCGTCTGACCCCGCTTTCACAAATATGTGTCGCTTTGGAGAGAAGTGTCTGCTAAATAAATACGATGTAAATGTTGTCCAATGACATACAGTTAAGCTAACTATCCATCCATCTTCTGAAGCCACTTGTCCTATTCAGGCTCGCCGGGGGTCTGGAGCCTATCCTGAAGGCTACTGGCGCAAGGCAGGGAACAACCCAGGATGAGGCGGCAACCCATTGCAGGTTAAGCTAACTAGCAAATTGAGAGTTGCTAGTTAGCTTAACCTGCAACTTCCCATTGTGTAGATGTGCCCTATGACGGACTGACATCCCAGGCAGGGCGTACTCCAACCTTGTGTCCTGTGCTGTTTGTGATAGCCCCCCCACCCCTGCCTTAACTCTGATAAGGATAAGCCATTGGAAGATGGATGGGCCTGGCACATTTTAATGTAGCTATTTCAAAACTAATTTCTAAATTCTTTCATCCTCCAATCTTCCGCAATACTCCCACTGCATGGCCCCAATATTTATTCATTGGCTGAACAGAGCTCTGGATGTTTACCTTCCTTGATCTCTCCTGATGGTGCCTGAGGTTTTCGTGCAATGTGAAAATTTACATGACTTCAAGTCGGACGATTCCTGAGATATTAGAATTCTGATCTCAACAGTAAATCAGAAGGCACGTCAATAGATATATATCATCCTCAACTCTCTCCAGCTCCTTCTGACAAACTTGTCAAATGTATTTACACATGGGACGTAGCTCCCTGAAAGTAACCGACTAATAGTTTAATTTTTGTCTTTCCGTGTGATGCGATTTGAAGATGTTGTTTGACTTAGCCAAAAATGTGCCAACACCATGCATGGATCTCTAAAACAAATGCAACAGTTAGCTGGATCTTTCATGCAGTGGTGCTCTCTCTATGGTCCGGGCTTGGTTTGAAAGTGCACAATCTGGTGTTTACCAAACACAGGTCATACCTGTTCATTTATCTCCCGTACATTTTACACCTTGTGCCTGATTACCAGACCACTCTCACGCAAGACAGATACACTCTCTGCTGCTGCCCTGATATGATCCACATAGTGTTAAAAATGTTTTCATAAAAAATGAAGTAAATGCACATCGGGAGTTACATTTTTGCGGCCCCTCCTTTCAAAATATATCAGGAAAATATGAAAATGTTCCATAACTATTTTAACTTTGTGTACCTTTACAACAAAGTGTGATTCACAGAGGCCCTGTTTTTCTGCTTGTACTAGCTATCAAAACATAAATGCAGGGTTTTCTGAGACTAGACTTATTATCCTAGAATTGAAAAGACTCAGAAGCAAAGTGCCCCAAACTAGAGAATCTCACACATACTGATTGGTTTTCAGCCTGATGGTCTGATTGGACTAGTGACTGGATGGACTGTTTCTATTGGTGGAGTCAAAATCAAGGCAAGGGACTACAAGACAAAAAAAAATGAAACAGATTTCAAATCCAAAACTACAAATGTCGACAGAAAGCGTAATTTATGAACGAGACAGGAGCCCTGAGAGTTATTACAAGTTATGTATTTGCTCAAGGTCCACCCCAATACAAAAAAGAACAAACTTACAGCCCCAGATATACAACTTATTTTGAAAGTTTCATGTGTCCTCTGTTCATGCCAGTTTGGCTTCGTGCTTCTTGTTCTATAATAGATTTTGGTACCGTACAATAATGTAATCCACAAGGAAATACATTATAATCTATTAAAGTATTAACTGATATATGTAATCCTAATTTATTGACATTTACATCACCAGCATCCTCGAGGCCAACCCCTCATAACACTGTAATTTGAACTTTATGCTGTGGTGTGTGTGTGTGTGTGTGTGTTGGCGGTGAGCAGAGCAGCCTCCTGAGTGAAAAATAAAGCAGGACGAATGGTCTCTTCCCCCGTCTCATAGATAATGTCTAGCAAGGGACAAAACGTGTGCCAAATGCTTAAGATAGTGTAACATGCCTTCATTACAAAAGTTTATGTCTGTTTTTTTTTTTTTAATGCACAACAGATCTCTTTAAAAGTGTAAATATACAGAGACGTATCAAATCCAGCAGTGCCATCTGATCCCTTCCACCGAACGTGTTATTGAAGATGAATAAAGTATTCAGTGACAGAACAACACTCATGGCTATGTTCTTCTTCACTTACTAGTTTGATCTGTGTCACAGTTAAAAAAATTACAATATTGTAATTGTACCCCCTTCCAATCCAGCAGGTTCTTCAAACCATTATCCAATGAAGATAGAAATGAAACAGGGTTTCAACATTAGTTAAAAGCTAATAGTAATATAGATAATGTAATAATCATCTCCTAAACTTGCAACACAGAGATTGTGAGGGTAAAAGATTCCAGTACAGTAAAGAAATTTAGCAATCAGGAAACATAAGAGTAAATGATAATAAACAGTAATAGATAAAATATTGATTCAATTTGTATGAAGTTGCACTGTTAAAGAACTTGCAATTGTGCTAGGAGTTTATGCAGATCTATCAATGAGTTTTTAAAAATTACAAAATGATTATGAAATAGGACAGTGATGCTGACTAATCTTCCAGTAAGGATCAGTAACATTGCTTCTGTATAGTGTACGTTAGCAGTATCGAGGCTGATTTCCAAACAAACATTAATGCAATAACTTTTTTGAACACAGGCCAGAAAGCTTTCATTAAAAACTAAATAGTGAATCATGAATTACTTTGCTTCCATCTGTCAATGTTACAGGGCCGTACTAGTTAGACAGTCAGCGAACTTAATGGAAGCAGAAGTACATTAAGTACATTAATGGAAGGAGAAGGACATTATCTCCTCAACTCCTTAATTCCTTGTTTGGCCTTCTCTGAGTGTGCTGTGCCGATAATGACGCGGTCACACATTAGCTGCCTTTCTGCAGAGAATTATAATATCGCTCTTCCTGAGTTTTTAAGTATTTAATGTAGTTACTTTGTTATTATTTCTGTTTACCAGTTTTATTAGTATTTTCCATCATCCGTCTTCCAAATGCCTATTCACAACAGTATTGTAGGGGCCTTGAGGATATGCCAGGTAGCACAGGGCGCTGGTCCACTCCAGGGCATAAAAACACACACTCACACCCTGCCTAATCTGGAGATGATCCTGAACCTAACTCTATGTTCTTCCTGTGTCGTCATGGGGATTCCTCCCACAGTCCAAAAACATGCAGAGGCTAATTGGAGTTACCAAATCGTCCGTTGGTGTGCATGTGTGAGAGACTGGTGTGTGAGTGTGCCCTGCGATGGGTTGGCACCCCATCCAGGGTTGCTCCCTGCCTTGTGCCCCTAGCCTACAGGATAGGCTCTGCACCCCCCACAACCCTGAACAGGACAAGTGGTTACTGAAATCGGATGGATAAGAGACACCAATTCACCTAAAAGCATGTTGTCATGCCCACGTTAAGCCAACCACAACCGCGCCCAACCAGAACTGCCCCACCTACAGCAATCATCATCCCTAGTTTTGACCAGCTGCAACACATATCTCTTAATTGTCTAAGTGTTTTTCTGGAATTGGTTGTCTTCCTGATTGCTTTCCCATTAATGGCCTTTTGCCTGTACTTGCATTTTGTCTCCTGGATCCTGTTTCGGTTTATGATCTTGTGATATGCGGTTACTGACTTTTTTGACCATGACTTGTGTGATACATTACAGCAGACTTCTTGGTGCTTAGATCCAGTCTGTAATCATTATACATATTTTTAGATGACAGCAGAAAAGTAGATTTATCTGCCCCTGCAGGATCAAAATTAGGGGGCCCTACTATATATATTTTAGTTAGACTTCCAACCCCCATTTCTGGAGGTCTAAGTCAACAATGCCACCCATTGAGCCATTGTTCCATCTTATAAATATATTTACACATGTTAAGATTTATAAATATTGAAATATTGAAAGTGAAAATTACAAAGGGTTACATTAATCAGTTATACATGAATTTAGCCGGGGCATCAATTTACATTCCTTATTTCAGGGCATACAGCCATGATTAGCAGAGAACCGTTACCTGCAGTGAGCTTCCAAATAACACACGGCACGGATATGAGAGTAACTACTTGTGCCCTACTTACAACAGCAAAGAGGGATCACAGCTCCTTAGTGACTCTCAGTGCATCACATGTGGCTGCAAAATACTCTCCCGTCTCCCAAAAGATTTGGGATTAATCAATGCATGCTCTTAGCTTGTTATAAGAACTCTCCATTTTCCTTACTGTGTATCCCACACAGGGTCGCTGGTTTTTCTGTAACCAGTGCTCGGATTAGCAAATTATTCTCTGGTGTCATTCAGGCTTCTTAGTGCAGTGGCCTACTTTTCTGTTTCACACATATGGTGCCCAATCTGGTTTCTCGAGAACTCCAAAATTCCAAAACTGAGTATTACCAAACATAGGACCACAGGACCGGTCCCCACCTTGTCTCGTTCTGTCCATTGTTTCCCTGTTTCTATACTGTGTTCACGTATTTCAGTATTAGTTTTGTTTTGTGCCTTTGTTCTTACATAGTTATCCTTGCTTGTATCTGGATTCTTAGTTATATCCTGTTACACCTATGTTCCTTGTATTTCCTAGTGTTTGTGTCCTTACTGCTCTGGAATGATTAATAGCCCACACCTGTCCCTCATTATCCCTCGTATCAGTGTATATATGTTCCTGCCCTTGGCTTGTTCGTAGGTCGGATTTTGTAGGTATCTCCTGGAGGTGTTAGAGTGTGCCCGCCTTTGTTCCTTGCTGATTCCCCTTGCTGTATACCCCTTCCCAGTGTGTTAGTTAGCTCTGTGTTTCCTTGCGTTCCAGTCGTTCCAGTCTTTGCTAGTTCCCACAATATCTATCTGCTTTTGTACAGACCCCTTGTCTCTTTCGTTTCCTATCTTTTTGAGTTTGGTTAAAAATAAAGTTCCCCATTTGTCTGCCAAAAGTGGGTTGTCTTTCATCATGCCACGTCATGGCAAATATAATCAACATTAAGCCCTGAAAAGGCATTCTGCTGAACAAATGCTGACTACATTGCTTTCAATAGGAGTCAGGTACAATTAACATAAGAGTGTAGCCATCATACTTTTCTTTAATTCAAATGGGTTGTCCTTTGCTATATTTAGGCAGAATAGGTATCACTACCATTTATAGTGCCATTATAATTTATAAAGACATTAAATGTAATGTCAGATTTTCCTGCACATTGTTTCTAACCAGGCCTGGTCAATTCTGTCGGCGACGTTGGCAGCTGCCTGGCGTGCCAACTTCTGAGGGGGTGCTGACTTACCTGCCAATTTCACTTTGCTTTGGATGGGGGGTGCCAGTGGTGCTGCCTGCCTAGGGTGCCACCAGGCATAACTGGTACCATTTCTAGCAATAATAAACAGAAACAACATCTGAATAGGAGTTTCGTTTCACTTCCTTCCTATCAGTATCCAAACTCTGGAACACCAACGGCGCAAAAAAAAAGTACTTTTGACAGATAAGAAATTTATAAATACTCCCCCTGCCCTTATAACTGACATATACCAATTTGTCATGTAGTAAGATTTTAATTAAAAACTGTTATGTGAAATATGCATGCAGGCATACAGGTAAGATGTTGCAATAGTTTTACTGACAATGATGCACTGTGTGGATCTATTGTCTCATAAGGAATGCATTCTCCTTTTTCTAGCACACAATTTGACATACGTTACGTACGTACAGTTGAAAGACAAGTGCCATTTTCGAACATGCAACTCACTTGGCATAAAAATTTCCCAAGTTCAAATCATCTAGGCCTGTACAAATAAAAACAAACACCTAGACTATGGTGAAACCAGTAACCGGCCAATGTCAAGAACCAGCAGCAGTTAGAAACTTGACATTAAAATGGTAATTATTGACAAATTATTTGTACAAACTGGTGAAAAGGGGAAGAGCAGATAATAAGCCGAGATACTAATGTAAAGCATACCTGAAGTATTTCATAAGTGTAGGACTTGCGAAATCACTGATTTCCCTTTCATTCTAAAGGGTTTGAGTGCTAAGATTGCACATTTAGATAAAGAATGCTTTCTTTTTAAAAGTGAATGTGCAATCATGATAAAATTGCAAATGTTCCTAACCTATAGAGGACGAAAACTACAGGATCTGCATAAATCAATACATAAATGTATCAGTCTTCTTCACGAAAAAATACAAATGTAGCACTGCTATATCACAGTATCAGGGATTGAGCTTTAAATCCTGCCTCTGCTTTGTGCGTGGAATTTGCATGTTCTCCTGTGTCATATTAGGGATCCTCTCACAGTCTAAATACATGCAGTTAGAATTGTGCGGTTTGTTTGATGGCATTTGCTTTAAAAAAAACAGTAACATTTACTGATTTTACTAACTTTTAATCATAATTTAAAAATAATTAAGGTAAAACTTCGCAGGATTACCCATCAATAGTCCGCGCAGTACTTTACACAGCTACTTGAAAACAAGCTTTCGGTCGACGCTGCGCGTTTGTTAAGCGCTCGCGCATATTCCGCATTCCGCCGCGCGGTGGGGGGATTACGTAAAGCGTGTGACGGGATTGGTCGGTGATGTTCACTTCTCGCCGCACTAGCTGCACTTGTTTTTTCTTTAATTAAAGGGAGTTTGTGTATCGGTGTGTTGCTGGTTGGAAGCGGTTTGTTACTAGCTTCTCTGTTTTCTTGTATGAGGTAAGTTAATTTGCATGTTTGCTGAAAGTTTTAGAAATTAAACATTTGAAGTCCGCAGGTTGCAGCCTTTACCTGCTTATTTAGTGAGAACGGAAAATTCGTCTTCCAGATCTACAGAATGAAAAGCAACAGTAATGGCGAATAAAGTTTATGTGGTATTTGTGGGTTATCACACCCATGTGATTTAGGGTTATGCTGGGCATGTTATAATATTATGTGGTCGCAGTGCATATTTGTAATTATTCCATTAACTAATACAATGAACTGTGATTCACCTAGTTCATAATATTTTATTCAGTTTACCAGAATTCCAGTGATTCTGGGACAACTTGCTAGCTAGTGAATGATTTACTCACTCAACAAGTTTCCCCTGTTTTCTAGAAAACAAAGCTCAAGATGATATATATACTGTAAGGTTAAATTTTACCTTGGCTGTAAACTGTCGTTGCCTCACTGAAATCTGAGCAAGATGTTTGTAGGGTTACAATTAAAAGCATTGTACATTTCTGTGGCTCATTATATACGCCCAATGTGTCATCACTAAAACAAGGGATTTGAGCCTCAGTTTATTCATATTTAGGTGGCACAATAAATAACACGGTGGTTAGCTTCACATTCCTAACATTTTGGGTTTAATTTCCAATCTCTGGCTATGTGCGAATTTGCATGTTTGTGCAGGTGTCCTCCAGATCTTTTGGGTTCCCTTCTACGGTCCAAAATTATGTTTATGTGAATTGGGGTCTCTGAAACACCCCAAAGGTGTGAGGTTCTGCTGTGTGATGGAATGGCATCCTATCGAGTTTGGACCTGGCTTTTTACGCTGTCCTCCCTGGGTTGGGTCTAGAATAAGTAGTATGGATCAAGTAATATTATCCTGTGGAACGATGCATCTATGCCGATCTGTGCTAACTTCAACCAATAACACACAGCGGGGCATTTGTTATTGTGGAAAAATTATGCATATTTTGGAGCATTCAATGTGGTTGTAAAACAGCAGTGTGACACAGCCAACCATATATAAGTGTGTGCAATGAATTAGTATCTGCTGAGCAAAAGCAGCTGAAATGCAGGCATCCAAGATCATAATAAGCTATCCTTCTGGATTGAGGGTGGATTCATAGAAATGATTCAGCCTGATCAGGGTGAGAAATTACAAGCCTGCTGAAAACATTTACTAAGTGCTGACTGGACAAGGGTGGGGATATTGATTTTATTTTTTAAATATCGTTGAAGAAAAAAGGTATTGGCACCACCCAGTTGATTATGCAGTACAATAGCAGGAGGTTGAATACACATAGTTGATTTTTGACATTGTGCTTGTGGACAAAAGGTAACATTATGTAAGATTTGACATGATCTTTGCTTCCTATGTAGGTGGCATCCACAGAAGTTGCGGCCTTTAACATAACTACAAAGAATGGATCCTTTTTTTGTGGAGATCAGCACCATGGTTGAGCAACCCTTGAAGGTACCTTCAGCTTTCTTGACCTGCTGATAATTTAGAGAAAATTTACAGTTTTCCAAGTAGTGAGAGACGTCAAGAACATGTTAAGCTAGTATGTTGATTTCAAGTTTCTTTAAATTATCTATATTCTGTTGTGTTGTTTGTATTGTATTCTGTATTCCATTGTATGTTAGCCTGAGAACAGGGCAATATTACATTTTGCTAAGTGTAGTAGTTCTTTCTTATTCTGATCTTTGTTGTTCATACATTTCTTTTTTAAAATAAAAAAAATTATCTTATCCTACGGGTTAGACACTGAAGGTGAGGTAAAATCCAGTGACACCAGTTTGTCTAAGTGCATGTTTTGTGGGAAGAAACCAGAGTACATTGAGGAAAACCAATACGGGGAACTCTACACAAAGAGGCCACAGTTCCTTTAACTGTACTGAAACATTATTTTATGATATTCATTTTCATGTTTATTTAGCTGTAATGATTAAGAGTTTAGTCTTGTGAAATTCTTTGGTAGTATTATATTATTCATTTTCATGTTTATTTAGCTGTATTGATTAAGAGTTTAGTCTTGTGAAATTCTTTGGTAGTATTATATTATTCCAGCCCAAGTTCAAGTAACCCTGAAGACAAACCATTTTTAACCATTCAAAGCAAACCATGTAATTAGCTTGTCATTCAGTACTGACAGGACTGTCCAGGGGTGGGTATGTTGTTTCTGGGGTTGCTTTGGGGCCCCCTGTCCCTCTTGTGTAGTGACTGTTTGTGGATAACAGCCCCCCCCCCCACAACCTTATAAGTCTCAGGTAAATAAGTGGCTTGAGTGATGGTAACACTGAGAATATGTTAAGACCAAAACTTTAGTTATTTCAAGAAGTTAATGTTGGATCAATTACAGCGAGATCCTCCTTGATTAGGTCCATTTGTTTTCTAAGAAGTGTGGGTTAATCAAAAAACAATCCAGAGATGGCAAAGCTCACATAACAGAACGATTGAGGCTTAAATGAATTATTCATGGGACTATTATGAAACTATTCATTAGTCATCAATAAATACCTTGGGCGAAGCTGAAACTGTAAGCATACAGTATGTCACATCTGCTGAAATATCTCAGCTTATTTAAATGAGTAATTAACGTTATATGTCAGTAGAGAACACATTAACTCTTGCAAACATTATCACATTCTTTATCTGAGAGTAAAAAAAGAGTCAAATATTTGAAACTCTAACACTTCATTGCTCAGCTGATTAAACCTTCCATCCATGCAAACGGTTTATCTTGCTTATGGTAGCCTATCACAGGCAGAATAGGGTGCAGGGCTGCGGTATGTCCTGGACAGAATGCCAGTCTGTCACAGGACACATGTGCACACACCCAAGCATACAATGCGGGTAGTTTAGTGATGCTATATGTCATTGTCCAGTTGCTGGAAACCCGAGTATCCTGTGAAAATCTGCACAATACTAGGAGAACGTGCAAACTCCATACACACACAGAGTGAAAGTGTGATTCGAACCCACAGTGTCGCCCTGAATTAACCTTGGATACTCTTAATTGTTTAGTCAGTATTCAAATACAAAATTTTACACTGAAACCGCAGGACATAATTATTTAGATAACAGGCTGAAAGTGAGGTGTTTTGGAAGGCCCTGAACTATGACCATGTTTTCCATTTTGCTGTAAAATATTTATAAATGCAAATTCGTGTCCGTATCAGAATAAATATTCTGACCTCAGTTATGCATAAAGATTTAGGCAAGTGATTAATATGCTTCTTGGGATGGCATTCAGGCTCGCTGTGGCCCTCTACTGCAGCGTTTCCCAGTCCAGTCCTCGGGGACCCACAGTCGGTCCATGTTTTTGCTCCCTCACAGCTCCCAGTACAAAAGCATGGACTGTCTGGTAGGGAGCTTGGAGGGGAGCAAAAACATGGGCTGACTGAGTCCCCGAGGACCGCATTGAGAAACACTGCTCTACTGGATAAGTGGTTATGGAAAATTGATGGCTAAATTATCCCTGAGAAATAATTTTGAGTACTCCAACTTTTTAGCAGTTTAATCAAACAGGTTTTTGTTACTAGAGAAATTCATCTTACACAGAAGTCCTACAACAGGGCCCTTCTGGGAACAAGCAGCCTTCATGTGATGAAGTCTGTGTCCTTATCCCTAACCTGTATGAATTAAATGAGGGCAACATCGTGCTTGTGTGACCTTTTGTATATGTGGACTTAACCTGTGTAACACAGAGAACATGCAATCTCTGAGTGCTTCAGTTTCCTCCCATAGTCCAAAGACATGCGGGTAGGCTAATTGGCATTGCTGAATTGCCTGTAGGGTATAAGTGCCCCAAGTCAAATTAGCATCCCCCCCCAAAAGTGATTGGGGGATAGGTGTTTTTTCCCATTTTTATATTTTGTGCTGGAAAACTAACAAAAAAAATTCAACCTCTTTGTAATGCATAAACTTTCATGTAGTTGTAAAAAATGTTGATTTTGCTTGTTAATGTCTTAACAGGTCCTACGTTCAGCCATTGGAATTTACAGAATTATAATGGTTACTCTTCTGGTCAGTGCCTGCTGCTCTTCTCTTCACATACCACTGAATAACATCTGTGCCGTTTCCAAGGACAACAGCACAGCAGACTGCAGGGGGCGCCGTCTCAGTTACATTCCTATAGAGGTGCTCCCACTTTCATTGGAAGAGCTGGACCTGTCCTTAAATGCACTGCAAGTAATCCACGAAAGAGATTTCTGTCCCCTCCGTTATCTGCGTGTCCTCAATCTTCAGTTCAATAACATTTCCTTGATTGAGGATAGAGCATTCAACTGTAATACCCTCCTCGAAGATCTTAACATCTTCAACAACTCCCTAACATCCATTCCCGACAAAGCCCTAGAGCCCCTCGCTAACTTGCAAAGCCTGGATATGTCCAATAATTTATATCGCAGCGCCACTTTGTCTGATATCTTCTCCACATTCACCAAACTAAAGATACTGTCCTTGGGTGGTCCTCTCATACCAGGTCTAAAAGAGGGAGACTTTCGGTCTATTCAACATATATACTTGGAAAAGTTTGCTATCAAAAGTGCATCTAGCCTTAAGCAATATGAACAAGGATGTCTGAAGTTTATCAGGACTAAAAAGATGTGGTTTGATGTGGCCTTAGACCAAAAGCCAAATTATCTACCAATGATACTACAAGACTTAGTTAACATGACTTTTAGCGAGCTTCGCTTTCGGAACCTTTTTGAATTCAGGTACTACACTGGTACAGAGAACATTTTCAGAGGTCTGAAAGACATTAACATGCAGCAACTCATTTTGTACCGTGGGAAGTTCAATGAGAATGTTCTAAGGATGGCTTTGGTCAACCTACAGTTTTCTCTGGTTAAATCTTTATCACTTCTATCTCTTGATTTTGCTCGGTCACCAGCATTTGAGGAATATTTCGGCTCCAGCGTGACAGACCTTGTTCTGGATGATCTGATTCTTCAGTTAGTATCTTTATTTTTTTCACCATGCATTACTGGCATATTACTTCCGCACAAAGCCTGAGCTTTAATCAACACTAATGTGCTTGTAGATTAACATGCTATAAAAATTTCCTGCATTTGCATTTTGTAATAACCTTTGTAACCTTATTTTCCTATGTTCTGTGTAATTCTACAGGGATATCAGTAACCCGGACATCTTGAGATTCGACTGGCACTTCACATGGTTTAGCAAAGTCCGGAGACTCTCTATTAAGAATGTTAATTTCAACTTTGTGCCTTGCGATGCCTGGGATGAGATGAATGTCATAGAGTTGTTGGATATCTCTAATAATCGGCTCCAGGATAGTTACCTCTATAACAAGCAGTGTGACTATGTGGGTAAAGTCCCTGGTCTCCAGTGCTTTAACGTCAGCACCAATCAACTGAGCAGTCTGGTTGATGTGTCGACTCTTGTGGGAGAATTTAAAAAACTGCAGGTGATAGATCTTAGCAATAACCAGTTTGGCACCATCAAAGAAGTGGGTGTATGCGACTGGAAGCAGAATATTACCGAGATGATTCTTCATCATAATGACTTTGGCAAGAGTGACCTAAGTTGCCTTCCAACCACCGTGCAGTACCTGGACCTCTCTGACTGTAACCTGGACCACGTGGATATGGACTACTTCCAGCGAGTCTCTAACTTAAAGGAACTCCTGCTCAGTGGCAACAAGATCAAGTTCATTCCTTCAGGGTGGAGTAATCCAACTTTGCAGTTGCTGCGATTGGATGGGAACTCCTTTGGACTCATTAGTATGAGCTCCTTTAAGGATATGCCGCGATTATCCCAACTAAAAGCAGGCAACAACCCATACCACTGCACCTGTGATCTTCACAGTTTTATTCAGGAATCTACAACCAAAGGGAAAGTCAAAATCACAGACTGGCCGGGTAACTACAGATGTTACCACCCCGAAGCCATGCTTAACACTTTGGTTGCTAATTTTTTCCCTGGACCCTTAGCATGTGACGTTCACCTTGTTATCGTCATCTCTGTAGTAACTACAGCAGCTGTGGTGCTGGCGCTCATGCTGCTGTGCTACGTGTTTAACGTGCCTTGGTACACTAGAGCCATTTGCCATATTATCCGGGCAAAATATCGAGCTTACCAGGAGGGGCTCGGCATTTCAAAGACCTTTGCCTATCACGCCTTCATTTCCTACAGCCATTCGGATGCTGATTGGGTGAGAGACCAGTTGTTGACCTGCTTGGAAAGCAGCAAGCCCCCTTATAACATTTGTATTCATGAAAGAGACTTCATGCCAGGCAAATGGATCATTGACAACATCATAGAGAACATTGAGAACAGCCGAAAGGTAAGACACAGGAGAGTGAAATTGCATAATCATATAGTAAATGATCAGATGTTCTATTTAGTATTTCTGCGTTTGCAAGGTAAGTGGGACAGTTTTATTGGATTAGTCTCTGGAAATGCAAATACAAAAGGTTTGTAATCTAAACATTTCGACTGTCCCTAAAATAAATATGGTGAAGTCCTACACTTTAAGTGTCCGTGTAGTTATATATATCTCCCCTCTTCTCAGGTAATCTTCGTATTGTCAAAGCACTTTGTCAACAGTGAATGGTGCAACTATGAGCTGTACTTCGCTCAACAACGAGCCATCGGCAAGACCTTCAGTGATGTTGTCCTGGTGGTTAAAGAGCCCATTGACCCAGATTCTTTGCCCAACAAGTATTGCAAACTTAAAAAGATGCTGAATACCAAAACGTATTTGGAGTGGCCTAAAGACCCAAACCAGCAGATCTTCTTTTGGGCTCAGCTGAAGAGTGTGCTGGGCAAACCTGTTCTCACCAGAGATCGGAGTATCAGTATAAGAAGTAGAATTTCATCAAGAAGCGGAAATTCTATGTTAGAGCTTCACTTAGAAAATCCAATGGCAAGACAGCCAAATGTACACAGTCAGGAAATAACCCTCCCAGAAATGAATAGCGATGAAGGTAACTTGGTGAACACGGAAATGAATAAAACTGATCTCTCCCTACTGAGGTAGCGTTTGTTATAAGCCTTACCACACATCAAAGAAACTGCTTTCCACAGCCAAAATTTCTTGGCTAATTAGTGCCCTCATGTGGCGAAACAAAGCTGGGTTATTCCATTTAAATTCAACAAATGGCCTTTGTGTTCCTATTTTGATGAAATTTGGCATGTGAATTACACATGCCTTCCAGAGCTTGGAAATGTTTCTTTTTTTTGTTTTAATTTTACATTTTTTTTTTCATTTGCGATGTAGCACCATTGTATAACATTGGTACCGGAAAATGATAACCCACAGTGTATTCCTATGAGCTGTGCCATATTTATTGTCACAGGTACACAGTTCAGCTGTATCATTTTCTCCCCCAGCAACTTCAACACAAACCACACCCTCCAGCTGTGACAAACTCTCCTAATCTGAAACTGAATCTGAAACTTGCAGAAAAGATAATTGAAGTGTTTTGGTTATTAGTGTTTACTAGGGCTGCCAGTGGACAAAAAATTAACTAGTTAATCCTTTGATACTCTGTACTGTCACGAGTTCTCTCACCTTCAAGTTTGTTTCAGCCTGTATGATTCATATGGACATGCATCAGGGTTTATTTGATAACTAACATGAACTCCATTTTCTTTAATTATGGGCTAGATTTCCCCCTTCAGTTTGAAATTTAGCTTGTTATCGACAGAGACGTAAGGTTCCTCATCTTTACCAAAGGTGACAATTTTGGATTATTTGTTGTGAATTGCTCACACCCGACAAGTTTTAATATGAGATGTGACCTAAAGTTAGAAATTGGTCATGTTGTTTGCAGTATCTGTTTAAACTAGTATACTCTTATTAAAAGGGGTTTCCTATATGTTTAAATGTAATATATAAATGTACTACATGATAAAAATGCAAGTAAAATTTGTTAGATTGATATCACTGGATCTAGCAGTAAATGAAGCAGCCAATGAAATGTATCCTGAGAGTTCATTGGGGGTGTGGTTTGCACTGAAGTCGTAAGGGGGGGGGGAGGCAGCTTCATGGAGTGCCATCCTCGTAGGTCCTACACCCCTTGAAATAACCTCATTTTTGAAAACTTAAAAAAAAATAATTTTTACTGGGGATCTCATCCAATGAAGGGGACCATGGAACAGGCCCATGTTTTACAGAATCTCACAAGGTAGTGTACAGCTTGTATAACAGTGTAAATTTGCCGTCCCCTCAAAATAACTTAACATGCAGCCATTAATGTCTAAACCACTGGCAAGAAAAGTGAGTACAAATGACCATTTTTCTGTTACCCACAGTACGGAAAAGGCTCTGTATCTCCAGGGGAAATTTAAAAAAACATTCTGAGCTCTGGGAAGTATGTCTAATTCACATGGTTATGCAAAAACGTTTTGAAAATTTGTTGAATTAAAATGAAATGAGGCAGCTAATATGTTCTAGACAGGAAGATGTGAAGCACTGGCTGAGCTGAGATGCACAGAAAAGAATCTTTATAGACTGTCGTTCAGCCTGAATGAATCTCAACACTAAACAAAACAGCAGAATAAAATACAAGGTTTTAACACACCTGGCACACAGTGGAAAATATGTGTTTTCTCAGTGTGTAGACATATTCCTTTTACTGAAGCTTTGGGCTATGATCTCCTGAATTATATTTGGAGGAATTTTCCTTGATATTCTTGGAATTTAAATATATTTGCATTATTTTCCATACTTAAAAATATATTTTATATTAAGGGCATGACATAGTTTAATACCTTATTTAAGAGTTCACGTTTTGCACTGTATATTGTACAGAATTCACTACACACAAAAAGTATATTTTTTAAACATGCATCATGTGTAACAGAAAGGTACATGACTCCTACAACTTGATTAAATCTAATAATAAGTATTTTTTAATTAGAAAAATCACAAATGCCAGGTATTGGAATATTATATATTGTGTATATATCCTTAGTAAACTGCTTTGTAAGAAGTCGTCTTATGGTCTTTATTTACTGTGTAAACTTTAAGTATGTTATTAACCTTCAGAGGGAAATGAAGACCATTTAATATGATGACCAATAGCTTCTGCTGTCTAACAGTGTTTGCATGAATCCTTTCAAGGGCCAGGTGGGCAACATCATTCCAGGAGCACCACGGGGCACCAGCACAACTGCACACCAAGGCAGCTTCTCCCAAGACACCAAGTATGCTGCAATTGGAGTGTTTGATTTTTTAAATCTTCTAATTGAAGTCTGCGTTTTTAACGTCAGCCTGCCAGCACTGAATGAGAGTAGCATGCTAGCTCAGTGCAGTCCTGGTCAACCCGCTAGGTGACATAGGCGGCAAAGCGAAAACGGGCGGTGAGACTTGCCGGGAAGGGCACCGGCAGTGAAGCTTGCCTGGGGTGCCTCTTGGGCTTTGACCCGCACTGGCTCATTGGGTTACACTCTGGCCTTATACCTTCTGGGTTATGGGTTTGAATCCCACCTTTCTTTGGTGTGTGAATTCTGCATATTCTCCATACTTTTCGTAGACTTCCTTTGCAGCCTCTGGTTTGCCTCTACGTTCAAAAGACATGCATTCAGGCTACATGGGGTCTCTAAATTGTCCACAGAATGTCATGGTGTGCAGCCCTGCCTTGTGCTGCCTAGAATAGGCTCCAACTCCTATGTGACCCAGATAAGCGCTTGGAAGATGAATTGGCTGCGTATTATAGATCTTTTAAGTCATTTCAACATAGCGTGTCAGAAAACCGTGCGCTCGTTATAATGAATTGCTAAAATCAGTCTTATTTTTGATGTTCTTGAGAATATGCTCTTAATATTTAATTTTCTAAACTTTTACATTTGGTCTAGAGATAAGAGTGCATGAGTATTCAGGTGTCAACCCCTTTTTATCCCAAGACACATGGTATGTCTTGGTGTACTGAGATGCATTCTCAGTAAGGTACCTAGGGTCCTCAGGTGTGTCGGGTTGTTCAACATCATGCACCTTCATCCAGGCGACCCAGCCAGGGTTGATCAGATCCCGACTTGCATCCCAGCAGCAGCTGCCCGCCGATTCGCCCTCAATCCATAGCCACCTAGTGGCTTTCTCTGTTGCCTCGGTTCACACTGAGTCCGGTAGTCGTTACTCTAACACGTTCAAGTTCAAGCATGGTCGGCTGTTTGGCGGCTTCAAAGATGATGGTCGTGTCAAGCCATACATGCACTCCTGCCCTGGAAATCTGAAGTTTTTGCCCAGATCAAGTTTGAGCTGCCAGTCAGAGGCTATAGGTTGACGACCAGTCCTAGTTCGTGGCTTAAGGTGGGGTTTCTCTCCAGCTTTGACAAAAGAGATGGTCGTCTTTGGTATTTATTGGTGTCTGCTGATGTTAATCGTAGTAGCTATATGCTGTTACAGCGTTACAGTATCAACTGCTCTTAATACTTTATATTGTTTTTGCAAAGCATTACTTTATCACAATACTTTATAATACTTTCAGTACTGGGCCAGATGTGTATGCAAGGACACATTAATGAAAAATCTTTTCCATGGTTAACGCCACTATTTTATACCGAACTTGGATGCCTTTAGAATTTTATTTTATGTAGATTTATTCTCTGTGGTTCACATGCGTAGAAATGTACTTCATGATTGGCCACTGTTACAAAAAAAGCAGCAAGACATGTCACAACGATGAACTCAAGTGCATGTATTGCTACACAGAGTCTATGGTGTCAATTCATCAAAATAGTTTTCGATACAGGAATGTAATCGATTTATGTATGTGCTTGGTTCCACTTCCACAAATTAGGTAAACATTCCTAGTAATCTGACAGGTTATGTTCCCAAATATATTCTGCTGTTCCCTAGTTATTGTATCTTAGCCCGCCTAATGTAGCCTATGCAAAGATGTGATTCCGTTCAACAAAACCTATTGGGTTGATTATTGATGGACACGAATATGATGGGAATGAAGTTAGCTGCAGTTTCTCATTGTGTGGTAATTAGAGATGGAAGCTTTAGTTTCCAGAACAAAAGGGAAAGGATGGTGTGGTTTTTTTTCATGCGACGCAGCTCGACTACATCAAGTTTCCGATCACCCGGGCAACGCCTGCAGAGACTAGCTTTGTTGACTCGTCTTCTGTTGGCCTCGATGAGTGATTTCCCCCGCCACGGTTTTTCCTATCCTCTCTGTACCCCAGGGGTTCCGTAAACTAAAACTAAACTAAACATAAATATTAGTGGCTTTACAAACAGGCGGGTGACCAAGGCATACCATGTGCATCGATGAGAACACTATGTTTTCTCCTTATAACGTTGCACTCACTGCAGTAGTTTTAGTTAATAGTCAGAAAAAATACCCTTGCATTTTCTGCTGCTTTTTTCTCTGAACATGGTTATCGGTTTGACGGAAAGCTACATATGTAAAACAGGATTTCAGCTTTGGAACAGGCTCAATAATGAATTTATTCGTAATGTGGTTTTATTTGTCGTTCCTTTAATTTGTTCATTTTAGCCTACATAATGTGGATTTATTTTAATGCGTGTATACTGTAGGTGCTCCCAAGCACAGTGAGGTCATCTGCATTTTTTTGGAAGGTTTGGCTACACTGAAATGTTTAATGAATATTGAATTGCCGATGTGCAGATTATCATTCTTTATAACACCAGTACTGTAAGAAGCTAGGGCTCAATGATTGCTACTAGTAACAGAGAAGGTGTCGTAAGACCCCAGGGATGAGAGGAAATTGTGCATGGTTCATTACATTCTTACACTTCGTGGTAACTGCACAAGTAACATAGTTCAGGAAAAATACAATACAAAATAAAAGTAAATAAGACCCAATGACTGTCTAGTTACGTAAATTATGAGCGGCAAAATGAAATATACACTTTAGGAAATATGGTAATGGGACTTGACCGAGAGAGATGTTACAAAAAAGATTCTAAATGGAAGAGAAATGCAACATGAACATAAAGCATCAAGCAGTAGGCCAAAACGTAGCCTTCTAGCGCCAAAAAACTGAAATAAACGCCTAGATTCCAGAAAATAAGAAAATAGTTCATCATTTTATGTGTATTTGCATATCTGAAGTAAAGAAATGATATATTACACATCTAATTAAAAAATGAAAAGAAAAAAATGCATAAATAGTTCTTATTAAATAAAACCTGATGATCTTCTGTTAATGTACAGTGCGCTGCTGGACCTGAGTCACAAATGTCGTTCCCTTCATGTGACAACGTTAAGAATGACAATAAAGTGAACTTTGAACCTTATTAAGATGCATGTATTATTTTAGAGTCGAACACAATGCATAGTTTTTGAAATACGTTGTGTATTTTGTATTCATAGTTTTAAATCCAAAAATGATATTGACATAAACACATAAACATCAATAATCCCTTTCAGCTATTAAAAACGTGTTTATATAAGGCCAGATCTTCCGCTGAAGGCAAACTTCCTAATTTCTTGTGATATTTTACTGGAATATAAGCACCTCGTTCTCTTAAATGAAATATTCACTAAACGATAGCTTTGTTTCTTGTCCTATGCAATACGCCCCCAGCTGCGTCGGGACACGAGGAAGGTGGCAAAAGAAGCTTTAGAATGAGCCGAACAACTTAGCCGGCTTGCATAGAAACAGTAAAACAAAAATATCTTGTATTTTCAGCAGTGAATGATTATGTCCTGTAAATTGTTCCGTATGAATTTTAAACTGGATGTCTTAGGTTCGTGTGTGTAGGAGGCGCCTCCGCCGTTTTTTTCCCAGGCAGGTGCAGGGTAGCTGTATAAAAAGGGGGTCGAGATTTCTGGTCACCTTCAAAGCATTTATTCCTGCCGGTACACTTGTGCGGTAAGTTACAGCATAGCAATACTTAGAACATAAAATACCTGTAATATACCTTTTTCGCTGCTGACTGTATCCTTCATAGAAAAGTGGTTGTTGGGAAACATTCAGTGATTTTATTAACAGCTACTGTCCTCCTGTAACAATGTAACACTTCGTTTACAGACGAGCGTAGCACAATTTCTGTTACGAATGCTTGCGGAGAAGGAGTATTTTGAATACAATTGAATTAATTGCAACAAAGAGGCTGCATGTTTTAATTTCCAGTGGTAAAGATCAGTCTTAGATAAATGGCAACAAGTGTTACAAATAAGAGCAATCTTAATTTTGGAAAACAATATTTAAATATGTATCATAATACATATATGTATCATGTACCATCTCTGTAAAAAGCTGATTTACATTTATTTATTATCAGACGCTTTTATCTAAGAGGAAGTGCACGTCAGACAAGCAGTACGTACGTTTCGAATATACCATTTTCAAGGCATCAGCTAGGCGTAAGATTTTCGTCTAATAATTTTTTATTACAATATTCTAATCAGGCTTGTATATTTTATTTCAACTCATAAATCTTTTAGTGTAAGACACTTGCTTGGTTTCGGAATGATGTTTAAATAAATTTAATAGTAAGTTTGATTATTCAAGCTTATCTTTTTCGGCATCGTCGCAAACTAGCAAATATTGCCTCACCCAGGATGCTGCGGATGATAGATTGGATTTCATTAACCATAGCGCCACAGGAGTGCTGTACATTATTAATTCAGGTCCATCTCTTGGTATAGATGTGCATTGGTAACATACTGTACCAACAATGGAGTGAACATGCTTTCAAAGACTAGAAGAGAGATCTAGGCTTGACTGCAATGAAAATAATAAATACCGGAGATACAGAACCAGTAAGTAAGCCCTGTTGCACATTTTCATTATGTCCTGTCATTTAATATTATCTGTTTTTATCTTTGCTAGATCATCTGCTAATAAAATGAGTTCCCAGTTGGAGAAGGCGTTGGAGAGCCTCATCCACGTTTTTCATAGCTATTCTTCTAAAGAGGGTGACAAATACAAGCTAAGCAAAGGAGAACTGAAGAGTCTCCTACAGGGAGAACTCAATGGCTTCTTGTCGGTGAGTTAAGATCCGAATACCACAGCTGTCTTGGTGGATGAGTAGACTGTGTTTCTCCTGTGCTTGTGCAGGTTTCTGCCCGCGGCCCATATGTGGGGGAGTTCCCGTAGTGTGTGATTGTGTGTGCCTCATACCCTGTACTTCGTCTCTCCAGGCTCACCATGTCTCCGTACCGGGTAAAGATTTACGGGGGATGGATGGATGTATGGATGGATGGATGGAACGGGATGTTAAACATATAAAATTTTCACAGTTATGAAGTGTTAAATTCTGTAATGATGCATGTGAGTATAGTTAACGGACGAGCGTAGAACCACTTCCAGGTATCATGTTAACCGGATTGCTTTTCTAATTTTCCTGTCTCTCTTCTTTGACAGGCCAGTAAAGACCCAATGGTGGTAGAAAAGATCATGAGAGACCTGGATGCAAACTGTGACGGAGAAGTCGACTTTCAGGAGTTTGTAGTTCTGGTTGCAGCATTGACTGTGTCCTGTAATGAATTCTTCGTTGAATCTATGAAGAAATGAATCTTCCTCCTTTCAAACACTTTCCTTCTTCAATAAACACCATAACCTTTCAGATGAGGTCTCTGCTCTTTCTTTCTTTCTTTCTTTCTTTCTTTCTTTCTTTCTTTCTGTTTTACCCTTTTTGCAACCAGTTTGTAACTTAGGTTTCAAAATGTCATCTTTAAATATTGACCTTACCGTACTTTTAGCGAACTACAATCAATACCCTGCCTGACATGAAAATTGCAAAACCACAAATTGATAGTTTCCATTTCAGCTCATTCCAATTATTTTCTGTTTAATTTAAAATTTGAAACCAGGACCTACAGTCAAGCCTACCATTATTTATCAATACATTTCTAATGACAATGATTACGATGGACTCAATATTCCCAGGGGGAAATTCTGGTGCATACAGCCGTGAGAATATAGAGCAAAGACAAACATACATATAGTGTAAACAAGGCACAATCTAATTGAATGGCGTATAGTACACAAAATAAAAACAAAATATTGTAACATGATGATGATGATGAAGAAGAACCCTCTGCCATTCTACTAATTCCAAGCTACCATGGATCCCCTGAGCTGCACACAAGCTGAATTACTAGCGCCACCTCTTGATGAAAATGCAACACTACATGTTCTACCATAGCTGCAAGAACTAGGTTATACAGATGGCTTTACTTTTTCCTGGATGTCCTATAAAGAGTCTGCTTTTTAAAAATAACTATTTTAGAACAGAATAGTTGCAATATGAAAAGCATACTTGGAATTCAAGGGGACTTTGCATGGTCTGTTTTAATACTAATAACAATAGTAGTGAAATTGTTTTTAAGACTGGGCCACTTCATGATGAATATTTAAAGTATGTTATATAATTAGCTTGACATCTATTTTTAACTATAATCTATTTATTTGGTCTCAATTTCATGTATATTCAAGGGAAGTTTGTTGCAAAGAATTCTTGATCCAAATCACAGATGACCCTTGACTCCAAATATATTTGAACTGTCTCGTTTCTCCTCATATCATCAGCAGTGAGGGGGTGCTTGGTGAAAGGTGTAGAGATGTTACAGGAAAGAATTGTGATCTTCATGAATATTGTTCAGAGCTGCGTGTTGGTGATTTTTTAAATAGTAACGCAGTGAGTCAACAGACACACCACTGCTGTCTGGTTGACTTGAAATGTCAATCGTCCTCTTTGCACCAATGTTTAAATAAAAAAAAAATGGCTCTATTTCTATGCATGATATAACCTGCAGATATTTTCCCCAGCAATTATTTCATAGGTGTTTAGTTGCCTTTAATAAATTTTAACTGCAGTAAGGATGTCCAAATGGACTCGGGTAGTACAACAGGAAATGGGGGATGTCATGTTTGCAAAAAATGAAGGGCTAGCCAGGACCAGATCATGGTGATATGTGAGCCCCCCCCTGTCATGGAGGGCGGGGTGGGCAGAAGATGGGGGACATATACAGCCCGGGAAAAAATTAACAGACTACAGCAAAATGTTCAGTGTCACTAATTCCTCGATTTATGGGTATGTGCCTGTGTAGAAAATACATCAGAATGCATGTCCCCCCCCCCCCCATCTGTTCCTCACATGAACCCTGTCCCTCCCCCTGTAATCTCACCTGCCTGTATGCATTTTGACGGTCCTGAATCAGAATGCATGTCCCCGGCAGTGCACTTCACCACTTAATGTTTCCCATTCTTTTGAAGGTCACTTGAGGTCATCCTCTGATTCATGAGAAACTGTCAGATAAGTTAATGTCATCTCTGGCATTAGACAGTCACTTCCGCCCTCTGCCTGGCTGCTTTTTGGTTATTGCTAGTGTCTCCTGCTTCACCTTGCTCCTATGTACAGCTGTCTTACAAACTATGAGCCTGGAAGCAGCCTGCCTCACATGGTACCCTTCTCTTAATTTTTTCCAGAGCTGTAGGTCCAGAGCACAACAGATATGCTGGGAGACCTGGAGGCCCTGATGGCTAATTTGTGCTGTGTATGTCAAAGAGCCATGGGTCCCTTGTGGTTAATTCTTGGTCTAAGTATAGCAGGGGGGGCAGGTGGTGAACTTGCTTTGTATATGAAGGTCATACTGTTAATTTTGGAGTATAGATGTTGTGACTGGTGATTATTTTTCAGGTCCCCACAAAAATCTGTGAATCCAAGCAAAAAACTAAAAATGTCTCGTATTTTCTTTGGTTACTTGGTTAAGGTTAGGGCTGGGTAGGGGTTAAGGTCATCATGTTGGGATTAGAGTTTTCCCCAGAGAAATGAATGGTATCATTGGTATAATGATATCATTACAAACCTGTGTATGTTTGTGCAATATTTATGCATCTATAAAACCTGGATCTACAGAAGTGCTCACTGCCCATCCTTTGGTATTATTGTTATTTTGATATTTTAATATGCAAGGGCATTTCTCAGTGGAGGAATGTTTTCGTTTTTATGTGAGTTTATTACTCAGTCCATTCCCATTGGTGGAGGAGGGTTTGCCTTCGTTGATGTAACTCCTCACCTGGAACACCTCAACAATGGAATTAATGTGTAATTAGGGAAGCCGGTGCTCCAACTGAACAATGATTTGATGCAAAGAATGTTCTGCATGACTCCTCTTTGTACTCAGTATAGGAGACGTGGGAGTGTTAGTAACACCCTAATGATTCACTGAGATGAATTTAGGTTAACAGTGATTGGCCTTCAAGACTGTTGCTGTCCTTGTTCTGTTGCAGTATGTTTTAGAGATCCTGTCCTGTTTCTTCATGAGTGAAAATAACAAATTTATATTTTATGTATGAAGTATTTTGTCCTTTGATTACAGATTGTAAATTGTTGAAAAATAATCTTTTAGATATTTTTCATTCTGAAATGTATATTGCTTTGTTGGCTTAGTGTGTAAAGCCTCAGAACTCCTGGGCCGATTGTTGAAATCATGCCCCTGTTCTCTGTGTTTGTCTGTGAGTTTGTGTGAGTTTGTCTCTGAGTTTGTGTGTTCTCCTCATGCAGTGTGGCTTTTCTGCCAGTCCTCTGCTTCCTCCTGTAGCCTGAAGATACATAATTAGGTGATTCAGCATCTCTAAATTACCCATAGTGCATGAGTGTCCTACAGAGCCTGGCATCCCATCTAGGCCAATGTTTCTCAACCCTGTCCTCTGGGACCCCCCCAAACGGTCCACATTTTTGCTCTCTCTAGATCTAGAGTGTCTTCCTGCTTTGTGGTCTGTGTTGCATGGGATAGCATCCAGGGCCCTCAACAACCACGGCTAGGGCAAGTGGTTGGAAGATGCATGGATGGATGTATATTGCTGTCCCAGTGCATGAACCTGCTCCTTGGTATCACATGCCAATAAGAGTCTGCGTTACCCTCATATTCTTCCCAAAATGACTCCACAAAACAAATCCCCTGTATGGCCAACACTCCAGCTTTGCTTAATGAGTGGTTAAAATGCCAGTCTGAGAGTGGAACATGGTCCTTGCATTTTTTTATATCAGTTGCAGTCATGTTATTAAACAAGTGAATTTATGAACTTTGCTTTTTTATTCTGTTTGCACACATCGATGAGCTGCCAGAAGGTGGAGACAAATCACAAATTCAACAAGTACAATACTGAGTATTTCTTTCCCCTCAATACCCATGACATCTAGATAAATTGGTAATTGCTCTGGGTGTCAGGTGTGTGGCTCCTTAATTAGGACAATTAAACTGGGCTCACTGAGTTAGGAAAAATTAACAAAATAATATTGAGAAGCCGTTCCATAGCACCAGACAGAAGTGTGGAATGAGTGTGCTCATTAAACATCTGCAATGAATTGATACCTTTTCATACTGCAACCTGCCCTCACCTACTGCATTATGTACAGGGACTAATATTAAATGTTTTCTTTTCATGTTTATCTTTACAGGCAACCCCAAAATGACTTAGGGCCAGGAACAGGAGACTTCTGAAAAATGAGAACACAAGACATCTGATGATAACGGGGTAAATGGTGACCTCATGGAGCCCGCAGCCAATCATACTGCTGCGGTGGAGCCTCCTGTCTGAGCAGCCCCTCCCACTACAGAAGCTTTGCTATAAGTAGGGAATCAAAGATAGCACTGCAGTCTAGACACATGCTGAGGGACTGTCAACATCAGAATGTTACCCTCCCCATTAATAGTGCACCTTGCACAAAAATTTTATGTCATTTTTCTCTCCTGAGACATTGTGCTGTGCTATTCTATTCAAATCTATAGGCTGTCAATGCTCATCAGATTCCAAATAAAATACTGGCATGTATACAATATATGTTCACACACACACAAAAATATGTATTGTCAGAACACTACGGTACAATGTATGTGTATGTACAATGTAGCTATGGCTGGGTACATATTCACTTAATTACATTTAGAATGGAATAAGTCAAATATAATATAATCTGATGCATTGCTGGAGTAGATACTGTATAATGTGAAAAGTAAACAATTAGCGAGAAATATGAAGACAGATGCTATAAAATACAAATTCCTTATATACATGGTTATTCAGTAGATGAAAATAAAATGTAGTTCCATAAACACGGCATAAATGACCTGCTAGTTTATAAAATTCATAACTCATGCATATAGCACAAACATTTCAATCTCATCTGTTTCATTATTCTCCCAAAATAAACAAATATACATGACTATTTTTTTTGGCCTGGTAATATCTAACATTTAATGAAACATTTAGCCATACCTCACAATGATGTATGTGTTGCCGCAGTTTAAAAACTCTGAGGTGAAACGAGGGCAGATGTTTTGTCACTGAAGACACGCATGGGTACGGCACTTGTCTGATCGAGCCGCACGTCCCGCCGCCAGATGGCCACAGATGGGCGGAGGGCTGAGTGGTGACTACACAGTTTCATAATGTCTGCTAGCATCTATAAAAGCAAGGTTTAGTTTCTCAATAACAATTACATAATACACTCCTTATCCTTCTAGTCAGTGACAGAGAGAGCTTAAAACAATTAAATATCTGCCCAAGGTTGTGAAATACGGAGGAGAAATCTAGCACAGTTGTTTTAGGTGAATCCAGCTTTTTACATTTTTACATTGCCCTGCTTTTTTTGGAACTTTTCAAAGAAGGAATAGTGGAGGCAATAATATATGAAATGACTCATGTATATGGTAAAATAAGATATTAAAAGAATCTTTCATTTTAAAATATAATTTTTATAAAAAAATATATATCTTAAAAACTATGACAGCAAACACAGTATTATGTATTAATCAAGACTACAGACATTTGTAGTATTTAGTTACATATTCTGAGGTTAAATTAAAAAAAATGGGGAAATAAAAGCAAAACCCATTAAATTATGCTGGTCAGATCACATGTGCTTCAGACTGTCTGTGAGAGACCCTCCAAGCAGGAAGGCTGTGATGAGGAGGAAGGGCTGAAGTCTTCCACGTTCACTCGAGGTCTGCAGCTGTGGTCTACTGCACACTCTCAGGTTCTGACAGCAGCACATGTCTCCGCAGAAGCCCAGGTTACGCCACAAGCTTCTGCAGTTTGCCGTCCTGTCCTGGTTTCACTGCCACCAGCACCAGGTTTCGAGGTGAGAATGCAGGATCAAAGAGAGGCACCAGCTGACTCTCAAGACCTGCAAAGATGGAAGGCCAGCTGAAGGTATATTGACGCCGGTGAACCAACTGGCCATTAAACGTATCATCCATCCATCCATCCATCCATCCATCCATCATCTGCTGCTTATCTGGGGTCGGCAGTCTAAAGAGGGATGCTCAAACCTCCCCCTCCCCAGCCACCTCCTCCAGCTCCTCTGGGGGGATACCAAGGCATTCCCAGGCCAACAGAGAGATATAATCTCTCCAGCGTGTCCTGGGTCTGCCCCGAGGTCTCCTTCCGGTTGGACATGCCCAAAACACCTCCCCAGGGAGGCGTGCAGGAGGCACCATAAATAGATGCCCGAACCACCTCAACTGACTCCTTCTGATGCGGAGGAGCAACGGCTCTACTTAGAGCCCCCCCCAACTGTCTAAGCGCCTCGTCCTAGGCTGGTTCATACTTCTCTGTACGCGTACTAGCGGATGTGTCTGCTCAAACGTTTATGATGAATGTGACATCATTGTGCGCCTCCGCAGATGAGCGCCTTCTGCACTCCAAATTGTGAACTCGCAGCTCTAGATGCACCGTGCATGATCGATTCGCTAGCGTCCACTTTAAATACCAACATGGATGCTTTTGACAAGTGTTGGGGTAGTTTGCAAACCCTACGGACTATGTACAAAGTAATAAAACTTACATACGTATAAATGTGCGTGCATGTGAGTGCAGACTTGTCTCGGATTGAAAATCTCACGCCAGCCCGCTGACCAAAGGTGGCAATCCTGTGAGCTGGCTAACTGATTTTGTAAATTGTAGGGAAACGTACACAAACCTAACTGCTGTGGTACGTGGGCATGGAATATCAGAGTAATAATTTATAATATTATTAATAAAAATATAAATACAACACATTGTGTGCATGTGCAAAGTACACGGCTTGACCAGAGAACTATGAATGATTCCGTGTAGGGATACGCAGAGTGGATACGCAAGTGTTGCGCTCATACGGAGAAGTACGAACCAGCCTTAAGGCTGAGCCCAGACACCCTGCGAAGGAAGCTCATTCTTTTGGTCACTACTCAGAGCTTAGTGTATAGGTGAGGGTGGGAATGTAGATCGACTGGTAAATAGTAAGCTTTCTTCCGACTCAGTTCTCTCTTTACCGTGACAGAAAGGTGCAGCTTCTGCATTACCGTCAACACTGTACACATCTGCCTCACTCATGATCAAAGGAACTTATTATTATTTTATTAATACTATCCATTTTCAGTACCACATTGGCATAATGCAGAAAGATGCTTATTGCACACATTTAAAATGAGAATTCCTCTGTCCCACATCCCCTGGGCTGATCACCTCTCTCCTGCAAATACAGCATCCTGTCCAGCAGCACCAGGCTCTCCACGACGGGAGCCAACAGCAGCGCCAGGCTGAAGTACACCACCACTCGGCCCTCCTGCTTCAGTAGAGCGTCCAGCTTGGCATCATCCAGCGGGAGGTCGGGTGGCAGGCTGACTCGTGGCAGACCCAGACGTGCATACCTGCAGACAAGGAATTCCAAGTCAGCTGTCAGGCAGAGGAGCAACATGGATGTGTAAGTACAGTTCAGTAAAACTGCTTCTAATTACAGGAGGGACACTGCAGTCATGCATATTGATGGAATTAAAGTATGAAGAAGGAAACGGGAATGTTAAACTACAAAACAACTGACATGTCAGAGAAGCATTTTACAAATTAAACCTTAATGGAACTAAAATGTTGACTTATTTCACTAAATTCTTAAAAAAAAACTGTACAGAAACTAGAAATAGTTATTAAGAATAGCAACAGGCAAGGGAAGTCCAAGATTATCTGTTAAACTGAAATTCACAGTGAATACTGCATGATGATTGCTCAGATAACAATGGTTTCTGTTGGAAATTCCTGTGATTACTAACTCTGAGAAGGGAAGGAGATGGGCCTTCCTGATGGTCTGGATGCCGGCCCTGCGTAGATCCGGTCTCACCCCCCTGATCACCACCTCCAGAACCGCTCTGTAGCAGTGCGTCCTGAGCAGCCCGTTCTCCTGCCTCAACCTCTGCAGATAATCCTCTATGGCATGGCACGCCCCCTCACGAGCCTTATAGGACAGCTGGTGTTCAGGCAACCCCTTCACATACAAACTCATTGGGTAGCCAAACTCTGAAGATGACATCTCCTCAGTGTGGGCGAGACCAGGCGGGACCAGAATTCCAGGAGGGGCGGGGTTTTCCAGGGTGGTGATTTTCATGTAGCAGCAGGCCACCGAGGTGATGGCCAGCACGTGGGGGCAGTTGGTAAAGTGCCGAAGGAGGGTGACACTTAGGTCCCCACAAGAATGAAGGCCTGTCAAGATGAAGCTTTGAGTGCTGGACCCCACGTCCCGCTCTGCTGGGTCCAAACAGCCAGAATACTCTTCCACGTGTGAAGGCTTGGTAGAGCTGGACAACTGACTTTTCTCAAACATGCATTGCCGTTTCGGAGAAGATGGCAGGTCAAGGTTTGGGGTTTTCTGACAGTCTTGTATTGGTGCAGCATTTGAGTTTAGAGCTGGGCTCCGGCAGCCAAGACCGACTTTTTCACTGGATAGCACATCATTTCCTATCTCTTGGCTGCTACAACGAGACTGAATTGAAGATAAAGAACGGCTCGCATGGTCCATGTCCTGATCGGGCTTTGATATTGATTTCAACTGTCTCTTTTTACTGAGTTTTGGAGCAAATATTACTTCCTTCTTTTCACATTCCCCCACCTCCAGTTGTTTGATGAATACTTCCCATGAGGCCTTGGGGTTCACCCAACCAGTAATGTGATTGGGGGAGGGTCCAGGGGCAGACAGGGTATGGTCTGCCCTGTTATTCTGAAAAACCAAATACATTAATAAGCTACATAATAAAAACTCATCATGAATCAGCGATATAATCAGTAATCTAATGACAGTGTAGGACAAACTATGTGACCTTCTTTTGGCTCTCTTTTTTCAGAGTGCTCATCAGCTGTCCATCAAACTTTGTGGCCATGGAAACCAGGGCAGGATCTGCTTCGATGCCAGTGACAGAGAGTCCAAGCCCAAATGACATGAAGCGACTCAGATGACCCTGGTGGGATAAATTTTTAGAGACATTAAAAAACACCTTGTTCTTAGAAACATCTAGAATCGAGCAGGTTAAGATAAGATTAAGATTACATTTGATCACATAACATTTGCTTACCTGTCCAGATCCCACATCCACTACTCTGCTGCAGTCTGTTGTATCACAGAGTGTTTTCACCAACTGGGACAGAAATTGAGATTGCACACCAAATTCTAAGATATTAAATAATAATAATTATTGATACTTTCTTGATCCCTGTAGAAAAATCTCTTTACACCTCCCCCAATTTGCTCTTGGTAGGTGAGAGCATGCTGGGTGTAATGGGCAAACACCCATAGCAGTACCCCAACTTATGCCCTCATTTAGGGCAGTGTTTCCCAAGCCAGTCCTCAGGGACCCCTCTCAGACCCTCCATGTTTTTGCTCCCTCCCAGCTCCAATTATGGACTGTATGGGAGGGAGGTGGGAAGGAGCAAAAACATGGAGTGTCTGAGGAACCCCAAAGACCAGGTTGAGAGGCACTAGTTTATCATATCATACATTTATCACATTGTGGCATGTTCAAAAGGTCCTTGAATAACAAACATCAGTCAGTGTGTAAGCATCACTACCCAGCGGCCGCACCATTCCGAGCCGTCGGATTTCATGCTGCTTCTTAGGCTTGACATGCTTGCGAAATATGTGTCCCAGCAGTAAACTCTGGCTCTGGTTCTGCTGAAACTCCCTCGGCCTCAAGGAACCTGCATCCTGCGCTGTTTGATCGTGGGGCATTCTGGAAAAAGCCAGTGCATGTGCCGACGTCCGAAATGCCAGCAGTGAGAGGGGCCAGACAGAAGGGTACCTGGTATACAGAAGATTTTCTTTTTTTTAATTGAACTTTACATATTGATTACTGGTAGAAATTATCTTGGTTGTTCTTTTTTTTTTTTTTTACATAAAAGTGCTCAATGAGGTGCTTACCGCCTCTGAGTGATGGTTCTGTCCAGCAACAGGTCAGCGATTTGGGGAGCGGACAGGTCATGGAGGGCGTCCTGCCAGCTCAGGGGCAGTTTGCTCCACAAATCCTCACTGAAAAATTCCTACAGAATAAAACAAGTTAGAAACACGAAACACTGATAACGCAATTACAACAATCATAGTTTAACGAGTCCTGGAACATTCTGATTACTCATTTAATATAATGTTAAATGCGCTGTCATTCCTTTAAATTGTGTCTTGGTTGCCTAATGGTTAAGACTGTGGCCTCACACCTTAGGGCTGGTAGTCCGTGGAAACTGCTTGCAATTTGGTGTTTGTATGCTTCCAATAGGCTTACTACAGATGACCAAACAATTATAGAGGGGTTTTTCAAGGTTCTATGTAAGCAAAATGATCAAGAGTAAAGATTTCTAAATTGCAAAAAACATAATCCTGTTACGTAACAGTTGTACTGTAACATATGTGGCGCCGGACACACCGCGCTACAATATTTTAGACTATTCTTGATATTTAAAATGCAATATATTTCACGAAACACAGCTTATAGGCATTAGTGATAAATTAAAGTGTAACTCAGACAATATTCATTAAAATAATAATGTTGTTAATAACCAGGAGCCAACCTCAGTGATGTGTACGTACAATTACATAGGAGTCGGAGATATACTTGTACTGAGAGAGGAATGCCGTCAGGTATCTGGCCAGCCGTCTCTGCTGCTCGGCCGACAGCGTCCGCGATTTCACCGGCAAAACCATGCTGCAGAGGTTACACCGGCGTCGATTTCCTTACATCGACACAACAATTCATTCATCACGGTCTAACAGCAAATTGTATACACAAGCCAGCTTCAGAAAATAAATTTGTAGCAGGAACTTGCCTTGTAATTCAATGTGTAACAGAGGCACTTCGAATGACATTACACTTACTACACGTCACATACGTTGTGAAATGTCTAAAACTAGATATCCTGATATTGTAAATACGGAACAAAAAGTAGACCAGCATGGATCCATAATATACGTGGTTCCAATGTTGTTATTATTATTGTTTATTGATATTTTAAAACAAATTTAATAATGCGTTCGTACCTTTAAAATCCCGAGGACAACCGAATGTATTTTGCCCACGTGACCCGTGAACCCGGAAGTAATGGAAGTGAGCGAGGTCCACGTTGTTCCTGGGTGAGAACGTGTCAGCCAGCTTGCTGTTTCTATTTTTTAGCAATTTCAGGAGAAGATCGTATGTTGTTTACGTACATGTTTAACCATGATGAAAAATGAAAGTCAGGGAGCGAACCCGTACCCGAAAATAATAACTAGAAGTGTTTGCTAGCTACTGTTTCTCTTTTGCCAGTTAGTGCTACCTGCAATAACTTGTTTAGTCTATACACAAATGATCGAGTTTTAAGCTTTTAGTGTACAGTTTAAAGTTGTTTTGGGAGGTGTCATTGTATTTGTTTTGCTGTTGTTCTTATCTTGTTAGCTAATTTTATTATCTAAGCATTACGGAACAAGTTGTATATGAAATTTCTGTTTCTATATGTCAATAAGAGCTCTTGTTATAATGCGTTAGCTGTATTTACGTGTAATTGAAATATGTTAACAAGCGGTATTTGTCACGACAACGTTTTGGGATAAAGTGAATTAAGATTAATATTTTAATTCAGTTCTCGAAAAACATTAAAAAGCGAGTTAAAATTAATGCAAGTTAATAGATTATACAAGAAATGAGAATTTTCTGCCCATGTTTACTCAGATGTTTCTGTCTTGTTGAATGTTTTACAGTTTATTTTTTGTCAGAACGGTGCATCAAACTGAAACAAAGTCCGTATTAAGAAGATGAGGCAGTGTGTCATCTTCGTTACTGTATTGAGCTAAGGAAAAGGGAGGAAGAAAAATCTTCTGCTGTCAGAAAAGTGAAAACTAAACATTTGCTAAAAATGTCTGAACTTATGCTCAACCTGGAGTTATCCAATAATGATGTGCCTGATAGTGGGAAAACAATGTCGACTGGCAAACAAAAACATGCAAAGTTCCTTAAGCGGCGTAGATTTTTGGAGCGCAAAGGCCTCCTTCACAACAAACAGCATCAGCACCGGCGATCGAAGGAACTCGCAAAGGAGCCCAATCGAAGACCTGATTGTGTGAAAAGAAAACAGGATAATCCCTTTGTTCATAATCCCCCTGCCACTACACATGCTGTCCCTAAGACCTCTGCTTTCCAAAGTACTCAAAAGCCGTCATTGAGCAAGGAATGTTCCACTGCTGATACACACAGTTTTAGCCAAAGCTCTTTGACCATCCAGTCAAAAGAGAGAAATGGCACCACTGCCATATGCAAGACTAACAAAAGTCTGGTTGCTGTACAAAGGCAAAATCTTAGCAGGCCTAGGCAGGAGACTTCCAAACAAGTTTGCCTTTTTGGAAATCCACACAAATTCGTGGCCTTAGACTGTGAGATGGTCGGCACAGGGCCCAAAGGTCGTAACAGTGAGGTAGCCCGCTGTAGCATCGTCTCGTATGCTGGCGACGTTGTCTACGACAAGTATATCTCACCCTCCTCACCTGTGACTGACTTTCGTACTCGCTGGAGTGGTATAAAACCAAAGCACCTCCATAAAGCTACGCCCTTTAATCAAGCCAGGTTTGAGGTAAGTATATCGAGGCTGTATTACCCAATCATGTGCTAACCTTAGAAATTGTGTGTAAGCTGCACATTTGTACTGAAAAGTGTAAAGACAGATTATAATGGATATACTAACAAGCAGGTGGCGCAGTGGCACAGTAGTTAGCGCTGCTGATTCACAGCAAGTGGGTCCTGGGTTCGGTCGCGGGTCCTTTCTGTGTGGAGTTCGCACACTTTCCCTGTGTTCATGTGGGTTTTTACCGGGGGCTCCAGTTTCCTCTCACAGTCCAAAAGCGTGCTGGATAGGTTGATTGGTGTCTAAATTGGCCCTGTGAGTGTGTGTGCCTTGTGGTGTGTTGGTGACTGCCCAGGGTTGGCTCCCACCTGCGCCCATTGTTCACGGGATAGGCTCCAGTGACCCCAGTTGGGATTAAGCGGTTTCAGAAAATGGATGGATGGATACTAACAAGCTTAACAAACTAGGTTTGCAGAATACTCAGCAGTGCTCTTGACTTGTAACTTTTCTTTTTGCCAAAATGATGCAGATACTGAAGATTTTGAATGGGAAGGTAGTTGTGGGCCATTCCATCCAAAATGACTTCAAGGTCCTGCACTACACTCATCCGACTGGCCTGACGCGGGATATCGCTAAAATTCCGCTGCTCAGCAAGAAGGCTGGCTTCCCAGAGCAGCAAACTGTGTCGCTTAAGAAACTTTCTCAGATCCTCCTTAAACGGGACATCCAGGTAAGCAAGAGTAACCGGTTGCCTAGCAAACATCATAGCCTAGCCTACTTTAGACATGCTTAGAACACTTGCATTAGTCTACAGTTGGGCAAAATCATTACCACAAAGTCAATTTTATGATAAAGTGTTGAATATCTCATGTAAGTTATTGGATAATGTACTGAAAGTGGAAAAACATTTACTCACTGTGATGTCCAACTATCGTAACTCGGACCATCGTAGCCAAGGTGCGTGCATGTGCGCGCGCGCGCGTGTGTGTGTGTGTGTGTGTGTGTGTGAGACAGGTATTCTTATGCAAATTCACATATTAATATATGTGTGTTATATGGAATATAACTCAATGTTTTGCATTCTTCAGGTAGGCAGAAAGGGGCACTCATCTGTAGAGGATGCCAAAGCTTCAATGGATGTTTATAAGACTGTGGAGGTAGAGTGGGAACAACATTTGGCGATGAATATGAATGGTGGGAGCAGTCAGAGCTGACGGCATAGAAACGGCTGAAGATGGAGTATTGGGAGTCCAAGGAACTGGCAGTATCCATCTATAGAATGGGAGACGGTGAAATATTGTCAGCATGTTTTCTTATGGAAATTTGGAATTGCCTTTCCAGCTGGCCTCAGCCAGTTAGCCTTTTTACTCTGTAATTGGTATGTACCGCAGTAGCTGTCCTGTTTTAATGCTGCCGGTGAATACATTGGGTCATGTTTTTAAACCTACGAGAGTGTGATTTAATGCTTCGTCCTTTTAAAATATTTTTCAAGAGGAGTCTCCCAGCCGCATCTTTTGAGTAAAGCTGAAATACACAAATGTTAAATTTCCCTTTCAGTCATGCTTGAAATTTGATTTGATTTATTCAGAAACTTATCTTATCCTGGTAGTTTCATATGCCCTGTCTGTCTGTCTGTCTCCGTCTGCCCTCAAATTGTATAAGTTGATAATTTACATCATTTATTTTAACTCATTTTGTGCAAATTGTTCATGCTAAAAACTTTCTTCCCCTCATCTGAGTTCAAATACACATCTTTTAACACTGATTTATGATGTATAAATTGCAATCCATACTATATATACAAATGTATGCAACAAGTTTTACCCTTAAGCCACCCTCTTAATGTGAGTTGCTGAGAAATTGTATAAGCAATCAGAATTATTAAAATGCTGCCGGCGTCTACTTTACGAAGGTCAGATAACCTAATCAGCATTAGCATTTGATATGGCTTGTGGACAAAATTGCATTATTTTTTTCTCAGAATGGAGTAAATAAATATTTAACTTTAATTTATGGGCTGTAGACTAAAAGTTTTAAATGAATTTAACCGTAAATGTATCTGTTTTCCTTGAGATATGTATCATGCTTTATTATTATTGTTAGGGGCCACCAAGTATAAGTGGCTGTATAGATAAACCATTCAGAATGCCCTTTAAGTGAGGTTTTCTAATTTTATCTCCCCTGTACTTTTGATTACCCACTATTAATTTGTTGGCCATCTTCTCTCAGATTTTTTTAGATGTATACCAGAGCGCTGGACCAGATTGGTACAGCATTTTAAATCAGTTTCTGATGATGTCCTGGTGGGCAAAGGGTATATTCTCTAACTTCATTTATTTATTTTTTTTGAAATTCACAAGGTCACCTTTTCAGCTTCCAATTAAGTTGTGTATATGAGAAATCGGCACCAGGTCATATCTTTGCTATTCAAATTTATTAGCGTACATTTGGTCGTGACACTTTAGTCATTGTTAGTGTTTCCCAACCCAACCCTCATGGACCCCCTACAGTTCCCTGTCTGACATGGAGCTGGACCAGCTGGGGGGTCCCCATGGACCAGGCTGGGACCTCTGGTCTAATGTGTTTCTGTGAATACTACCTTGTGGTGTCCGGGGGTGAGGTTGATCCTTCGGCAGCTGGACTTCATTGGCAGTGAAGCGGTGACTGGATGTACAAAAGCATATGGTCACTCCTCAACCCCGTTTCTGCTGTCACGTCCAAACAAGCAATTTCTCACCTTCTCCATTCTGACTTAGTTTCCAGTCAGCAGGAATATATGTCGTTTGCATATCCTGTCAATTTCAGCCTGAACCTGGTCAGAAAACCATTCTGTTTTTTTTTTCCATCTGCAGCAGTTGTTGATGCTTTAGCCTGCGTACCTGTCATTTTAAGGGCTGTCCACAAAATCCGATTGACCTGACTTCTCGGAATTGTATCCTGTTCGTCTTTCAACTGTTGTCCTTTAATCTATTTCCTGAGTAATAAATGATGTGTTTGTCTGACTTAAAGTATCCTATCCCAGTCTATTTAAGTTCACCGGTCTCCAAGATGAGCTGCATTTCCATCCTGACCACTTCCCGCTTTCTGTTACTTTTCTGCTATGGAAACATTGGCAGTCTTAGCCTGAACAAGGTACCATTCCATGAAGAAGATTATATATATTTTACAAAGGCATACATGAATAACGTCCTTGCCTAAGTTGTTTACCTTCTACAATAAAGAGCGAGTAAGTCCTTGTCCAAGTACAAGCTGGATCATGTTCTATGCAAATGTCTCCCTTTATTAAAGATCCTGGCGCCACTTCTGTCCTGGGCCAAGCAAGTCAGCATTAATCCTGTGCTGTGAGTTGAATGGCATCTTATTAACTGCACGTATCTCCCTCTTCCCCTTCAAACTGAAGCTGAGTCAGCAATGCCCTTTGTTTGGAGGATGTCTTTACGAGAAAATGCTGTTTGACCTTTTGGTTTTGGGGGAAAATAGAATTTAGTTGAAGACAATGAAACATTTGCACAAGAAAAACAATTTGTAATTAAGCTAAACCTAGGGAATGCTTTCCATATATTGGGATATTGCCACTGTAGCCTAAATAATAATAATAATGATGTATAGTGATATAAAATAATCGAATTGGGGTAGATCGTCCCTGAAAATGTACCTTGTGATTTTTGAGTCTTTTAGCTGTCATGGCATTACTGCGGAATTACTGTTTTAAGATTAGTCTAAGTTAGACCAATAGATCATGTGTCTCAAGACAATAGAAAAACCTTCCCTAAAAGCTAGAGTTGTGTGTTATGTTTTGTACTCAGGCTTTGTTTAGGACCGATGGCAATTTTTCCGACTGTCTTACATTCACAATTAACCTGGTCAATACACAGGACGTGCTTTCTTACCAGTCTTAGTCCGACCTAATTTCCTGAAGTGAGAAGTACTTCTGGCAGCTGTGGAAGTCCAGAAAATTTCACTTACTCCCTATACTGTGCATTCACACCACTAAGAGAACATGACACCGTGTGACTTACTGCAACTTGTCCACTCAGTGGATGGCACACTTCCCAGCTGGGTGGGCTGCCGGATGGATGATGGACTTCCTCAGTATGTGGCTTTTTCTCTCCTGGAGCCTTGACTTCCTAAAAAAGCTGTTTGTGACTGAATGGTTAATATACAGATATAATATCAGGTGTGTCTGCTAGTTACTGGAGGATCTATGTGAACTTTGTCAAAGGATTGTTCAATATAAGGATGTTCTACATATTTACAAATGTCACATCTCTACGCTATAGTTGTGTATTGGAATGCTGTTGAAAACGGTAAAAAGGCAGATGTTAATTAGTTTCCCTATAAAAGAAATTACCTTAACCTATATGCAACTGGCTAGCTATTGCCACTGGAGGCAGATGTCAGATTTGTTAAATAAAAATAACAGCCATACGCTTGTAAGACTGAATAGTTGGCAGTGTTAGTAACTATGGAAGCTGCACTTTAATGATCGTTAGGGTTAGGATTATTCCTGGGCTGCTCCCATTTTTCATGTATTAAAACACCACTGACTTCTGGTTAGTGTTACTGAGCCTCACCTGTGCCTCTGTGTCAAATTCCTCCATCTTCTGACATGTAGCCACTTCCACCAGGGGAAAGGGTGGAATGACAAAGGTGCATCCACCCTACCCGCTAACCGCTGTTGGCGGCTTCAGTGTTATCCTGTGACACCAACTTGTTTCTTCCATTACCTCCTTTCTAACATTCTTTTGTAATACTTCAATGGATGGTCATACTCACCTCACGTTCAGGTGTGGTTGGGTCCCAGACGCAAATCATAAGACTCTGATTTTGATGTCATACCCACATGCCAATTTGAGACATCCTCCCCAAATTGGAAGTCTATGGCTCTTTTCGCTAATATATTAAATTAGAGGGGAAGTGTCGAGAGTACATTTTTGTGTACAGAACAGAACAACACATCTATTTACCTGAGAGGACCTGGAACAACAATTTAATTTTGAATCCTGTACTACTTGTACAGTCTACATCTTGGTCGAGTGGAGAGTCCCGCTTTTGGTAAACAGTTTAATTTTCTTTCGATAGCTTAATTTGTACACGGTAATTTTGGGAGTAGCAGGGAATGATTTCACTTTCTTCTCGTAAGACCCCACTTTTCACGTTTCTGTCTACCGTTGACCTAATCCGTAGTTAGTAACACTTTCTTGGGCAGACTTGGCCTGTCCTTTTTTGTCCAGCTCGATAACAAAAATTCCACATGTAATTTAACCATTAACCTACGACTTCTGAGGTGGACACTGACACTGTAGACCACAAGCTATGCAGAGGACACATTACACATGACGCTTCAACGCAGCATCAGCGACGCTTCTTTGATTTCCTGTGTCTGCATAATTTTTTTACATTCAGGATATAACCTGGATAACGTCTTAATTTGCCACCCTCTGCATGCCTCATTTTCTATTTAAGATGAATCCGAGTCATCCACCATGCTCGATGTTTACAAACAGATGCATGTGATGTGCTTAGATTTTTTTTCACCACCCTGTCATCCCCATTTAGTTTCCATTCACGGTGAGACAAATACCGGCGAATCCACGACATCAGCTCATAAGGGATGTTTTCCTTCCTCTCTGTCTCCGCATCTTTTCTTTCGCCCTCGTCCACAGTGACAGCAAAGGTCTTTACCCAAACCTCTCCTCGTCGCACGAAAGGGTGGGTTACATTGCATTGACTTGGTTGTCGTACGCTACCAGTCGCTTTACATTTTCCTTTATAGAGAAGAAAATACCGAAAGGAAAAAAAGACTTTCTTCGCATGTGTTGTAAAATAAGGTATGTAAGCTAGATTTCATCGTCTTTCACTAAAGTGTCATTGCTTTGTAACGAGTTGATGATCTGAAAAGTTCAAAAAACACTTTGCGCTTTTTTTGCTAGTCATACAGAAGAAAGTCCGTAGTTCGATGTTAGTGCGATATTCAGTATGTATTTCAGGCTGCGCTGCAGGATATACGACACTTAACGGTGCACTAGGATGGACATATATTTTATGATGTTGACTATTTGTAGAGGTCATTACACTGAACACCTAATTTATTATCTCAAGGAATAAATACTCTCATCCTATGTCTTAAGTTTTGCCCTTGACAGTTTTCCGAGCAAACATTTTTTTTCAAAATAACTGTTGACTGTAGGCTATGTTATTTCTTTCTTTGGAAAATATGAACAATATCTAGGACTGACATGTTTATCTTTGCTATTGACATTTAGGCCTATTAAATGTACTTATCTTGCTTTATCAATGAAATACAAATGCATATAGGTGCACTTACCCTCTTAATATACTACATGGAGTATAATGCTATACGGTACAATGCAATGCAAGTTAAAAATTATACTCCCTGATCGGCCAAGCTAGGTACTGCATTATTTTGGTGAACATTGTGTGTGTGGTCCAGATATACATTACATTGTGGGGACCAAAGTTCCCCACAATGTGATAAAAACCTGTTATTTTGATGTTGTGGGTACCCACAAGGGGAAATTCATTTTTTGACACTGAAATTGGATTCTAATTTAGATAGAAATCTAGATAGAATCTAATTTTGATGGAAAATAGATCACATGTTATTTGCATTGTTCATAAGCAAACCACAAATGCACAAGCAGCCTATAGTTCCCTATGAGTAGTTATAAGAGCTGCCTAGTTACCTTCCTTCGGCAGGAATAAAAGTTTAATTTTTCTTTGTCTGAGAAAGCTGTGATGTGCCAGATGCTTGATGAATTGTGAGGGACCACTGTACTTCATATTTCTTGACTTTTCATTCATTTTGTAAATTAGTTGCTAAGTGCTTAGAATTTCCATCTAATTTCCAAGACACTCATAAATCTATTAAAAAAAAAGACTAGAAAATTGAATATAATGACCTTTGATACACCTTAAGTACACTTAACACCATGGAGGGGCATAGACAGAGTTTGATGGTGCACTCGGGGAGCGGGCAAAAAATGCAATGAAATAGTCCCAAAATACAAAAAATGACCCCAAAAAACAGCACCAAAAGCTATTTTGTTGACCAACGTTCTATTGAAAGACCGGCATCATTTTATATAGTGAGGGTTAAATACAAAATTTTGATCAACTAAAAGTGGTCTGGGAGCAACAACAACAGCAAAACATTATTACTGTTGTTCTTGTTGGCGTTCTTGTTGTTATGTTTAGTGTCCGATTATGCTAGAGTGGTGTGGAATTTTGTACGGTGCCGTATTCCCTGCCTAATAAAATGTGATAATGCCGTCACTCTGCCGGTACACAGAGCATTTATTGTGATTTAATTGTTCGGATATGGTTCTGGGTCTTCTGCCGTTTAACCAATCTTAAAAGAGGAAGAGAATAGTCTTTCAAAAATCTTAGTACTGATGACATGAGAAAAGCTGTTCTTTTTCTGCTGGATCAATACAAGAGTTTAAACTTTTGTCTGTTAACTCATTGACCACATGTCCATTCCAGTCCATCAATTTTATAAATTTAAACACCAATGCAATTAACTTTTTTTAACTGTGATGTGGGTGTTATGCAATTAGCACAAGGCCTATGGGAAATAGACTTAGTGGCGATTCCAGTTTCAGAAAGCTTTAGTCTATACACTACATTCTTATTAATGTCTTGTGTCATTAGTGAAAACTATAACTTGTATTTAGGGGAGCTCTCTTGAAGAAGAAAAAAATCTTTTGTGAAGGTCAATTATTGCATAGTCATTGTATCTTGAGCAATACTCTTGAAAACTGATTACGTCACATATACACCATTTTTAAAGGCCTACATTTGTCTTTTAGATATAAAATGTCATATTTCTGAATGCAAAAGACTACTGAAATGAGACCTAAAATGAAACTGAAATGAGAACTGATTGACAGGAGAATTTCAAAAGCCTCCATCTTTCTTTACCTTTCTAGCAAATATTTTTATTTGACTGTCTTCCTTAGAGCAGTTTTTTTTAATTGTTACTGAATTTAGTATGATGTTTTATCATTTCTGAATTAAGTCTACAGTATAAATTATATCCTGTGCAGTCTCTGAAAATACTAATTTTAATCAAAACCTGTTTCACTTCATGGTCTTGAAGTCTGATTGCTTCTTTTAACAGTAAATTTTTCACAGGAATAAGGCTGCAGGTAATCAGATTTCATTTTGATGCGGTATCTGTGATGGCATAATTGTCTTCTGTATGATTGTGCCTTATTGTGGTTCAGCCTATATGTACAGTATATGTGTTCAGCCTATATGTACAGCATATATGTGGTTCAGCTAAATATGACAAAATGTGGATATTTATGGAGTTACTAACTTTTCGTTATTATTACTATCACTAGCAATATAACACTTACCAGGTAAGGATGGTGTTGATAAGGCATACTGTAATACTGGGTTTGGACTACAGCTTTAGTGCCAAACCATATACAGTACTTCAATCCTTAGCTAAACACTATAGCAAGGAACCAGACAGGTTACACATGAATACTTTTGTGAGTCACATTGTTGCTTGTCACACTAAAGTTTATTGAGAAAGCCCTTGAGAAGGTGAAGAGCTGGAGATGTATTCAGTTCTGCTCTCTTTTGATGATGATGGTGATGTAAGACATGGAAGTGACAGGAACTGACAGTGGAAACAGTGAATGGTTTCTTTACCATTGGGAGCTGTCCTTCATTTTTCTTTAACGTCCTACATGCCAAGAGAGTCATTTTTATTTTATCACTTCTTGATTTTGCATCTCTGTCTTCTGTTCTTTAATGGGTAGAAACACATTGGGGTTTTGCTACATCGCAGTTGAAGCTTAATTAGTGCTATACTTTTCTTACATATTTGCCACTTATATTTTGTTGGCTTGACAATGCACTGTTTACATTCACTTTGTTTGAAAATCATAATACTTGTTAGTTCACATTTTCATGTGAGTCATTCCAGTTATGAAATCTATTGTTAGTGCATTTTTATCCTGATTTTGTTGTGTCAAATATAATAGAAATATATAAGGATTTTGTTTCTAAAAGCCGGAGCTATTATCCATCCATCCATCCTTCCTTCCACCCATCCATTCATCCATCCATCCACCCACCCACCCATTCATCTTCCATGACTGTTCATTTAAGACTGTGGTGTGTCTCAGGAAACACAGGCCATGAGGCAGGTGACGCCCTTGAAGGAGCAACACCTTCACAAGGCACATGCTTCTGGGCAGTATAGAGACACCATTTCACATAACCACAACAACAAGCACCGGGAGAACATGCCAACTCAAAGCATACAGAGTTCATGTCAGGCTATATTTCTAATAAGAGAGCCACCAGGTCACCCAATGAGCCTAAAAGAAATCTAAATCCTGTATTTATACAGACTGATTAATAATGTAGATGGTACTGTAAATATTCGGAAATAGAAACCCTTCCAAAATGGTTTTATTTTGATGGTTCGCTCTGCTCTCTTGAATGTTGTCTTACTTTCTGTAGCCTTGTCCCTGTGCCCTTGAAGAGTTCAGCAGCTGTTTTTGTTTTGCCCTGTCAGCTTGTGGCAGAGACTGCAAATGAGCCACGTCTCTGCGTGAGTCAGACTCCTCTGTTGGTTGTCGTGCAGACCAGCATACACTGTGTTTTGTTTCGGCGTATGTGCTCCTTCAGTGACAACCGAGCATTATAAACTTTCTGGGACTTTCCTCTCACCTTTTTTCATGCAATGAATGTTTGCTGCCTAGAGAAATTGTCTATGCTATGAAAAAACCTGCTGAAAAGAGGAGCCAGAGAAATGTTGAGAATGAGAAAGAGAAGAACAGGTGCCCAGCTGGGACAGAGAAAAGGTTTGTGTGCTGGCGGTGTAAGTTCATTCAGGGTGTCAGAATATTTAGTTTGAGGTGACTTGCAGCTTTAGCCTGAAAAGTAAAAGAAAACAGCCTCTCTGTCTGGCCAACCCAGCTTGACCTTCATCTTCTCCCATGACTTGCAGGCACTGTGTCCCTCCACGGTTCCCCAAATTGAAATTAATGAACTTTGAAAGGTGGGATGACACATTTGTGAATTTTCCTGGCCATTGTAAGATTAGATAGATAGATGGATGGATGGATGGATGGATGGATGGATGGATAGATAGATAGATAGATAGATAGATAGATAGAATGGAGGCATAGCATAGATAAAAAAGCTAAAGTAGAAAAGTGCGCCTACCCTGATTTTTCATTTATATAATGTTGATGACTTTGCCCTGGTTTTTCTATGTTGCTGAGGTTATTGAAGGGAAATCCCAAGAATTGCCCAGTGTCTATTGCAACAAGTTATTATGGGATACCCTGCATTAAGGTTTGTCGCTATGTGAATCTCTCAGGAGAGGAAGGCAAACAAAACAGAGGTCATGCGGGGGGGAGATGTTTGTTAGGGTGCAGGGCTTCCCTTTTTAGGGTTGCATGGAAGGGTTGGGGAAAACAGAGGAGGTAAGATACCTCAACACCACACTAGTTCGGATGGAATGGAACAGTGTGACTTTTTTTCTCCCAGTGGCAGGAGTGCCAATCCTGCCACCAAGTCATTTCCTGTAAGTTGGAATAACTCCATATAGGGCTAGATGTAGATTAACGTCATACACAGGACAAAGCAATTGCAGGTTACGGGCCTTGCTCCAGGGTCCACCTGAGTGGAATCACTCCAGGCATTAACGGGATTTGACGCAGCAACTTTCCGATTGCAAAGATCCCTAGCCTCAGAGCCACCACTCCCCCCTAAGAGAACAGTGGAACACGAAAACAAAAAGAGCCTTTTCACCTTGAAATATGTATGAGTGTATTTAGGAATCACTTCTGTGGTGTCTTGGTGTTCAGGAGAGAGGTCAGAGTTCTTAAAGGGAAGCATGAAATGGAAAGCAGGTGGGAAATGCAGCTCTTATCCAGCTGACTCTCTCCTCCCAAGACAACCAGCCCTCAAGCTCCTTCATTAAAAAGTGAAACAAATCCTATAATTATCTTGATATTTTTGGACTAGAGAGAACATTAATTCTTTTTTAGTTATAAGGAAACACAACTAAATACAATATAGGATTGACTGTATCCAGATTTTGTATTACATTTAATTCACTAACCACTAGTTTTATTTGAATGTTTGATTGTAGTTTCTTTTCATATGCATATATTGGTTTTATATGTATAATCTGTTATGCTTCTTATCCTTTGCTAATTTCATTATTTATAAGCACTTTTTCTACAATACAGTAACAGCTGGATTTATTTTATAGTTCAATGCAAAATTTATAGTAGAATAAAAAGTATTGATTTCTTTACTCTAATAAAATATAATTCTGATAAACTATACTAACAAATGAACAGTAGAAAGGATAGCTGTCCAGTTGACTGAGAAATTGAGATCTTGAAGTACCTCTCATGTGGGAACAGTGGCTCTCCTTATACAGAAGAGCTCTTAATTTGGCATTACTATAAAACAATGGATTAACACGCACACGAGAATGTGTTCTCGTGGGAGAAGCCTACATTATTGCTGTATTGCCACTTCCATCTATCTTTTCATCCTGAGATTTGTTAAGAAGCATTTGTACCCTATACTATATACCACACTCCTTTTAACTTTTTAAATTATTCTTACATTTTTCACTTTTTAAACATCTACTCTCACCTCACACTTGTTAATTCTTTGCCCTTGAGTCACAGTAACCATTAACACAGACAGGGATGTAGGAGTTGGGGTTCATGGGTACCCCCAATATTTAATTTGGATTAATTCACCCCCCCCCCCCCAATAAATAGACCTTCGTATTACATTTAACATATTAAGGTGTGTCCCGCCCATAATCAAACTCTCTCCTGCCCTGTCAATGAGTTCTGCAGTCTTTCAACGAGGTTCACATTTTCATACATTAACACGATTCAACAAGGAAGTGAAGTGACCTTCTCTCGCTTCCTATCTGTCAAACCCTACATATTCTATTAGCAGCATGCAGGTCTATTACATCCAGCCTGTCCTTTCTTTTTTTGCAGATCAGGAATGTTCCCTCTACTGCTGCTCTGTGCCATCTGTTCCCTGACGTCCCCTTCTGTCCCCAACCAGGAATCTGGTGACTTGCATTTTTGGATGAATCTATATGATGTATATCTTTGGATTCACTGTGCATAAATAATCACAGCATAACCATTGTACAGAATACAGCAAGGTTTTGCATATGATAAAACTGGTCAGATACATAATAATAATAATAATAATAATAATAATAATAATACGCTCTATGTTTTTCAGCAGTTGAAATATAACATAACCTTAATGATCTCTTTCTTTTTATTTCCTGTCAAATAGATCATTCCAGACTCCTGAAGGTGACCATCAGTAAGAGTCCACCTGTGTCTGCCATCTTGGGGAACTCCATTACACTGACATGCTCAGTGTCATTTGCAGAGACACCCACTGCCTTTGGCCGCCAAGCCGTCCTCACCATGCCCTTGGTCAAGTGGAGCGTGCTGTCATCCGGCTTGGAGACAGAGATTCTGGTGGCCCGGGGGGGCAGGGTGAAGGTCAGCGAAGTCTACAACGGCCATGCCTCTTTGCCAAATTACTTCTCTTCCTCCACCAACCTTACCCTGAGGCTGGAAGGCTTGCGCTACAACGACTCGGGTGTCTACCGCTGCATGGCTCAGCAGGGTCTGGAGGACTCCTATGACCAAGTGCCTGTCAAGGTCAAAGGTAAAAATGTGGGGGCGGTTGTCTTGGCAACAAGGCAGCCGACTTACTCCTGACAATGACAATGTAGGTCACTGTCGAATGATGGGCCACTAATGATGACCATTGCACTGCGGTAAGTGTTAACACTGAGACAGGATTCATTATCCGAATGCAAAAGGCCAGGAGAAGAAGCCTTCTGCAGACATTGCGTGAAAAAAGATCATGCTACCATAACAGCATTCAGAAAGTATGAATCCAGGGCTCTTATAGACCACAGTGACTCTCCTAATTGGCAGACATTTTCTATCTGCAGCTACCAATGTTCCAGTCTGCCTTGGTAATATTTTAGCGACACGTTACAAGTTGTCATCAGTGCCAATTACTTGAAGCCATTTACAGAACGTGAGTAGTGGTTCATATGGCCAGCTATGCAAACTTCCGTGCAAATTTGTTGTGCATGTCTCGTAACAGGAGTGGTTTTTCATTACCGGCATGCTTCCAGCCTCTATGCCTTCTCATTTCGGGAGGCCCAGACCGCATGTGAGGATATTGGAGCCCGAATGGCCACCCCAGCCCAGTTCCTAGCAGGCTATCATGGCAGCCCTGAGCTGTGTACTGCAGGCTGGCTCTCCGATCAGACTGTCCGGTGAGTGCCAGAAAGTGGACACAAGCAAACCTATTTTGTTCCTTTGCGGTGTTACCAATATGACAGGCTAGGCCAGCTATTTTCCTTGGATATTGTATTGTGGATATAAAGTCCTGGAATGTACCGAACAGAACCCATCCAGCTTCTAACTGCTTACCGTGGTCAGGGTCATGGGGAAGCCTGTAGGCCCCAAAGCAGTATATGGGACAAGGCTGGGGTCCAGCCCGGGTAGGATGCCCGTCCATTGCTGGGTACATGCACAAATACATCACAGGCACCTGAGAGATGCCAGATAGCCTATTTAGACTATTTGTTTTTGGACTGTAAAAGGAAACCCCTCACAATACAAGTGAAACATGCGGGAACCTCCACACAGACAGGAGCGGTGAAATGGTGATGCAGCAGTACAATCTTCTGAGTCATCCATTGTGCCACCCCAACCTGCAAATTCCATAAACCTTAATCGCTCCAAAGAGTCTCAAATGTATGTCTCTTTGGACAAAAGTGTCTCCTGAAGACATAATTGTAAGACAGTATTGGCTGCTAGTGTGGTAGACACAGAAGTATCTTTATTTCATTTCTATTTTGTGCTTTTAAAGTAACAGGACTGGAAAAGGTTCTGTGTTCACATGTAGCATAATACTACAATTGACGCAGTTAAATTTCACTCCTGGTAAGCTCTCTCACACACCAGTAACTTCTATGAGAGAATGCTAACTGTGTGTTCCTTCTGTAGATACCCTATCCAGTCCCCTGAAGATGGTTGTTTTGGAGACAAGGAAAAGGAACAAGGAATGTGGAATTACACAGTGAGGGATCCCTCGGAGCTTTGGGATGTGTACTGCTACGTGGAGGACATCACTGGTAATGGGGTTGTATGGCCTCTTTCACTATGTTAACATGCAACCTACTAGAATGCCCCGCTGTAAAACCCACTGCATAACCGTGATTCATCCTTCAGAAGCAGTTCTACCTTTACATATGTTAAATCCATGAGAATGACTTTGATTTAATGTCCTGTTGAATAATGCTGCACTGCAGTCAGGCTACAGGTTGGAAATAGATAACCATAAATGACATTTTATTATTAGCGTGGCTGTTACAAGCTGATTCATAAAACAAACCTTAACTATCCAACAAGTTGTTTTCTAACAAGCTAACCTAACAAGTACTTAATTCCTGCTAATTATAGCTCATCTATACTTGCTAGATATGTGATTGGATGTATGAAACCTACGGTGGTTAGAGTTATTTTATATTATTAGTAAACCTCAGCCTTATTCAATAGATTTTCAGTGATTTCTACTGCTGTGTCATGTGCCTTAGGCACAAGTGCACTGTATTATTATTTGTGACAGGCTCTATTGTAAATCCATTATGTTAAATCATGCCGTCAATGTTTTTTTTCTGTAGGAAAAGTACTCTACAGCTGTACTCCTCAGCACCTTACCTTCAAAGAAGCCAAAGAATACTGTCAGGCAGGCGGGACGGAGCTGGCTACACTAGGTCAGGTGTATGCAGCCTGGAACGATGGTCTCCACCACTGTAGTCCTGGCTGGCTTGCAGATGGCAGTGTGCGATACCCAGTAGGGGACTCAAGAGAAAGCTGTAGAGATTCCACACCTGGTGTCAAGACTATCTACCGTTTTAGCAACCAGACAAGCTTCCCTGAGCCACACACCCTCCACAGTGCTTACTGTTTCCAAGGTAGTGTAATAGTGTGGCTAAGAAGTATGTTTAAGTTATTTTTAACGGTAAATGACGATGATGATTTTATGAATGTGAATGATTTCTTTCCCTGGACAGGCCTAAGGAGTTCCCCGATTGATGATTCGAGGGAGTGCATGGACACAAAGCCAGAAAAGACAAATCAAGGGACAATGACAATGATGGGTCCCCTGCAGGAGATCATCTTGGGTCAGGAGAATGAGCTAAACAGGGGTGGCCATGTTGGTGGACAGGTAGAAGACCAAGGAACCATAATGAATTTGCACACCGTAACTTCTCTGGTGGACACGTCTTCCCCCACCGACTCCCAGAACCTTGCTACTCCTGCGCCCAAGTCCAAAGATGCCAAAGTTCTTATGAAAGGAGCCATTAACTCCAAAAACTATGAGCCCTTGGCTGAGACAAATCTGAAAGTTCTTACAGCTATATCACCCGAAATGCTTATCGGTAACTCAAAAAGTTATCGAAAAATGAAGCTGGAATCTAGTGATCCTATACGTTTATCTGAAATGTCTGCAAACTCCAAACATAATCAACATATTCCTCAGACAAATCTCGAATATGGTGGTATTAAACCTCCTAATCAAATGACCGGTGATAGATCAAAACATTATCAAGATATGCCTGAGACAAATCTGGAATCTGGTGATCTTGCACTTTTATCGGAAATGACTGCTGGTGACACCACACATTATCAGCATGTTTCTCAGACAAATTTAGAATACAGTACTATTGCATCCTTTAATAAAATGACTGGCTCAAAACATTATCAGGATATGCCTGAGACAAATGTGGAATCAGGTGATCTTGTACTTCTATCTGAAATGACTGGTAGTGACTCCATTCATCAACCGATGCCTGAGACAAATCTGGGCTCTGATAATCCGATAACGTCATCTACAGTTCCTGGTGACAACACTGAACTCAATAGGATTCTGTCTAAAACAAATCAAACCATAGGCGGTACAGATTTTGAACATTCAGGTGACAGTTCCAGCCCCAGTGATAACACTTCAGAGGCCAGTTTTGAAGGGAAGACAGTCACACCTAGTTTTAGCCAAGCTGAAATCACTCATGGGCAGCAAGAAACAAGCTTACCGTCTGGCAGCCCAAAGCCATTTTTTGACATCTCTAAGGAAGATATGAAATATGAAGGTGCAATGTTAGGAGAATTTAATGAAACCTCTGGGACTGCCAAATCTTACCGAGATATGAACGTAAATTCTGGGCCACACGCACGGTTTTCTGATTCGGTGTCTACCACAGTGGACGCTCCACCAGAGGGCACTACAGAGCAATTTGCCAGCTTCTCTCCTGCCGAATCAGCAGTGGCTTGGGATAAGGTTAAAGCAGTATATAGAGAGGACAAAACCTCAGCCCCAGTGGAATTCAGGAACATAGGCACTTTTCCAACTCAGAAGACAGAATCTTTTGTCACTCTGGACTATGTCCAAACGTCTAAACCTGGTGGGTCATCTGTATTTTCTCCAGGTATAATAAAATTTTAACTATGCTATTAATATAGATGTAAAAATGTAAAATGTGAAAAACTTTCCCTTAGGCCCAAACTCCATTCAAGAGCAATCTGGCATTTCAAGAACCCCCCAACTCTTTTAACCAGAGGTGGCAATTTCAGGTTCAGAAAGTATAAATCCAGACCAGGATTTTGTTTCAACCAAGCAGCTGAGCGTAACGAGTCACAGTCAAATAGTACTCAAGTGCTTGGTTGAAACAAAATCCTGGTCTGGATTTATACTTTCTGGACCTGAAATTGCCATCTCTTCTTTTAACACTTAAGTTTGAATTCACATTTCCCTACTAGATAGATCTATGGATTATTATACTGGTATGGGTTATATATGTTGAAATGAATTTCCCTTTCAAAAAAAAATATTTAAAAATTAATCCGCATCTCAAATTTTGAGGTCCTCCAATTTACAGAGAAATTTGGAGGTTGGTGGCAGGATTGGCACTCCAGCCACTGGAAAAAACTACAGTACAGGTGGTTCGTCTTGTGCCTGGTGCAGCAACGCACTTTCAGCACATGCTCCTTACCTCCTTACCTTTACCCTCAAATTTTACCTCCTTACCTTTTCCTAAAAAGATTTGTTGCAATTTATATCTTCTATACATCCTGGAAAGCTAGTTACTAGTTTCGCACTGAATCAAGAATGATATTGGACACACTATTCTTTATTCTTTACATTATCTTTCCTATCCATTGATTTAGTGTTGTGATTTTCTGTGATACGTTCTGTTATATGTATGGACAGTTTGGCTACATTCAGCTAACGGTACATCTCCATCAGGGACTGCCTTTGCACTGGAACAGTCTGGTGCTGTGTTACCAGATTCCTCTTCTCCAGTGAAGCAGGCAGGTCAGGAGGCTGTGGATGGATCTGTGGAAAAACCCACTGGGTCAGGCGATTCTGAGGAGATCTTTCTTGGCATCTTTGATGCAGTCATATCTTCCCACCAAAGTCAATCTGCTGGCATTTTTGCAGGTAAAATTATTAACGCATAAAAGTAAACACTGTGTTGCGCTTCTCTTTGTTCAATCACACCTTTGTGGATTTAAGTGGTTTTGCCTGGAGCATTTTATGTTTAAAGAATGTAATTTGCGGACAATACGAGATTAATAGGGTTGCAATTTTGTCTAATTATTGGTGAGTCACTTCTCTTTGTTTATCCAGTTTTTTTTTAAATGGGCTTGCATTTACAGCTAAAGGAGTTTGAATGAATGTATATAATGTAGTTCATCACCACGTAGAAATTAATGTCACACCTAGAGCAGGAAAGATTCTGAATAAATAACATATAATTTATTGCTGACAGGTGCAGAATCCAGACAGAAACCGCTTGGCATTATGTGGCCAGACTCATCTGCTCCGACAGACGACGTGGAGACATCAGGACATGCAGCAATAGAATCGTCCACTGGCTCCGCTGACCTTGGAGGTATCTCAGGCTTTGGGTCAGTTCCTGTTGAAGTTACAGAGAGTTTCTCATACACATCCTTGGTGTCTGAGTCCTGCGAATTGCCTGGGGCCCACAAAGATGTCCAACCTGATGATGTCACCATCAGTTTGATGACCACATCTATCCCATTTTACCTTGGTTGGACCAACCTTTCCCTATCAGGCAGTAGAGGCGAAAGCTAGTAGACCCAGCGATATCACGCCCTGACGAGAGCACCTTTGGTCCGCAGGAAATTATCGTAAGATATGAATCCTTGATCACCCCTGAGGAATCTCTGCAAACTCCTGGAAATCCCGGGCATCTAATGGAGTCCGGGTCATTTCCGGAAGAACCTGATAACGCATATTCCAGCTCCACATATTTCACAGAGGGATCATTTATGATTAAATCACACCAGAATCCCAAACCCAGCTACAACTATTGTCCCAGTTGGATATACTGTGGAATCTGTTCTAACCACTAGTGTAAGTAGTCAGCCAACTTCCCACGACCAAAAAGAAAATTACACCACAACACCCACATCCATTCTGGATATTACACTTCCTCCTGACTCACACACTTTCAGCTAGAGCATACAACTTTAGTCACTATTTCACTGGACTCAGATGCAGATCCAGAATACAGCAGGGACCATCCTGTGGAATCCCTGAAACAGCCTCCTGATTCCTTACTGAAGTCAGAATATTCCTCCGCTATCCATGCATATCTTTCTGTTGCTAGCACTACACCTGTGCCAGGGTGACTGTCTGTATCTCGGAGCTCCAACCTCTCTGGGAAGCTACTAGAATCAGTCTCTCCAGAGGAGGATAATAACCTGCCTACCCCAATCATTCCTTTAGCTCTGGTGAAACCATTGTCCCACTGGCAATCAAATAACCCTCCAGCTGCTCTCACTGCAGCAGCCTGCAAACCTTAACCGATCGTTCTCCCTTCACACCAATGAAATCTGGGTCAACTTCACCTCAGCTATTTCCAGACTTATCTTATAGTCTTCATCTCTGCACGCAGTGCTTTTGCTTCACTTTGATGTCGCATAACTCGTGGTGGCATGGACTGTTTTGAAGATTTGAAGGAGTTAAGAGAAGTGGGTACTGTTTCACCATTTACAGCACTTGATATCTAGGCCAGCTTCATTGCGTGTAAAAATGATGTTTAATTTGTTCAGTGGGAATGATTAATCCTAGTAAGCAGATCTTCACATACTCTGTTAGAGGTGAGAGAGAGAGAGAGCGCAGTGGATACTCCCCTTATGAAAATTAACCATGGTTGTACTATGATTAAATAACCATGGTTTACAATAGTTTGCCGTTTTTCATGGTTTTTAGTGTAACTATGGAAACCATGACTATGGTTTTATCATGGCTTCGATACAGTTAAACCCTAGTATAATCTTGCTCATAAACCATGGTTTTTGTTTTACCATGGTCTTTACCATGGTTTTTGCTTTACCATGGTCTTTGTCTTACCATGGTCTTTACCATGGTTTTTGCTTCACCATGGTCTTTGTTTTACCATGGTCTTTCCAAACCATGCTTTTTACAAACCATGGTTTTCTTATTTAAATCTCTAGCTCCATTAATGTGGTTTCACAAAACTGTAGTGTAGTGTAAGTATAATACTTGATGTACACAAAGGAAATGTTGAAATCATTTTAAAGTTCTACAGCCAATGTTCAGTCTATCGAAAGATTCTACAATAAAAAAGTGCTTGTAATACAGTGTTTTGCAATATCATTACTTTCATCATAGCCCACAATGGGCCCATTTAGGTTTGGTGTGGGCTGGCCCTAGTCCACACTTCCAGACAAAAGCCCGAATGGGCCCCGCAATGGGCCCATATAGGTTTGGTGTGGGCTGGCCCTAGTCCACACTTCCAGACAAAAGCTCGGATGGAGCCCGCAATGGGCCCATTTAGGTTTGGTGTGGGCTGGCCCTGGTCCACACTTCCAGACAAAAGCTCGGATGGGGCCCGCAATGGGCCCATTTAGGTTTGGTGTGGGCTGGCCCTAGTCCACACTTCCAGACAGAAGCCCGGATGGGCCCCACAAGGGCACATTTAGGTTTGGTGTGGGCTGCCCCTAGTCCACACTTCCAGACAGATGCCCAGATGGGCCCCGCAATGGGCACACTTGCTGGGTCCTTTTTAAAACCATAGTAGTACCATAGTTACCATGAAGTGCTATATGTAAACTATGGTAGTACCACAGCTACCATGAAGTGCTATGGATAAACCATGGTAGTACTATGGGTAGTACCAAAGTACCATAAGGTACCATAGTAAAGCTATGGCTACTGCATAAAAACCATAGGAAACCATAGTGAATTTTCATAAGGGTCCCAAACAACTTAGGTCATATAGAAGAACTTTAGCTAATATTGTAAAATGCTCAATAGGACTCAAAACCCCAACCTTTGAGGTGTGAGGGCATTGTGTCACCTACAAATTATAGCAATTTATGTTAATTTTCTTGTTCAGTGGTACAAATAATGACACATTGATTAAAACATTTGGAAGACATTTCATGATCCAGTCATCTGATTCCAATAATCTCTTGAAATGTCTTGACTGTTTCAGGTGGCTGCTTCCGGAATCCTTGTGCCAATGGAGGCACATGCGTAGAGGAGGGGGCCTCTGCAAAGTGTCTTTGCTTGCCGACCTATGGAGGGCACCTCTGTCAGACTGGTGAAGTGCCACCTTCTTATTTTCTGCTGTTCATTTTACATCACTACTCATTGTGCCCTCTTCAAAAATTATACAGTATCTTGCTGCTGATTAAGACACGTATCTGAAGTAAAAGTCGAAATGTGTGAAGCTGTTTACGTTTACGACATTTGGCAGACGCCCTTAGCCAGAGCAACTTACATAAGAGCTGTGTAGCTTCTTGTTCCTACCAAACACTTTAACGCATCTGCTGGGAGTTCTGTGTGTAGTGCAAACACAAAGGAGGCCTTTTTCCAAACGGCGTCAGGAGAACATACATGGTGTGTATATGAAACTCACAATATTTATCGATTGAGTTGCAGACAGCCCACCTCTCCCAGAAGTTCTGGGAGTCTCCCACAAAGTGACAGCAGCTTTCTGATACCTGAATATGATGCACAATGTCCCAGGAAATCTGGCCTTCCGCTGTTCAACAGTAATAAAATTAGTTTCAACAGTAATAAAAAAAAGTTTCACTGCCGCAGCCCCAACCAGCACTAGCCTTGGTTGGTGTCAAGTTTTTATTACCTTTATACTGTCCAGGCTTTAGATCACCATATATGGTATTTTAACAATATTTTAAAAAGAAACACTGTTCCGGCATTTCCGATAAAATTTTACCTACCAGTGAGCAGATGTGGCACTAGTATTTCTCGCTGCAATAAGATGCGGTAGGACATCCAACCCCGCCTATGGTATGTCACCTCACGATACTGTCAATCATGCCGCTTCTTCGAGAAGCATTTTGCAGTGCTTGATTTGTGGATATCACTCCTTACAGTTACTCTCAGGGTGCACGTTCATTCTAACACCATAAGATGCATGCAGAAGTAATAGATTTGCAGTTAGTAAGGTTATCAGCTACATCATTAATACATCATCATTAAGCAACATTTTTTTTCCCAGTGTGGAGTATTTGTTATGTTAGGTAGGAAATATAGGTTGTAATGTACCCTCTGTTTGGCATCCCCTTAAATTATTGGTACTTGTACAGGAATCGTCTTTGGCACTGCATAAATTGTCTTTAGCACTGTACTGGGAAAGTGCATGTAAATGCTGTCCAAGTTTAAAGTTGCAGTGCAGCAGATGTAAACGTTGTGAGAGTGTACAGATGTAAACTGTATTATTTCAATAGTTCAGCTGATGGAGCAGATGGGATACCACCACAGAGCAAAACATAATATATATTTGTTATAGAATAAATAATAAATTGCATTATTGCAGTCATTCACTGCATCTGTATTGACGATGCATTCCAGAAAAAAATAAATATACAGTACTGTGCAAAAGTCTTAGGCAGCCAAAGTAAGTGGTGTTTAAATGATCTTCATGCTGGTGTAAAAC
>JAODKC010000137.1:15764195-15804346 GCA_026777985.1 Mormyrops attenuatus
GCCGCACTTCGTCTGGCTCCTCACCCAGGACCTGTTTGCCTTGGGTGACCCTACCAGGGGCATAAAGCCCCAGGCAACTTAGCTCCTGGGATTATTGGAACACACAAACCCCTCCACCACAATAAGGTGTCGGCTCCAGGAGAGGCAGGGGTGACTAAACAATTTAAAAATGAGCTGCTTAACCATTTGCATAGTACTGTACATGTAAAGTGATAGATGAGTACTCTTGCATTATGACCGAGAGAATTAACAGATGATCAGTGTGACTGTATCAGATATTACACACATATCCACACATGTGCTCTTTATCAGACTGCTGGCCATGTCTGCATGTATCACTCTGCCTGAGCATCTATTGTCATGCAGCACCTATCCTGGAAGGTTTTAGATATATATGACGCAGTTTCGATATTTTGAATGTTGCCGGGAGACCATCTCCAGCTACACCAGCTGATTAGACAGTTCAAGTAACACTTTAAGTTAAGGTGACATGCTGTGTTTTTTTTTCTTCCTTGCAGCATGATCAACGCGGATTTCTGCACCGGTTCAGTCTTGATCTCCTTCGGAGCTGTGCTTGGAAAGACCAGTCCAGTACAGCTGCTGATAATGGCTTTGTTCGAAGTAACACTCTTTGCCGTTAATGAATTCATTATCCTGTCTGTCCTGGAGGTGAGTGGATCTGTAAACTCATTTCTGACATTTCATATCTATTGAAGGAATAAATCTTCCCAAAGACTCCTTATCCTTTTCACATTTGTTTCTTCATTCCATTTGTGCTATCTTTCAGTTAACTGATATTTATAAGTATCGGAATACTGATAAGCATTTGAATGGATAAAAATTTGTGTATGCATTGATGTCCTCACTAGGCAAAAGATGCTGGTGGCTCCATGACTATCCACACATTCGGTGCCTACTTTGGGCTGATTGTCGCCCGGGTGCTGTATCGCCCCCAGCTGCACAGGAGCAAGCACAAAAATGGTTCAGTTTACCATTCAGATCTTTTTGCCATGATTGGTAAGTTGCATTCTTTAATTCAAACTATTCGCTGTGTTTCCGTTTTGATCTCTGAATATAAAGTACTGTACTGTAAATGTGGAAATTATGGGTCAGTGGCCAATAGTGTGTGACTCCACACAGGTACAATCTTCCTCTGGATGTTCTGGCCCAGCTTTAATTCGGCCGTCACAGCTCACGGTGACGATCAGCACCGCACTGCGATGAACACCTACTACTCCTTGGCCTCCTGCACACTGGCTACCTTCGGCATCTCTGCACTGGTCAACAATGAAGGCAAGCTGGATATGGTGAGGAGCAATGGCATAAGGTTCAGGTGTAAAAACAAGACTATCGGTTATTAATGTCTCAGTTCTGACTGGTAAATTTTGTGCTTTTTGGTGTTGTACATATCTGAGCCTTTACAGGAGAATGGTCCCACAAATATAATGTGATTCTGGAAAATGACTTAGTCAGGCCTTTATAGTAATTCAAACTAGTTTTTACAATTTATGCATAGGATCCATGTTGGGATAGTTACTTTTGAAATGTAATAGGTTAAAGATCTAATAAATGTTTATAACTGGGCATTAAAGCTGAAAAGTCCAAATGGCTTTTCTGACCTGCATCGTCTGGAAATATGCCAAAAAAGCATTTCTGCATGATGAAAAGATGCATTACAACAAAATGAATGTTATATTCTACATATAAGCTTTTTACCAAAAAGAATTTATTTGGATGTAACCAATCAGCAACATTTTCATTAGTAACTATAATTACTATTACATATTACATATTTTATTCTCAGTAACTGTAAAGGATTACAATTACATTTATTTTGTAATTTGTAATTACGTAACACCATTACATGTAACTAGTTACTCCCAAACACTGCATATGATGTATTTCTTTCACAGTAATTATAATTAAGCAATTAAATTATAATCTAAGATCCATGCTAATTTGTCAAAGGGACTGTGCGTATTAGCTACCCTTCCTTGGCTAAGTCAGAAACAGTAGTGGATATTATTTTCCATATACTTTTTTACTTCCCCAGTCCCTTGTCAGAAACAGTATATATGTCAGTAACAGCGTTTCCATGGGGTCAAATGAACATAAAAATCACTATCCTAATTGTAATTGACTCCATTACCATAAACACTGTTGTAAATGTTCACTCTGAAATGAACCACCAATTCCTTTGCTAGGTTCACATCCAGAATGCAGCACTTGCGGGAGGTGTGGCCGTGGGCACAGCCGGCGAGATGATGCTAACGCCTTTCGGCTCTATGATTGTGGGCTTCCTGGCTGGAGCCATTTCCACCCTGGGTTTCAAGTTTCTGACGGTAAACAGGAAGCCAGAACTTCTAAATACGTCTACATTGCTTCAGGAGTGTGCAGACAACTCTAGTCCTATGTCTTCAGGTGGACTGACATCTGTAACTTCGCACATCTTAATCAACTTCAGTTTTAATAATCAAGTTTCCTGACCTCTAGAATCAGCACATTCAGGGTGACTGGGATTTTATGCTTTAGTCAAAGCAGTTCTTTACTCTGTTAGATTTATTCTTGGGGTCCAGCTGTTTCCCTGCACTTATGCTGTTTGGCCAAAATAAAGTGACTCCTACAGTCAGGAGACCTTTTATCATGGACTCAAGTAGCTGTTTCCGCTCTCGCATCTTATTCAGCCCATATTGGAGGAGAAGCTGCGCATTCAGGACACCTGCGGAGTTCACAACCTCCATGGCATGCCAGGCATCCTGGGAGCCATTGTGGGGGCGATCACTGCCTCTGCGGCGTCTTCTGATGTCTACGGTGATGGGTAAGAGTTCAGACTTCCTAGGCATCTCATTGGCTCATGCGATTGCATTGTTTCTCACTGCACAGTACCATGTAACATACGCCAGTAGGTATAGAGGGGCTCCTTCACCATTTTCATGAAAGATTAGACCTCAGATAATGTATGAAGATGCAACATGTGGCTCGGAACACACCGATGCTGCTGTTTGGACTGTTAGGTTTGTGGGAATCACAGCTCACTTGCCAGTATCTCGTTTCCACAGAATGAAGGATGTGTTCCCTAAGATCGCAGAAGGTGCCTTCACACCCTCTGGGCAAGGTGTGCGACAGGCCATCTCCCTGGCAGTGACGCTGGGCTTCGCAGGCGTGGGAGGGGTCATTGTGGGTAAGTCGGAGAGCGGCGCAGACGTGCTCACTTCCAGTTGGATCAGCATTCATTTGAACCTGTTCTAATCAGCTCAGGCATAATAAGTTGAAGTTTTCAAGTTTTACTGACGCATGTGTTCTGAGGAATTCAGTGAAACTCTTAATGCTAGAGTTGCTGGGTAAGCCGTTGGGGGAGAGGGTAAACAACAGTGCAATATAAGGCAAGACAGTGCAGGACAGAGCAGTGCAATATCGAGATGAGTAGCAAAAAAATACGGGAATGCATGGATTTGTTGTCTAATGTTTAGAAGTGGTGGTCATATACAATAACACAGCAAGTTGCATGTGTAAAGACGCTTAAATAAATATACAGTAGGGAGAGAGCAAGTTATAGTGTGTCACCATGGGATGGCACCATTTCATTTATGTCTCACAATTCATGTATACAGTCCTTTAAGCTTGAGCGTACATGATTATGTGTGTACGTCATGAAGAAGAAGCATACTTTGCCTGCAGGTTTCATCCTGAAGATGCCCTTTCTTGGGTCTCCTCCTGACGCCATATGCTTTGAAGACAACATCTACTGGGAGGTATTTTTTTATTCCATTTTTATTAATTTACTCAAATGAGGAAAAAAACAACACAAGTTATCGATACCCTAAACCAAAGTTTTGAACACCTTACGTCAACATCTAGATGCGAGAGAAAACCACTTAGCTTGACAGGAAAATATTCAATCAACTTAATAAAACCACAAACAAAATTGTTTGAAGCTTTGTGAGCTGATCTGCAATACACAATTAGTCCACTTGGTGGCAGGTTTCTAAAGGCCACCAAACACATTTTGGAGAGAAATTATTATTATTATTATCATTCATCCATACAACCATTTGTTAAACTGAATATTATTATTGTTATTGCTGCTGTTGTTGTTGTTGTTTTTGTTGTTTACATATGGGTAATTGTGATGTAATTTTATACGTAGCTAACAAAACTTGTGAATTGTAATTTTAGGGGTGGGAGTTGAATATTTTGTGTTTTTTGACCTTCTCTGTCGTCCAGGTGCCAGGAGATGAGGAATCCCACCAGGAACTGCCTCCGGTGCAGCAAGAGGAGGTGGCCAGGCCACTCAATGGCTGAGCATCAAAAGAAGTCACTCTTAGTTCACCCATCTTATTCTTTGCCAAAACGTTTACAGCAGCTCAGATCTGGTCTTCCCCTGCTAAGATCTGTCAATGGGCCTATTACTGAACTACGTGAATTTCCTGTGTGTATGTGTATGTATGTCTGTATATAGCTTTTTATAAGTCATGCCAGATTTAGTTTTTTATATGAAATTGTTTATATGGTCTGTTTTTGCCATTGTTTGGTAACAAACTTGTCAGATTAGACCAGAATTAACACTGATATTGTTATGGTGCTGGAGATGTAATAGCATTTGCATTTATTCATGTTTTAGATAATCAAATATACATATTTCTCTACATCATATAAATACATAGATATAATACTAACTATACTACCAATGTGTTCCTTAGAATAAATAAATACCAAGGATAAGAAACAATACTTTAATTATAAAATGTAACCACCAGATGGCGCCTCAGAGTTGCATTGAAAATGTGTCTCAGTCTCAAGGTGCTGCTTTTTAAAAAGTAGCTTTTTGGTGCAGGTCCGCCTTGCACTTATACTGTCCTGCATAGGGATTTTTTTTCTTTTTCTTCTTTTTGTATGCATGATATGATAATATGCCAAAAGTGTTTGGCAATCATGGAAATAGGCATAATAAACTTGAAAAAAAAATGAAACCAAAAATTTTATTTCCTTCTGTAACTTTAAATAAATTGGGAATTTGTAATATTTTACTCACCTGTGGATAAATAATTAAAATGATCAAAGTTTGTTTTGTATGCATGCTATTTAAAAACACAACTATGACAATTTTACATGTTGTTTTGCCTTGTCTAGGCTATTTCAACTTAATATTATACAGTTTTATCTGATACCAGTAGCCTGATAATGTGAAATTTTACATATTTCCTAAAATAAATGGAGGATAAATGTACTGATACCGCTTTTTACAGGTTCACCAATTTTGCATAATTTTCTTATATGACTGCATATTGTACATATTAATTTAGTTTACTTGCCCAAACCATAAATATCCACAACTTATTTTGACATACATATCCAATCATTACAAAATCATAAATAAGAGATTTCAAATAAAGGGATTTAAAAACATTTTTTTATTTTCAGACATGGATATGATCAAAGTAAATCTAAGAAACATATGTTGACTCTTTGTGATACCATTTTTTTTTTTTCTATCTTCACAGTCAGACTGAACATTTTACAGTCACATGCGATTAAATTTGTCACACGAGATAAGTATCAAATAAAGAATCCTCCCGTCTTATTCATAAAATCAAAGAAGCGGGCCGAGAGTGTGCTCCCCTGGGGGGCACTGGTTCCTGGCAGAGAGCAGGCCTCTCTCCTGTGGGTCAGTTGTAATAAGATTAAAGATTAGCTTTGACAGGGCCTGCACTGCTGGCTACACACACTCCTCTGTCAGCTGTTGACAAATGGTCAGCATGAAAGAAGCCTGGCTAACACAGGTCAGTAATCACGTGCAGGGGCGTTGCTAAAGATTTTGGGCCCCATGAAAGCACATCATATCAGGCCTCCGAGTCCTGACATATCCAGTTACTTATCAAAAATTTTTAGGGGCCCTGTCACTCTGGGGCCCTTGGAAGAGCCCCCCCTCCACGACTCCCCTAATCACATAACATGATGGCGTTTTCACATCACATAAAAGATTCAATTCAAGAATTAAATTCTTTATTGCCATTGTCCAGGACAGCACAACAAGACTGAGCTGTCAACTTCCTAGGCAGTGCAAGCAAAAACACAAGGCAAGATATACAATATGTAAACCATATATTCAAAATAGCCGATATACGGTATATATGTGCAAAGGTACAAATGCCCTCGCAGGAGTCTCCTGCAAATTGACAGCGGCTCCCTTACACCCACGAATAACGTGCAATGTCCTGAAAATTTGTTTCCAGCACGGGGTTGAGGTATTTTCGAACAAAAATACCGCGATATTACCATAATACCACCCAAGCATAGCCAGCACCCACCCATTGTCCCTCATCCCTGAAATCAATAGCTGTATGCCTAAAGAGGGATCTGATAAACGGTATGTGCGGTGTGGTGAGGGTTACGTGTGAGAGTCGAACATGAATATATCATGTGTGCTTATAAATGATCAGATTTATAGAGGATTGATTTACCTGGCAATGTTCAGGCACAAAACATGGAGTAAAGATGGATGGAAGGAGGATGGGTGTATATTAAAGATTAGCTGTGCACCAGGAACCAAGTGGGTAGGCATGTGGTTTTCGCTGGGTGCGAGATAATACATACGCAATGGTGGAGGCTATCTCAGTTACTTTATTCAGGTACAGGGAAACGTTCTTAGGTTCTTCAATGGTTTCCCAGATAAAAACAGGGAGGACTGAGCCAGAATCAGATGTTCCACTACTGGCAATTGAAGAGCAGATTTCCAAAACTCACTGAATCCACAGCATACATTTTCGAGAAAATTTCTGTGGACTTAGTGAGTTTATGGTATCTCATGAAGGTTCTTCATTGGATTACAGAAGGACTCGGGGAGTTTTGGTTCCCAGTATCGTAACGTGTTGAGGAAGCCCGAATTTAGGTCATTGGTGGTTTCATCTTAGAAACAACGACAGAAGAATGTACTGAGCAAGTTTTGAAATTTGCTGTTCAATTGATGGTAAGTATTAGATTTTTTCAAAATACTTTTCTAAAAACAGAGGCCATCTGCATTGATGTCATCATTAACATATTGTATATATATATAAAAACAATTTCAGGGCAAACCATTAGCAAAACAGTAACAGTCGGGGGGGGGGTATGAGTTTTCCCACACAAGATAATTGTTGCATGTTTCTAAGCAGGAAGCTTTGAAGACAGTTTGACCCTAAGGTCATGAAGGTCAAGGGGGAACAGGTTGCATGAACTATTCATTATGTTCTCCATTCAAATGGACCATAGTCCATCTGCCCACTGAGGAGTAAATAGAACTTCCTTAACTGACAAACCCAGTGGACAAACACTTTGCTCAGTTCTTTGCAACTTCGTGACAAGCTCACCTCCGGTGTGTGAGAAATGAAAAATATACATGGTGAGAAAATGGTCATTTATAATTCATTCATATATTTGACGTGTAGACCAATCTATGTTACACATTGCACTAAGCAGTGATATTTTTTACGAAATATATTTCATATTACTAGCAATTCAGTGCTGATCTCCAAAGAGCAATCATGTCGAAATTCTCTTCATAGTGGTCAGTCAGATATTTTAAAAGTTAAAGAATTTCACTACAATGCAATCGATTCACATCAGTTTAACAAACCTAAGCAGACAAAACTACCCAGAATGCTTTGACATCTCTCAGTTGATATTTGACTAATCTTTGGTCAATCACCTACTCAAGTTCAGCTCCTCTTTATAGTAACAATGATGATGACGTTTATTTGTAGGGGAATATTTTTATATGTTATGCAAATATAAATATACATATACATTAATTGTTAATGATTCATAGTTTGTCATGCCAAAATCAGTCTAATAATCAGTCTTTGATCAATTCATTACTATTATCTATGAATAATCTATTAATTATATAATCTGTGAATTTATATTAGTTAGTAATTTTTATTTTTATTCTGCATAAACTGCTTATTAAAACAGTGCAAGCTAAATTAATGAAATATTCCCTGCAGATACAGTAAATATAACTTATACATCCTTAATGTTCCCGGTTATGCCATCCCTTCTTTTTACCATGCTATATTCTGTATTAGATTAACAGAGAGGTGGCTGTGGACGGCAGCTCTCAAACAACTATATATGTGATCCATGCGTATCATTGATTTGTCCGTAAATCAGAAGTCCGGCCAGGCTCCTCTTAGCTCTTAAGCCGCATTTATTCAACAGCTTGCAGTAGATTCCATAACATGAAACACTAAGACAAATCACAAGGAAATAAGTCTGGTGGAGAGAGAAGAAACAGCTGACTTAGCAGAAATGAATATGGCATAATGAGGGAGTAACAAATCAGGGCTCTTATAATTAATGAATAGTTGGGCCAGGGGCAAAAAAGGAAAAAAAAAATGCAAATCGTTAAATGCAACATGATGGCACCTAAATCTCTGATGGGAATTCTGTCTGTGTCTGTTCCCCATAACCCCCTTCCCAACCTCAGTCATTCTCTTCTGCTCACTAAGTACAAATAGCCTTTGTGGACCAGAGACCTTTTCTTGGATGCCAATTTGCATGAAAGCAAGTAGCAACAACACTTTTTTGCATAGGCACACTAGGGCCCCTCCTCCCTTTCCCAAATCCCCCCCAGCACAGCCACCCTTTTTGTTTTAGGACACAGACACACACACACACACACACACACACAGTGAGACCTTACTTCCTGCGATGGCACAATTAAAACAAGAGGTTCCCACACAATCCACTTTTGTCTTTCAGAAAAAGTGAAAGCAACGAGGAGCAGGGCCAACACTGAATGTTAATTAAGAGCTTGAGGAAGTGGGAACGGCGTATAAAGTATATGTGACCTGGGAAAAATATGATACTAATTTCTGTTTTCTCTCTCCCTGAGACACCGCGCACGCAATAGTCCTTCTTTCCGTCTGAATTTCCGGTGGAATTCAAACTCTAGAATATTTATACACTAAACTGCAATTCAATTAATATGCCAGTGTGACATTTTGAAAGGAGTGAGGAAGGAAAGAGCACAAAAACAATTCCCATTTTATTCGATGTTGATACACAAACATTCCAATAGGTGGTGCTGCATAATCTAAAGCAGCCTAAAACAACGCTGGTTCGTTCATTGATGCCTTTTACCGTAGATTTCCTGCGTTAATGTTTCCGTAATGAAATAAATGTACTCGTATTCAATTTTCTGTAATTTTTTCTGAAGAAAATCATATTCAGTTCCAGAATATAACTTATAGATCCTTAATGTTCCTTGATAAAGAATGCCCTTCAAGAAAATTAAGCACTCAAAAACGGTAAGGCACCTGAACGTCACCTTAATGGTATCGCCTATGTATAATGAAATGCCCTGACCATCATAACACCATTTTAGCTTTAGGTTCACTTTATAATTTATCTTTGCTTAACAAGCCGCAATTACACGCTGACTGGTCCCTTTAGGTAATTTGGGGCACATGATTTTATAATGAAAAAATAAAAATATATAATGTCATTCAAGTTTTTAATGATTCATCGTAGTTTTTTGGATTATTTTTAGGGCTCCAGCACCTGAATTGGGGTAAATAACAACACCACGCAACTTTAATAGCCGGGATTTAAGAATTACTAAAGGAGCAACTGTCAAAATTTAACGGCTGGGGTGCAGTTTTCCAGTGTCCTAAATGTTACTCCACAAAGCCACCCATTATTACGGCGCTCTTCTTGAATGCTAAGGAGTCGCTCGCTGGCGCAGCGGCGCTCCCTCCCTGTCACTTCCCCACAGGGGCGAGAAAAGCCGGCTCGCTGGATCTCCGTTCCTGGCACCCGGTTCTGAGGCGGGCACTGCGTGTGAGGGCCTGTGTGCCAGTGAATGGGCACCCACTCAAGCTCCGCTCCACAAAGCCCCCATTCTTCACAATCAATGGGCACATTAAGGCCGGGGTCTTTCGCTCGGGACGGGATGTGAGGCCACAGAGACGGCACACAGAGGCGTCCATTAGAGCCAGGAAGCGGGGGGGCTAGAGGAAGGAGCGCCGCAGCCACTTGGTCGGGGATAATATTTGCTTACACGCCATCAACCTTTGGAAAGGCAAAACCTTTGTTGGAAAGGCAAAGTGTTTGTGGCACCCTCTCACTGTGCATCTTCTAATAAATTAAATGGGCTGGTGATGTGCCATTTGGGGCCCCTGTAATACTTCGCACTTAAGCATTAAAACGTAAAGAAAAACCCCTTGCAGCATTTGGCTAATAGGACAGTTTTGAGTCCTGCTTTTCTCTGATATAGTACTCTGGTAGTACCGGGTTTGGTGTGAGTCTCTCCAAAGAGATATAACCAACGTTTCTCTGGCTTCTTCTAACTATGCACTTTGACAAAATGTGCGTCTGACATTAAGCTAAGTTAGGTATTATTTTTTATGGTCAATATGAAATATTCTCCATTTTAGGTCTGTTAGCTTGAGTATAACGTAATAATAAAAATGCTAATATCAATAATAACCATCACTATCATCATCAACAAGACAAATGTCTCTAAACATGAAAGTATTTATATTTCGATGCAAAAATAATCTGTTGATTTCTTTTGGCGTAATAGGGCACAGTGACTATTGACAGAAATTGTCTCTTTTCATTTCCTAGGTCTTTCCACTGATGCACTAAACATGAAAGATACTGCTTATCTGATGACGTCATTTAAGTCGGAAGACATCTGACATGTGCCTTTTTTAACTTATAGGCAGGTTGCCTGCACTATATTTGCATTTGCTTAAGGTAAGAAGGTGAATGGTAAGTGTGTTATGGTAAACGCGGAGGAGTACCATGGTTTACTCTTCCAAATTAACTTTAATGCATGCATGCATTATTATACCTGTTTTAATTCCCACTTTTCCAGCTACGTATTTCAACTACCGTAAAACGTAACTGCTGAGAATCAATACTATTCAGTGAAGAGACGTTATTGACAGTGTGTGAAATGGTACAGTTAACCTTCTCAAAACCTCCCTGTGGAATGGCAGAGGAGAGAGAAATCCCTCGCCGCAGGAGAACAGCTTTTGAAGAGCAGGTGGGGCAAAGTCAACATCTACTGATCTAATGATGCCCAAGTCTCCCAGTCTGCGTGTAACCAAAGGTCCCCATCGCATAGCAGCAATTAACTCCCTAGGCGGGAGCAGCTGATAGACATGTCTATTATTATAATCTGCCAAGCACTGCAGGTTGGAAGAATATGGAAACGTCTGGAAAAAATCTGTAATATATTCTTACTGTTCTGATAGAATTCAGTTGATTAGATTGTGATTAGTTTGGTTATAACACTACAAGTAAAATAGAAATAAATATACTTAGAATTATAGAGAAGTTTTTAGATAGGCAGCAGTTAAAATTTGCCAGGGTACAATGTTGCCATTGAGGTCTTGTGATAAATATATTGATTCCTCCGCTGTTTGTTTGGAATGCTCTATTTATCATTGGTGTGTGGTGCTCTGAGACAGAAATTGTTTTTATTGGGGATGGTTGATTTTGTGCCTTGGTGTTATTGATATTATTAAGATTAATTTTGGTCCACACGATTATTATTTAAAAGAATAATAGCATTGATGAATATTATTCTTTCTCAGTCTTTGACATTTATATATTTAATTGCCACATTGGCCACTTGAGTCGTTTTATATTGCTTTCTGTGTTTTGTATTTTTGCATTAAATATGCACATTGAATGATGTGACCACATATAAAGAAGAATCTGTCATATTTATTAGTAAATTAGAATGCACATAATTGTATGCATGGAGCTCACTGTGCTGAGTGAGTGAGAGTGTGAGTGAGTGAGTAAGTCAGTGAGTGAGTGAGTATGTGAGTGAGTGAGTGAGTTGTAGGAAGAGCTTGATTAGTGTCTAGAATTGTTTAGTTGGGTCTGTGGTTCAGCAGGGTAACGTTTCTACTTGGTGAAATGTGTAATGGCGTGGATTTGATTTTTTTGAATGTTGCCACCAGTTACATATTTGTTTGAAAGTGAATGGGCAATTTAAGTTGAAGTAGGCTATATTAATTCTTGCTTGAAAAGTAACAACTCATCAAACATTCTTGCTTCTGTAATATTTCTGCTTTTGTACTTAAGATGATTTATTTCCAGAATATCTATAAAAATTCACACCAAGCAACATGTTGTTACCTTGTATAACTTAAACGAATCCCTCTTAACTAGGCTTTCTACATGTTATATACACAAACAAAAAATGCTTACAAATTATGCATCCGTGGCTAGATACTTTGTATACTCAACACATTCAACCAAACCAAACCACCTCTCCCATTTTGCAGGTCAGTTTTTATGATGAAGTGTTTTGAAAAAGGGTTCTGGTGTAACCAAAGCCCATTAGACCAATGCCTTTTTACCTTCCACTTTGAAATTACAGAATCTATTCAGTTATTCTTGGAAGAATGAACTGTTTACATAAACTCATAATCCAGTGTTGTCTGATTTGGTGCAGTCATTTGGCTGCAGTGTAACCGAGGCCGTTGGGTAACACCAATGGTTCGACAGATCCTTTGAACAGCACAACGGGAGAAGCCCTTAGGCTGTCTCTTGGATAACCCTCATTCATGCCGCATTTCCTCACTTCCTCGATAATGGCGAGGCAATCTGCTTGTTTCTGGAGTAATTTTATCCTGGTGTGTATTGGTAACTGGCAGATGTCGTTTTTTTCTTATGAAGTATCGCTTTGTTACAATGGCATCTCTGAAATAATGCCCATTCATACTGATTTTACATGCCCTTTCATAAACCTTTCAGAAAAAAACACTGTTATCATTTATCATACTCATATGTTTGTTAAGCCCTACTTGCTCACACTCATTAATCCATTAACGTTGCTTTATTGAACAGCTGGCCATCACCATCCACCCACAAAACCCACTACATGCATTTATGCAGTTTTATTCCTGGTTAACTAATACCACCCTGATCCCATGTGTCCAGTGTAGTATTCCAGTTTGCTGGGAAGTGCATGGAAAACCCCATCAGGAATATACAGGCAGTGTAACTGTGAGCCTAGCAGAATTTTAATACAATAACCTATTTTTTTAGTAAGGCAAGGGAAAAAACCTAAAGAATCTTCGATGGTAAATCACAGTACACATGACAAGACACATTCCCTCTGCTGAAAAAAGAAAGCAAGCAACGGCATGTCAAAACAAAGTAGTGTACCACACAAAAGCCACTACTCAACAAATCCTGTCATCGGTATAATTCTTAATTGGCCATTCATTCTCTCAGACTGCTATGTGTGTTTAGTAGCATCATTAATCTGATTTTAGCTGTTTAGCAAAAAAGTGGAATCAGGTTATGAGCAACACTTTTATTATAGATTCGTATAGATTCAGTGTGTAATTTTGAAGCCTTCCGCTCTTCTAATGAGGTTTGAAATTTTGAAAAAATAATAAAATGAAACATTTATAATGGTATATAAACCAAACTGAGTTGATTGACTCCAGTGACAAATATTTCGGACATGAACAATGTTGAATATTTTGTGATTTGTAGTGATATTCACTAAACATTATTTGGCAATGTGAGTAGAAAAAAGTTATCTTTTGACGTTTTACTTATTCAGGTCTTCTGTTGGCTACCAGTTTGCTTTTCCACTTAAGCACCATTAAATGCGGATCACGAATCTTTGCGCTGGCATCATCGTTTGCCTTTGTGACCTTCTACCTATAGGCTATTTACGCATTGACGTCGACACGACCGTAATTTACGTGCTTCTCAGTTCTCTGTAAAATTATTTCAGCGTTGCGTGAACTTGTTCCTATCTTGCACTCATGTCAAGTTACCCCACATGTGGATTACAGGTTGAATCCAAACGAAAATTGCAGGAGTATTTGCTAATGATTTCAAGTAACCTTGAGGTTGGACAGCTAATCTGGTCTTGCTTTAGAATAAAAATATTACTCAAGCTGTTTCTCTAGTTTTTGTTGTACCCGTCGAAACCAATTGGTAATTCAACTGTTTTAACCTAGAATTTCCACTAGGATTGCTGTTACGTAAGCCTGACAAAATGGAAGCCGCAAAATACATTACAATTACATTTACAAATCGGAAATAATGAATATATCGATGGACTATCTATATTTAGTTTTAACACGGCGATGTTTTTCAGTTATCATTATTTATTATTGTCAGTTAGTATTCTGTCCCAGTTATAACCCCAGGACCAAAATTGAGCAGATAATTGTTTCAGCCGCTACGTTGTTGAAATATGTTCTTAGTAAATACGTGTAAGAATTTCCACCAGTTTTTCAAAAGTTGCAGTTTTATCTAAATACTAATATTTTGTTCGTTTCACGATTTTGTGCGTAGAGGCGAACATGATATTTGAACCGAAATCATTTGTTGTATAATTGCGCAGATGTATCAGTATTTATAACCGTACCTAAAGTGTGTTACGGTCATTTGGTAATTTCGTATTGTTTGTAATCGATTTTTTGCAATTTTTAAAATACATTCCAGTCGTTTAGATTATCACTCCAGGTGGTGTGCATTCTGACGTCACTTCACTTTATGAATTTCCGTCAGTAGTAGAGTTTGTTGTCGAAAAACGGAAATTCTGTTGTAAAATATGTTGATTACAAAATAATTTCATTGCCGACAATGTTACTGTTCGTGTCTGGTATTATGCCACTTGAACCTGCCATGGGAAATCACGAGGACCCAGACAGAACGTTCTGGAGAAATGTTACTCATGATCGCCAGGAGTTGTCATCGACTTGATAATTCCTAATAATAACGATATTACGTCACTCGTAGATCATATAAAACGTGTTCGTACGTTGCTTAGTCCTTGCGCACTAATAATTATTATAATAATGATGAGGTATGAGTCTAAATGCTGCTTCTTAATTATTAGTGTTAGAAGGTGATTGTTCATGTTGATAAAAACATAAGAATCACGTAAAGGTTGAATATATGCATAAAACATAAATATGAAAAATGAAGGAATATCCAATAACCAAGCTTTAGATTTACACAATACACAAAACTCGATAAAACAATCACGCTTCTCTTATTGCAATGGTCTGCCTTTCAACAAAGTCTGAACCTTACTTGAAAGATGAACTTTCAGTAGAGGTCATGCAAACGTTAGAAATAGTATATATTTACCCCGAGCTGCAGTTTAGTTGGCCATGGAAATTATTTTAATTGTATTTATTTTTTATCCAGCAACAACTAAAGTTTTGACAGCAATTTGTAAAGTTCTTCACCACATTAAAATGCAATAGTAATTCATAATTGTTTGGGGAGGGCATTGATAATAATTTCAGGTGAGGTAGTTTTTTTTGGTGTTTTGCGTTTGTTTAAACCTAATATTGGGCATTATTTGCCTTTTCAGCTGAAAGCCATCCTTATGTTCTGGAGTATGTTGTTGGCTTTGAGTAGCTACACCGATAAATATACTGTCGACGTGTCTCCTTGTCTCTGACCCATTCCGCTTACCTGCTAATATATCTTGTTATTAATTACTGCCTAAATAACGACGCTGTTTCAAGCCCACGAAGTTCTGGACTAAGCACAAACCGCGAAGGCGGTACCAGGACACAGTGTTCATTTTACATTATTCGACTGTAATTGGATCGAATTTGCTGTATTGACCGTAACCAATCACTGTATCTCTACTGTTAGCCGAACTATAAAAAAACAAAGCAACTTTTTAACTGGCAGAAAATGTGGAATTCTATCAATTTGTAGTGTCCTTAGGACCAGCCACCATGGTCACCTACTCTGCTGATGATGTCCCCTGCCTGTCAAGAACCAGACTGCTATTTATTTGATTACATCTTAAAATGATACGTTTGTTGACTGCGTGTATATGTGTGCGTTTGTATAAAAATGTATAAAGCAACTTCGACTATTAAAAGCGTTGCGCGTATTTCAGTTCCAGATCTGAATAAGGCATTTTGATATGCGATTTTTAAAAAACCAATTTAATGGCTAAACAAATATGTTATGGTTGTATCGCTTCGCATTGGAATATGTTGTGTTGTATTTCAATGCACGGTAAATTCCGTAATTACAAATTCTCTCGAGCGTTATGGAAACTAGGTACTTGCTAGAATGAGAAGATTTAAGGGCAAGGTGAATCTTTAGACTCTAATTTACCTTCACGTGAGCATCTTTTGAGAAGAGGAACCGAGTTCATGTATCAACAATCGATTATAACATCGAATTATAGAAAGGCCTAAGTATTTTGGATAAATCTTGGAACGTATCGCTTAGATTAGATTTTTAAAGGTTAAAGTTAAATGTATTTTTCATGCAAGAATATAGAATTAACAGCACGCTACAAGTGATACAAAGACCATTTGTAAAAGGAGCCTGCATTTCAGTGCTTTGAACGTTTTCCTTTTTTCTGGAAGTTTCGGACCTCATGCTGTCCATTACAATAAGACACATTATTTAAAAATGACAAGAACGCTTTATGTATCCTCTTACCAGGCGGCCAAAACTCCCTGAACATATTTCATACTGTATTATGTTTGGTTTCCAGCAGAGGGCGTATCTTCTCGATGGGCGTTCACAGTACTCGCACAGCTTGAAGAGGCTGAAAAACGTTGCTTAGTCATAATTAACCCAGATTCCAGTCGATGTATTTACTTTACCCGACTTACCGTTTTCCTCTTTACATCCAATCTTACACCTCTCATTACACACAAATGAGTAGTACCTTGTTAAATAAGTCAGTGATAATGTAAATGTTCAATGTAATTAAAAGTACAAACTGCAAATCAGAGAACATAAGCACACGTGTTTACAGTATGCAAATGAAAGTTGATGAATGTTTAATTCTGAAATTATTGACTATAAATATAAACAGAATCCGCCTGTCTAAAGTAGAGAATGCCATTCCAGGTATGACATAATATTTTTTAAAAAGCTATTTGCACTATGAATATTCATTGACCATGTGGATAAATACATTGTGTAAAGAGTGTATGCTGTCCATACACCCTTATGAGTGAAAAAGGACAGGAATATTATCGGTGTGTGCATGTGAATCTGCTCACCTGCACTACAGCTTCAGGGGTCATCTGGAGACCAAAACAATAGGCTGTGAACCCTGGTTAAATCCGACTTTATCTATATAAACAAAACTGAGTAGCTGCATTACCAAGAGCTTGATTAGCAACAGTTTCACAACAGTGAGGGTCATACACAACACTGAGATGTGAAAGATGCAAGACGCTTGTATTTACCATTGTGGGAGGGAAGCGGCTTATTGTAGTAAAAAAAATAAGAATGCGAATTGTAATAAGCTTAATTCACTGTATTTGTTTATTGTAATGCAGATGGAGTTTGTGTGCTCTTCCCATGTTCATTTTTGTATTCTGGCTTCTTCCCACTGTCGAGAACTATACAGTTTGGTGAACTGGCGTCTCTAAATTGCCCATAGTGTGTGACTGTATGTGCCTAGCGATGGACTGGCATCCCATCCAGGGTGCTACCCTTCCTTGTGTCCTCTGCTTCCTGGGATAAACTCCAGGCTCGACATGACCCTGCAGTGAACAAGCAGTATAGAGGATGGATAAATGGAGGTCAGCACTGAAACCAAAGTCAAGGACAATTTATGAATGAATATTCGGCTCATGTTGGACTGATGTGCAGCTGTAGCTGTGACTTAGTTTAATTTCTATTGAAAACACAACACATTATAATTATCATTATTCGTCTTTTTCTTCTTGCAATCTATAAAAGGAAATCCATCCACCAGTCTATTTTCTGTACCCTAAGGCAGTCCAGAGTCTCTGAAGGTATGGATGCAAGTCATGGACTAACCCAGGATGGTGCTCTAATCTGTCACAGGGCACATAGAAAGGAAATTTGTTCACAATTTTCATGGGTAGCAACCTAAATGAAATTAAGTGTTTTTTCAGATCCTGTAACTTGAAGTGGCTCTAGGAGAAAAATGCTGCTAAATGACTTTAGATGGGGGCCCTCCTGCCTCCACTTTTCAAACTGCAAAATGGTCAAACCTGAAAAACAGGCCGCTGGGGTACTTTAAGTAAGAAGGGTTTATCTTTTGCAAAAACTCACGATTCGCACTCTCAGCCTTAAAGTAGTAGTAGCTACACATTTGGGGAAGTATGTATCTGCAGTCAGTTAATATACCTGAATAGTTTTTTTTTGTTTATACTAATTTAAAAAATTCTCAACAACGAACATTTTAATACAAAACATAGAAAATGAGTAAATGTATGTTTAATTTAAAAACTGTGTTTCGCTGATTAGGATATGTATGCATATAGGCTATTCAAAATGAATTTTAAAAGCAAATAAATAAACTGAGATACTTATGAATGTCATAGAATTGAATGCAAAGTAAGAAAAACAGGAGATCGTTTAGTTTTCCAATCTAGCTATCAGTCTAGGAGTTTAACACCGAGATGTGTGGTGTTGTTCCACCGTACTGTGAAACAAAAGTTTGGATGTTAAAATGGTGATGGTTTGGTGTGAATTAGAATCACTGTTACTAGGCCATTCTATAGTTAGACTAATTGTGGTAAGGGTTCAGTGTGTAATAGGCTGCTGTCAAATGAAAACACAAGAAACGTGGGTATATTTGGGAAATTAGAAGTATCCAAGTTTCCTTGGTGTTACCTCAACCGATAAACTTGATTTTAAATTCACAGAGAATTTACGTATTAACAATAAATCGTATACATACAGGAGGAGACTAAAGATACGTGACACTTTTTATTTAATGAATGACCCTGGGTTTCTGTAGTTAATACGGTATCATTTCACTTTAGCGTTACTTAGTTGTGGCCTGACTTGATGCGTAATGAATACGGAGTGCTCAGGGTTTATCGTGTAAACAAGCATCCTTTGTGCAGCTTGGAACAGCTTTACATATAAGGAAACGGGAGTTTGTCTGTGTATAATACAAGTGTGTAGAAGTATATATAACGTGTGTATGTATAGATAAAACATTTAGATTTACCATCGTTTAATAAATATGTACTGACATAAATTTAGGTGTTTTGTTTTTTGATGTAGATAAATATGTATGATATGTAACGAAATGGAGATTCAGGAAATCACAGTCGGCAAGTGAATGGATGGATGGGTGGATGGATGGATGGATGGATGGATGTCCTTAGCCATGGAGTGAGGTTCTGCCATGCATGCAGTCTGTGGCTCCATCAAATGAGCATCTAGTCTTCCTACAGCTATAGCACAGTGATGAATCACAGTTTCTGACTGCCTTCTCTCTGTTTCTGTCAAGTCTAATCTACACCTCATTCAACACACTGCTGTCTCTCTAATCCCATAATACAGTTTAATTTCTCAGGCTTCGAGCACTATGACATTACAATAGTGCTGTGAAAGTTTGTATTAAATGTTTCATGTTATTTAACTATACACGTTTAGTTTTTTCTATATGAGGAATTTTTAAGTGAAATTTAAAGTTAAAATGTTCAAGTTAAAACTAAGTGTATGCACAAAATTAATAGCTGAAATAAACATGCCCAGTGTGTCCTCTGTATAATACCTGTGCTTCCTGGAACAGGCTGTTGGCTCAGTGCGGCAGAGTATTGGAAAAGTGGTTTGGGCAATGCCTTATGTTCTGTGTGTTCTGTGCTCTGCATCTGGAGCTTCCAGGAACCATCTCACCACTGAAATCTCCAACTATTCAGCTTTTGTCACTTGAAGGGATTTCATTTAATATGCAACACATTAAGAAGGGAAATGTGATGAGCATATATGAGGATTAAAATATTCCATTCCGTGGGATCAGCATTTTCTTTACATGAGTGTGTCATTTTCAAATTCCCTTGCATCAAGTTCAGACACAAAATTCTTGACTTTTTTTTATGCAATCATTTTTTTCCCCACCACAACCCTGTACTATAAAACTGAGTCAGGTGGATGTAAAACTACGTAGAGAATACAGAGTATCTATCCAGATCCATCATGTTACTCATTGTGGATACAGTTTCCCCCTCCCCCCACTGGTGTTCGACTCAGAATCCCATAGTGGGAATTCCAACACAGGAATATAAAAGAGACACAGAAGCTTCTTTGCAGTCATAACAAACGGCGAACCCCATTGTGGCTCGATTTAATTCATGTCAAAGCCGTCTTCATTTCTTTATATGGGCCCTTGCAGGGAGGCTACTGTCAGCTAAGAGGAGGAGGGCTCTGATATGCAGCCAGCCCTTCGGCCTGCTCCCACACTCCAGCCTGCGTGTGTTGTGTCTTGCCAGACAGACCCAGGGGCTGCACTCTGCTTCTTGGTGTCAGGCGGGGTGGAGCACACGTGCATTTGGGAGGGCACCACCTCTTTGTACCCCCAGTCTGGGCCGACGGGTGGGAGGGTCTGTGGAGCGTGGGGCCAGCACATTTCATAGACACAAAGGCATCCGGCTAGACTGTCCCAGGTTGGCATTTATCAGTCCCCCCCACCCCACCCCTCATTTATTTTAGCTTCAGAGTTTGCTGTAACATGCACTACTGTGCAAAAACCTTAGGCAGTTAAAAGAAATGTCTAAAGCTATTTATCCGGGTAGTAAGTGCACTGTTTCTCAGAACAAAAAAACACAATTTAGCATTGGAACATATACAAATTAAGAGCGACAAAATAAAACCAGCAAGAATTTCTTCTGTCATCCAAAAAGTTATTGATATCGATATGGCAATGACTAGATAAACACCACTTTAATTCCCAAACCTCTCCTCAGGGGCACTGCAGCCATCGCATGTGTTTATTAAATTTCACCACCAGCTCAATTAATTAATTTAATTAGTTAAAAAAGTCAATGAGATATTGATTTGCTATACGAGGTCTGCTAATGGTCGAGTCAAAAAATACGTGGGTGTATGGATGGTTGCTGCAAATACTGGGGTGATTTTAGCAGAAGTTTTGAAAAGACTGAGATTTGACAGGCATAATAGCATAGTTTTACACCAATGTGAAGATCATTAAAAGATCGTATGGCTGCCTAAGACTTTTGCACAGTACTATACGCATCAGACTACATATCCAACATAACTGGAAATATTATTTGTTTCATAGCACATGCCTTTAACCAAGGCATCTTTATGCAGCTCACAGTTCCACATTCAGATATGATAACTGAAGCTGTTTACTGTACAGTGCTCAAGCAGGAATCCTCCAAGGACTTGGGTTACCATTCCTAATCTCTTAAAAATGGTTTCCCACTTTTTATTAATTTTTATGACCATACGTGTATCTGCTCTATGGACTGCATGACTATGAAACCATCATTATGCATCTATAAAATCACTATTTCATGACTGTATTATAAAAAATGACAATCAGCAATCAAACTGTGTTTTTAATTTATCTAACACCTTTGTTGGTCAACTATAAACACTGGTCAACTGAATCCCTAAAGTGATGACAGTAAAATTTGGCACAATGCACTTGAAACTGGTGAGGGATAGTACCTGCGCTGGGATTGGCACACGACTGGCGCTGTGAAGTGGCGAGTCATTGGCTTGCCATTACCTAACACCTCAGTTCCGAGGGGGGAGTCCCCACTTTACCCGCGGAGCTCGCGCCTGGGAGGCAGCGTGCGAGGCTGGGGCCTCAGCGGGCCCATTAGCATGAGAAAGTACCCCTTTTCTGTGAACTTATTTGCCCTCTGACCCCCGCCTTTGTGGGTCGCAGACAGCAAATTACTGCAGTGGAGAGCGGTGGGTCCCACCCCAGTCGGCCCCCTCCTCCAAAGTGGCCCTCTCCCACCCTTCCCCACCCGTCTGTGTGACTGCGCCCAGTGAAGGACTGGAAAAGAGGGGCAAACCTCAATCTGGTCCTTTTAATACTAAAGTCAATTCCCAAGCTTCCCCGCCCCCCACCCTGTCCCGTAAGCCGGGGGCAGACACAGTCCCACACTCCTACCCAGACAGAGCTGGAGAACTTCATCTCATCTCCCTTTATTAGCCTGTCTCCTCTGTCTGCTCCGCCTTTCCTCGTCTGTGTTTTAATTAAGAGCTCGAACCCTTAAAAGTGTCTTTGGTGGAGAAGCCCTGTTCTCAGGCCTTGGGCTTTACTATACGTCTGGGCTGTGTGTGCAAGTAATGGCTTAATCCTGAGAAACAGCCATATATTCAAAAAAAAAGATCTATGTGTTGAATAAGAGCAGCCATCGTTAACTAATTTGGACTGAAACTTCAATGGTTGGGCAAGGTCAGTTTTCAAGGCCTTACATTGCATTTATAAAGGACATGGTACAAAGAGTAGTAATAATTTGCATGTCTTTATGAGATTAAAAATGGCAGGAATAATTATTTGGATCATTCAAAATCTGCCTGCGATGGACTGGCACCACATCCTGGGTTATTCCCTGCCTCGCATGCATTGCTTCCACAATAGAATCAAACCAAATCAACTTTGAACCTGTGAGTCCCTGCGTAACACGGGCAGGTATAATGAATGAATGAATGAATGAATGAATGAATGTCCAAATTCTGATATTGTTCAAATCAAAATCTCTTAATGACTTTCCTGTTTTTGATTGCTTTGTAATGGGAAGATAATAAATTATGATGCCACTCTCCTGGGAAGGCCACGAGACCATTTGTTTACAATCTTTGTGTTCTAGGACTGTTAACCGCAAACTATGTGTACGTTACCTAAACGTATGTCAGTCAAGAGGTGAAAACAATCAATATCCCATGTAGGGTCCTCTCTGCTTTTGTTTCTTCGTAAATTAAGGGATCCAACAAAGCATGGGCCTAGGGCCATTAAATACCAGTTATCTTCCCAGTAAAATACTGGAGAAGACATAGCAAAGCAAACCCATGCTGGAGGCGTTCTTGTTAAAAACTGTCCCTTCCCCTGATGGGCCATTGTCAATGTAATAGTCCATTCAGATGTGCTGTTGTCGATTATTCAGTGCTCTGACAACAACCGCATGCTCGGGGTCAAGTGACCGGCCCCTCGAATGTGCCGTGCTAATCTACGGGCCTGGGCGGTTCCTTCCTTCCTGACCTTTACCATCCTGATGGTCCCGATTTCTTCCTGTTCTTGGAAAACATTTAGCTTCTATTGGGAATAACTCCTCATCCATCATTGGTATATCCTTTGGGCTTTTGTATGTCTTGTTTTGTTTATGCTTGTATGTACATCATTGTTTATGTAATAATGAAGCTTCACCCTTACTCTTGGTCTATAGCTTGAGCTGTAGCTATACACCATTTGGCCTTAATCACAATGAATGATTGTTGGCTCCTCTATAACCACATCTTACAATAATGTAGTAATATACTTCAGAATGTAATACATCGACATCTCTTACGGAGACATCTTTTGTTTCACTTGGACATACACTATATAGACAAAAGTATTGGGACACCTAGGGATTACATCTAAAGGAACTTCTATGACATTCCATTCTAAATCCATAGGTGTCAATATGGAGTTGGTCCCCCTTTGTACCTGTAACAGCTGCCACTCTTCTGGGAAGCCTTTACACAAGATTTTGGAGTGTATCTGTGGGAATTTTTGCCCATTCATCCAGAAGAGCATTTGTGAGGTCAGGCATTGATGTTGGACGTGGAGGCCTGGCTTCCAATCTCCATTCTACTTCATCCCAAAGGTAGTTTGATGGATTGATATCAGGCCTCTGTGCGGACTTCGCTTTGTGCACTGGGGCACCGTAATGTTGGAACAGAAAAGGACCTTCCCAAACTGTTGGAAGCATAGAATTGTTCAAAATGTCTTGGTATGCTGAAGCATTAAGAGTTCCCTTCACTGGAACTAAGGGGTCAGGCCCAACCCCTGAAAAATCACCCCATTCCATTATCCCTCCTCCATCAAACTTTACAGTTGGCACAATACAGTCAGGTAAGGTAACGTTCTCCTGGCATCCACCAAACCCAGACTCATCCATCAGACTGTCACGCAGAGAAGCTTGATTCGTCACTCCACAGAACACATTTATACTGCTCCAGAGTCCAGCGGAGGTGCTTTACACCACTCCATCCAATGCTTGCCATTGTGCTTGGTGATGTGAGGTTTATATGCAGCTGCTTGGCCATGGAAGCCCATTCCATGAAGTTCCCAGTGCAGTTTTTTTGTGCTGGGGTTAATGCCAGTGGAAGTTTGGAACTCTGCAGTTATTGAGTCAACAGAGTCTATGGGCCTCACACTCAGCAACCCCACTTTGTGACTTTACGTGATCTGCCACTTGGTGGCTGAGTGTCTGTTGTTCCTTAATGCTTCCATTTTGCAGTAATACCACTGACAGTTGACCATGGCGTATCCAGCAGTGGAAAAAACAATCACAAACTGACTTATTGCAAAAGTGGCATCCTATGACTGTACCACGCTTGAATTCACTGAGCTCTTCAGAACAATCCATTCCTTCACAAATGTTTGTAAACCCGACTGCATTGCTAGGTGCTTGATTTTACATGCCTGCGGCAGTGTAGGCTACTGTGTGACTAAATATTTTGATGAACTGTACAATATTCTGAAGTTTAAACTCTCTTTGTTTTGTACTATTTGAGGCTAGTCCGGTTTTCTCCTGCAGTCGAAAACATGTGGATTGCCCAGTTGGCATCTCTGAATTTCTCATAGTGTGTGATATTGTGTGTGTAACCACTGATCGGCTGGCATCCAGTCCAGTGTGTCCTGTGTATAGTACCTGTGCTTCCTGGAACAGACTGTTGACTCAGTGTGGTACAGTACTGGAAAAGTGGTTTTGGCAAGCAGACAGATGGATTAATGATAGATTTTCACATGGTCCTTTTAAACCTTAAATTTCTTTATAATTACAGTAAATTGACCCAAACCTGTTGTAACCAAGATTAGAGGATCATGACTGATTTAAACAGAGGTACCATGACCTTAACAATGTTGCTGATTTGGTGTGCATCTGGCTTGCACAGAATTTTTGCACCTAATAATTATGAAGTTACCTTTCATACAATATGAAAGTGGTGTTTATTAGTATAATATTTGTTCACTTTTTTTTTATCAAAATCTTCAAAATTACATATATACTTAATTCAAAGGAGAGTAAATCCATTTCCTTTGACCTGCATTTTATTTATGAGGTTTTATAAATAAAAGCAGACTGTCACCTAGGTGTCATTGAGGGAGATACAAATCCATCCAGAAGTCCATCTGCATAACAGACCTGATATAATCCACCCCGACAAGCAGATGGCATGGTGAACTACTGGCATATAATATACAATATTGTTCAAAAGTCAAAGACAGTGATGTTTAAATGATCTTCATGTTGGTATAAAACTGCGATATTATATCTGTCAACGTGTGTCATCTTAGCCATTTCAAAACCTATCCTAAGATCACCCCAGTATTTCCAGCAACTGTTCAATACATCAGTGTATGTTTTTGACTCCGTCACCACCCCACCTTATTTGTGCAATCAGTACCTCATTGAATTATTTAGCTCATTCAGTTAATTAATTAATTGAGCCGGTGGTGAAATTTAGGAAATGCATAGAATGGCTATAGTGCCACTGAGGAGAGCTTTTGGAACCAAAGCTGCACTGATCTAGATTTCTAACAAGATATCAGTAACATTTAGCAGAACAGAAGAAATTCTTGTTTATCGTTTATTGTGTTATTGATAATTTACATATGTTCTAAGGTTAATTTGTCCTGACCAAACATCTACTTTACTACCCAGATATATAACTTTAAACATTTTCTTAGACTGCCCAAGACTTTTGCACAGTACCATGTATGCTTATGTGAATCTGAATGGAGGTTCACATCCCCACCGAATCTCCACAAGCAGAACAAATGTCGCAAGGGCAAAAAAATTCCAAATTCTAAAGGGGAGGCTGCTATGAATAATTAATCGCCCCCCCTCAGCGCAGCTTAGCCAATGAGCTCGTCAGGGAGTAAAACCGGCGATTGACGGGTGGGAGTGAAGAAGAGAGGGCAGGGAGGCTGCGTCCTGCGGATCTCTGGGCAGGCATCTTGGCGGGTCGTCCCTTGTGCCCCGTCACTCCCTCCAGCGCGCCTGGGTGCGGACCGCACCGCGGTGTAATCCCATCAGAGTGGTGGGAGGCTGGGCAGGCCCTTGAATGAGGAAGCCTGTGTGGATTAGCAGGAGGACAAGGTACCTGATGGGATCAAATGTGCCCCGAAAGCAAGCCTGCCTCCCAGAGGCTTACTTATTAACGTCAAAAGGCAAAGCAGCTCCAACTCTGACTGCCGGAGTTTATTAAGTGCTCTACCTACAAGAGACTTAACAGGTATTAAAGCATTTAGATTGATGCAAAGAGTAGCATGATAGATTACAAAGGTTTTAGGGCCCAGTATGTAGTTTGCTGTTGTACCCATGAGCTACGTATTAAATCTAATGTACTCTTCAGTAAAATTTCTTTATAAAACAACCATGTTAAAATGGAACCGCATATGTCACTTCAAACAGAAGCAGCTTCCAAGGCACAGTTGCCTTTAATGGTGTCAGTTTGATTTTCATAAATCCTAGATGTGGCTGAGAAGTGGCTTTTCACGTTACGATAGAAAACCCACTAGTATGTTTGACGTCTTTTATCGACTTTAATAGTTTTTATTGGCTGCCTGAGTCTATCTAATAATCCATGCTGTAATTCTGTCCTTTTGTTTGAGACATATTGAGGTAGCTGCCTTCTTTTATGGGATCTTCATGCCGTAAACAGCAAAGGGGATGAAGTAAAGCAAGCTTGTATACAGTGTAAACCGTAAGAGGCAGACACACCGTATTGTAATTCTCTAATAAAATAAACAACAAAATAAAATGAGCAATATGAAAAGTAGTTTTCGTTCCATGAGTATGAGGTGAGACCTTTGTGGATTTACATTAACATCAATCATAGGATATTTACTTCATTCACAAATTGTTTATGGTTTGAACCCCAATACCGAACTGTACTGTGGACATCTGTGCCTATTAATAGTCTTTTTTAGGATAGGTGACATGAGAGCGTTTTACCTGAACTACTCACAATGGACTTACTTTTATTTTTTTCTGTTCAAAACAAATAGCTTTAATAGCAGTGCTAGTTTACATATTAATGTATGTTTTTGTGCGCAGACAATCTTTACTGACGACTAATCTGGTACGGGTACGAGCTTTGGACTCCAGCGTACCTCCTATGTGATACAGACTCTCAGAACACTTCTCTCTGTATCTGAATGGGTTCCTCTGCCTTACATCATGTAAACAGATCCTCAGTAGTATCTTCATATGTACGAATTTTCTCTTGTTGGTTGGCAAGGTTCAGATTGTACGTAGCACTCAGATTAGACAGCGACCCAGAATAAACTGAGTCTACAGTAGAAAAAGTGGACCATCCATTCGTAGTGCATGTCGCGAGGTTAGGTGGGGGTTGGGCTCCCAGCACCGCGGGCCTTCGCTTCGCGGCTTCTCCTCCTGCTTTGCCCTAGTCGCTGCCGTCACTTGCACGGCCGGTTGCCTTGGCAACCGCGAGCCAGCGTGAAAGCGGCAGAGAGTGAGAGGGGCTGTGGCGCCAGTCCAGAGAGTGGCAGCTGTGCACCGCCACACTGTGCCAGAGCGTGTACGAGTGTAGGCAGCCCTTTTCCCCAGGAGAGATCACAGCGAGGAACCACATCAAACCATCAAACGCACAATAGACAATAGACTTCTGCCTCACCTTCATAGCTTGGATTTGATAGACGTAAAATATAAATCCAGAAGCTGCTTAATGTTTGAAAAATATGAAGCGGGTAGCTTAGTCTATATTTTGATAAATAAAATACAGTTGTGTATGTTTTTATAGATGGTGAGCAGCTGGTTCCTCTCCCTGTCAAATGATTCTGTTCTGGGTCTGTTTTAGTGCCCCAGTGGGATGTTTTAAAAATGTGAGAACATTTTACTGCAGTCAGTTTATCAAAAGGCCGATCGGTTGTTTGCTGTTAGAGTTTTCTTTCATACTGACAGGGTCATAATCACACCAATGGAAACTGGTAAAACTAGCTTAGCAAAAATTTGGATTTGTTTTGACTGAGTTTGGCCTAGTTTAGAAATTTTATCAACTTAATTTGAAATAAATAAATCCAGTTGATATTAAAGACATAAGCATCTTGCCATCTAGTACTAACATTATATGAGTTATATTGCTCACTGAAAGTTATATATTCTCTATTATTTTGCCATAGTTGTTCTCTAAATCCTTGTATGGACAGAAATGTAAATACGATTACTTACATTTCAGGATATCTTGTTTGATTTAAAATAATGTTGCAAATCATCTTATATTAGCCCTACAACCCTTAAGATACCTTGTAAATTAGTGTGCATGTATAAAAACTTAAGTTATGCTTGAGGCTTGCAGGTCAGTGCCAGTAATGAGTGCTTTAGGCGATGGACAGAGATAATCAACAGAAGCACATAATCAGATGCAGATGCAAAAAGCCACAATGCTGTTGTGTCATCTAATTATGAAAACAAATCCTGTGACTGAGGGCTAAGTCTCCATGTTATGATTTTGAATGTGCTTTATTGGCTTTCGGTGCCTTGTCTAATCTCATCTAATACCTCTGTGCGATCTTTGCGTGCGCTTCAGGTCAGCAACACATTAGCACATGGGGCCTTTTGGGTGTTGATTTTTCCCAAAGTATTGTTGTGGTTTTCTGTTCTTCCTATTTACACGTTGTGTTATGATTTGTATAAATTCCCCCAAAGCTTTCAAATGCCAACCCGAAGCTTAACAAATGCTGTCTAGCTCCCCATGGATACCTCCGTTAAAATAACTGCCCAGCTTAATACAGAATGACATATTGTTTTTGTGTGTGTGGGGGGGGTGGTACAAAGGGGAGTTTGTATTTGGTCAAGTCTAAGTCTGGGAAGAATGGGGGGGGGGGGCGCTTGGCTGGGTAGGGCCATTGATCTGAGCTGAAATGCAGACAGTGACAGTCGACTTGAACTTGAACCCCCCCCAAGGTTCCCTTGACCTCTGCTCTGCCCTAGCCCACTTCAGTGCACCCTCATGATGACACCTTTTGTTGTGTGATTGGTCCTCACTCTTCATGTGTTCCACACCTCCTTCCCTTCCATCATGCTGAGGCTGATTTTTAACCCTTTGTACGATTATAGCAGTCACCTTGATCCCTGCAAATTCCTTCTCTTGCCTGTTGTTCTGCAGTTCAGCACTTCATCCTTACCTGAGCACTTAATTTTTCCAGATTGTGGCTGACATTTATATTCATTTTACTCTGTTGACACAGACCTGAGTAATTAAATTAGTCTGCTAAATAGCTAAACATCTAAAAACCGTATACCTTCTATAAAACTTAGCAGAGCATATCTTCCGTCTAGTCTTTGGCTAAATATTGCCAGCTCTAACCAGCTAAGGCTACAGGTCATTGTCACAGATTTTAAAAAATTGTTTTAATATTAGAAATGGTAGGTATTTTTATTTTATCCCCTTGCCCTCAAATACACAGGACTAAGAGTCCACTAATCTGTGGTGATACCCTTATAAACTCACTCCTCTTTATAATAAGACACCTTTCAGTTAATGTTGACATCTCAACAAACAAACCTGGTTTATTGGTTACCCAGAGTTTCTTGATAACTCATCTCTGCTTCTCCAATAGATGCAAATTACAGACTTACATTCAAAACTGCCAAGCTGTTAGATGGAAGCTTCCATCCCAAGCTACTGCCTACAATAAGTTAACAAATGCAGAATACTTAGAGGGCATGTGAATATGTATTTGATTCAGCAAAGCAATCAAAAGTGTGATATACATGAGTGCTGTAGCTTATTGTCGCTGTGGGTGAACAGTTTCTGATTACACTAGTAAAGACGTGTTATGCCTAATCCACTTTTGAAGTTTTGTCACTTAGTTCACTATCTTTTAAAATAAATTATTGGCATTGAAGTTTGCTGTCCATTTGAATGAACTTTCTGTAAATCCCATTAGAATCGGTGGGTCTACAATAAAAATAAATTGACAAAAAAAGGTGAAGCGAGCTGGGAGGCGTGCCTTTGCCCAGCCATTTTGTTTCATATCTCTGATGACAGGCAAGTGTAATGGTCCTTCAAGTAATGGAATCAGCCACTCTAGAAACAAACACTCATCACATTCATACTCAAAGCACTGCGGTCTCATTTGCATGTGAATGACATCACCATTAGGTCTGGGGTTGACCTGTAACGAGTTTGGGTGTGGAGGTGGGGACGGGGGGAGGGGGGCTTTGAGGCAAATACATTACTCATATTCTTCACCTCCAGACAGCCAATTCACCCAATACATGCCACCAAAACAAAACAACCAAACTGGTGATGTAATAGCAAAGATATGTGACATCATAGACACAGAAAGTACCATTACCCCTGTGAAATGTCTCAATGTTACTAGCTGTTAAGTGGAATGATTGCATTTACTGTGTATTGTTGTAACACCTGACAGGATAGCAGAAGTCTGCGTGCCGCAGTTAAGAAAGAGGAATTGGTATTGTTTTTTTTTTTGTGAATGCCAAACCATTATTGTAAATATCATGTTAATAAGTTCCCCATTAGAGAGGAAAAATATGCTGCATCATGCCATTTTTGGGAAGTACCTGTTAATACACACTGAACCCTTGTAGTATGCAGTCACTATAAGACTGGACTTAAATGGGCCAAATACACTTCATTAGACTTCCAATGGGACCCAGTGTCCAGACAGCTCGAATAATGGAGTGAAACATTCCTGCATGTTAATGAATGGTAGTGTCTGTTATATCTAAGGCTCAGATTTACACTCCCACAAAAACTGCCTTGGACAAACACTAATAAACCATCTCATAACTTAACCATGGTAGCCTGTATTGTGGATGCCTAGGATTTAACATGGTCAACAAAGCAACAATGTGTAGATGAATAATTTGATCAATTATCAGACCTTAAATGAGCAAAAAATATTTAGAAAAATCCCACACGGAAACTGCTCAGACATGCAGACATATTGAATCAGAGTGGTGGTAATTCACAGGCCACTTTGCGCATGTAGTGCTTCTGTAGACTAGGTCAACTATAGAGAAGAGTACAACAGCTCATTGTCCTACGGTACAAGCTAATTTCAGACGTAGCATTCATATTGTCCAAATTCTATGCCATGTTTCTTCATGAGCATATTTTAAAAATGGGTTTAATGAAAAATTTTTAGAAGCTGAAACCATAAAAAATATGGCATTCACCATAACAACAAGAACAGTAATTAATAATCATTGTGACCCTGACCAGGATTAGAGGGAGGATGGATGGATGGATGGATGGATGAACAGACAGACCGACGGGCAGTTGAAAAAAAACGAATCAAGAACAAATTTATACAGGCTTGCTCAAAGGAATTAACGAGCATCATAAATGTTCTTTTCTGTGACTGGGATGTAGGTGTAGTACAAACCAGCAGCTTTGATTGCCTACAGCTATTGCAAGAACAAAAATAGCCCAGGATCACTGATTCCCAAGCAGAGTAGACATGCTCCGGCCATGCTGTGCGCCGAGGCGCTTCTTATCCATAATATTCAAACCAGAGGGTTATGAATGTGGGAATTTTTCCACGCTAAAGCAACACGACACTGAGATGCTTGTCAGCTGTGTTTTTTCTTCCCTAAACTGCTACATCTTGTTGTTTATACTTTTTCTTGGATTGTGGGTTGATATTAAGCGAAGGGTAAAGGCTAAAATGTCGCAGAAATACACAATATCCACACTGGCACATAATCCCGAGACCTTTTCTCTGCTTTAAGTTCAAATCTGATCATTCTTGTTCCTAAAGCCATCTGTTGTTCGCTGTTTCTAAATGTGCTTATAATCATGTTCATTAAGGCCTTTGCTCAACTAATACAGCATGTCTCTTGGCAGCCTGACAACACTGTGAATCAGATTATAGGGGATGGGGGGGCAGGGGGGGGTAACACTGCCAGAGAACAGAGGGGGTCAGTGCATGTGTGACACAAGGCCTGCCACTTGCTGGCACAAGCCCCCGTCTTTGGCAGCCTTACCTCATTAATAAGGATTCTGTAATTTTCCTACCGGCAAGCACATTTATTTAAGCAGCATTTCATTTTATGGCAACGCATAGTTGTAAACCAGTATAAGACAAGATTTAAATCAGCTAGTCTTCATTTTCCCAGTGGTGTTCAGGCCTCCATTTTCCTTACAGCTTACCTGCTATAGGATTACCGTGAACCTGAAGCCTCTCCCACTAGATACAGTGCAAAACGAAGGAGGGCACCCTGGGCAGGATGCCAGTCCCCAACAATATTATACACCCCCCAAAAAATGTTTTCCTTATCACTGCTTCTTGCACTGTCACCAACGAGATCGTAATTTCATCTCAGCATATGGCCATATAACTGAAGATCTTTGACTTGTGTACAAAAATACAATTTACAGAAATGAATCAATTGCATGATACAACTATACATAAAACGAGATTATGAAAGTGCTTTAGCTGGCACACTTATCACGAAGTCCAACATTTTCCCTGTGGGTGATGTTTCGGAGGGATGTACAGGTAATGTGCAACACCACAGCAAAACTGTCAGATGCAAGTTGTATATAAAGAAGATTTGCCCAGTTTCACATGACAAAATTTCCTGTTTATGAGCAAATGACAGCCAGGCTTTTTTTGTTTGTTTAAATGTAAACTTTTATTAGCTGTGTTCAATACATCCCATGTACAGTCACAGACAGGAGATCTACAGGGTGGGTTCATACAGTGCAAATCCAGCAAACAATAGTCATTTACAGACAAATAATGCACATGCATCCGTAAACGAAACACTCAACAATTTACAAAGGCATTTTTGAGTGCAAAGAGAAAAATTTGTAAACAAAAGCTGCAACCAACTGAACTGATTTGTGCTGTAAATTGACAGGGTCTCCACAATCTGACTGATAAGATTCGTATAATCAGTAGGAATCCCAATCATTTCAGTTAACGAGTATGTAGATATATGCCAAACATAATGGTTTTAAAAATAGATTTGTGTACAAATCACAGATTATCAAAAGCATTGATAATTTTATGCATCTAATTTTATCTATGTAAAGTGATTAGAAAGTAAACTACAAGAATAGTATATATTGAGGGAATATGTATTGCACAGGCTCCATAAAATATTATAATTGCAAATTATAGTTTAATGATTGCAATATATTTATGTATATAAATAGTGTGTACAATTCCCGGTGAATAAATATATTCACTCACCGTAAGTGCACCGGGTTTCTTATTTGAAGGGATATAGTTATTAAAATGGATTTCACTGGAATGCAGATCTAAGTGTTACAACTGATGTCATCTGACGGAAGCTGGTTTCAGCTCAAGTAAAAAGCTTAGAGTGACTCAGCCAGAGCTTTCAGATCCTTGGTCGCTAACACTATGAAATCTGATGTGATCTGACATCTGCTTTCCTAGTGCCAGTGAAGCTATTCTACAGTGTGAGATATAATTTCTTGTCATTCAGGTTGAACTCCTGTTAGGGGCTGCTGAAGCTGCACATTTTTGGCCACATACCTACTGGCAAATTAGAAGCTGTATGGTCACAAAACTGGAATCCATAATGACCGCTTCCCTACGGCTACATATGCATGGGTAGCACTAATGTGAAAAGTACACTGCAAATCTCTACTGGACTTTATAGTGGCGAGTCTGGATGTCAGTCATCATGTTTATTTGTCCTGACTTCTACAGCTACCTTTAAACTTGGCGGCTCCAAAAGCCGACTTTTTCCACTGCTGTGTGTTACTACCCGTGATTGTTGCTCGCGATTCCCTCTCCAGTTTCAGTTGATTGCAGGCCTCACGCAGTTGCATAGAGAGTAAAGATAGCAGCTCATTCCTTCAGCTGTGTATCACTGAACACAGTGAGCTGCTCTATCGCAGTGCAGTTTCCTTCACTGATATTGTGAGTTTCACACTTGCATATCTCTGATTATTACGTGGCTATCACGACAAAGTAATAAAAGATCCTAAATACAGTATGAGCTACAAACACCAATGAAAAAGAAAAAGAACAAGATTCAAGGGTGTCACGGTGCTCTCAGTATTTCAGGCACAGATTGAATAAGGAACAGCTCCTTGAGTTGTCTATTCTGTACAGTATAATTGTGCAAAGATTTAGTACAGACTGTTGGCTCCCATGAAGAATTGTCTCATATTTCATGTTTCATTATGGCATCTGGCTTATGTTGGACAAGTAGCATGACAGTTACAACTGAACATGCTTTTAACTGCAGCAATCACTTTCACAACAGCGTTTTAACTCAGCTGGTCCTGCTCTCCTAGAAAGATACAGAACAGTCCCCTAGTATGCGTTCCACATCTCATACATTCTGTCTCATTTTGACTGAAAATATTTAGGTACAATGAAGTAATTAGCTGTAACTTAGTATAAGCTTCAAAGGCAATGTCGAGGCTCCATTCAGATGAATAATTATACTTCTGTTAAGTCCTCCATGATGGATCATACTGTCAATTTATAGGTACTAGACTCTACGACTCGTTTTGTTTGCTATTCATCAAAATGTTAACTCTTCTTCAAGTGGAACCTTCAAATTATTTTTTATTAGCCTGAAAACTTGATGTTGTTTTTTTACAAGTTTGATACCGTGATGAATTGAGACCTTAATGGCCCATTCAGCGTCAGTCTCCACGTAGATCCAACCGCACTACAAGTCCTTTTCCAACATATATTTTGAACTGTAGCTCCTTTATCCCGTGGCAATGGATAGATTCTCTGTTACATGGTTAGATGATTGCCATGACTGGAATGTCCCTTGAAGATATTTCCTCAAAACAAAACTACAACTGTCCCAGATGTTAACGTGATGAAGTTCTTCCACATTCGAATACAGGTGCACAAGACTGTGTGACAGTCAAACACGAAACAAGGGAGCCTAATTCTGGGTATGAGAACTTTTTGAGCAATTGTGAAAACCAACACTGCTCACACAGGCGATTATGAAAGTCCTCAGGCAGCATGACATCGGTGTCTACCTGTCCTCTCTCACAATGATCAGCATTATGAGCCAGTCCTGTGCCAGTCATCTTTCACCTAGGGGAACAGAAAGGATTCAGTAGATTATTACTTGTTTGTACATTCTCCATAATCCTATTTTAGGTAAGTCACATGTAAGCACTAGGCATTAGGCGGTAGAAAACACTTTTGTTAGTCAGTGACAGCCAACCTGAGGACTGAGAGTTTAGCGGAACCCTCTGGATGGAGCCTGGAACACTGTGTACAGTAGCTACATACAAAGAGGAAGCATGTGACAGAACCTAAGCTGCTGGGGACCTTCCGGCTTTGACTGCAAGCCAAATCGCAAATTTAGAATATTAAGGTCAATGGGATAGTGAACCTATTCTATATAGTGGTGTTATAACCAGTGTGCATGTTCTATTCAGAACATCTGAAACTTGAATCGTAACTGATAATTGGTAGCTTAGTTGATATGGATGCTCTGACTATGTTCTTTTTAAATCTAATTTTTATCTCTGCTGATCAATAGCAATCAGCTACAGTGAGTTTTGAAAATATATTAGTTATTAAAGTTTATATTATGCAAGAATTCAATGATTTGTAGACTTGATACTGAATAACACTGCAATTATCAGTCAAAGAAAAGTGAATAATGTGGTTTCTTCATAAAAAAGTGAAATGGCTGTATGATCTGAAAACAAAGCAGATGACAGGATTCGGGAAGCAAATTTAGGTTTTTTTGCTGCTGTGTACTAAGCCATGGTATTAATACCTTATTTATATCCGCAGCACGTGCCCTCACAAAGCTGGGAAATCAGCACTGGGGACCGACTGACTGGACAAGCGTGTGAGGTGGGGTTCCAGCCTGAATGAAGTTATGGGGGCTGGGAATGTCCGAGCCACAAATTGTTTTGAGTTAACAACGTGCGTAGAATCTTTATTTTACTTATGCACATTCTCTTTGCTTTTCTTTTTCCCCTCTCTCTTGTTCTCTCCCTCCCTTGCTTGTCGATCTTGAATGAATAGTCTCGCTGCTGGGCCATCAGAGTGCTACTGTGTCCTTCACCCTCTCTACGCCCTCCATGTCCGCCCTCCCCCCCATGCCGGCTCTGAATAGGTCCTGAATTTAGCAAACAGTCAGGCTGTCAGCTCAATAGGAGGTCTGGCCATGAACTTGAAGTCCTTCTCAAGCTCCCTCCCCCCCCAGCATCACAAGGAAGGAGGAGGAGGCGTGACAGGCAATAGGGAGGGGGCAGTGACACAGACAGACATGAGGCCCAGAGTGCCAGCATGGGGGTCTCTTCCATTTCGGTTCCCAGGACTGGTATCTCCATGGGTCTGGGGGGCCAGCTGCTCTCTCGCCAGCTGCACCAACAAGGGGGCCTGTGGCAGACTGCAGATACGGCGGTGAGGGCGTGGGCTCCCGCACAAGCCGAAACTCTCCAGATGCCCCCCCCACCTCCACCCCCCAGTTCTCTACCCAAATTCTCATTATCTCATCACCTAAACCAGCCAGCCACTTCAGCTTACATTGTATTATTGTAGCTGAGCATAATCTTCACAGCCATTTCAGTTCCAGCACTCCCTGGCTTTCATCCACTGATAGCGACTAACCACGATTATTTAAGTTGCCTAAGAAATTGACGTCATTGTCATGCATAATTTTTGCTATAGTTTGTAAAAGCAAAGAAATTACAGAGCATTTTCTCACACGTCCTTATCAGTTACATGTGATTCCAGGCTGAAGTGGCGCCTAATTTGTCGACATTTTTCGTACATATTAACCAATGAGAAGAGCTGGCCTTGCACTATTTTCTTCCAAATGAAACCATTTTGAAGCATTTGTTTTGACTTTACGATTTTTATCATGGATTCCGCTGAGGAGTGCTGAAATTTTACATATATCGTCTCTTGCATTCTAATTGATTCATTCGTTTTACCAAAGAGGAAGTGATGACTGTTTCGTCAGACCCTATAAAACAGAATTACAGTGTAGATGATTCTTAATGAGATGAAGCTGCCAACGGGATTGGCTCACAACATGTCTCATCTCTCTCAAGCGAAATACCTTGTGTACAGGTGCTATTTTTCCACGCCCTCCCTGAAGTATCTGTTGGTGAATTACATCACCCTGGCTTCTGATAAGCGGATGCGAACAAAGGAGATGGGCACAATGGGTTTCATTGTCTCCTAAGGTCCCTTAGTTAATCTGGCCCAGCCGGCTCTAATTGGTGTTTTGGTTAAGAGGTTTTTAAACTTCTCGCTCCCTAGCCCTAATAATGGGTCCCTACAACAAGCTCACTGGGGGTAACAATACAGGCCTCGTCTAGGCATCGGCTGCCCCAGAACTCCGCAGGAGACACAAAAAGAGCTTCCCTCTATTGAATCCTCACTACTGTGCTCTGTCCCCCACCTGCCTGCTCTGTTGGCATTGCTGCACAGTGCTGTAGGAAAACACTCACCATCTACCCTCCCTCTCATTCTTCACTTGGCTCAATGGCTTGGTATCGGTTTCAATTATTTTTATTACTGAACTAAATGTTCTGTTTTGTAATACAAATAAAAGGCATACAATTCTTTTAGCTATATAAAATATTGTTTTCTTGGTGTTGAAAAGCACTGTGAGATATTATTTTTACTGAACATGCTACATAAAAAGACATTGGGTAGTAATACACAGGGATTGTTGGTTCACAGAGCTTGTAGTGTTATTGACGTCTGATCATTGTTCATATAACTACTATTCATAAATAGCTACATCTATTCTCTGTATCCGCTGTTTTCATTTATACAAAATGGCATTTTGTGGGACATCTTAATTTTAGTCTGCGTCCATTACGACAGATTAACACGAGATTATCACATTAACCAATAATAAGATTTCTAAACTCTTAGAATCTTCTGTTTAACAACTTGAAGGCTGTGTGTGTCCTAATACTGCTTGTCAGGCATAAACAGAATGCAAATACATTTCTGTAACTATTTTTATATTTGACCTGATTTTTAAATGTTCCTCAAATTTACAGAAAACTATAAAGTTACATTTTAACACTACTTGTTAAAACAATAATATTATTATATTGCTATCACAGCCAAGTTAAAATGTAGCATTGTTCCAATAATCCCGAGTAAACATATTGCACTGATCAACACATCCTGTTACACTATCGTTGGGTAAATCATTGATTAAAATATTTAGAATAATGTCAAAACAAGCACTGACCATGCTGACAAAATCTCTAAATATTTAGCTTCAGTCAGTATCATATACTGCAGGTCTTAATTGTGCATAAACGTATTGATGTTACATTTACACAGCAACATCCCCTGTCTGATGCTGCATGCATATATTTGATATGTCTAAACGCTTGCCCCCCCCCCCCCGGCATCGGAGGGAGGGCACACATTTAAACCGCACGTGAGCATCGGAGCGTGCATCTCCATTACATGCGTGTATCCACCCAGTATTTGCCCAGGCATATAGTTCACTTGGTGTAAAAGACAAAAACACCACCCATACCTATATATCGGGTAATTTAAGCGACAAGCACTCATCATCGGTAATTATAATACCCTCCGGACTGACAGGTTGTTCGGAGCCATAGACGGTGGGGGTCAGTTTATTTATTTATTTTACCTGCTTGGGGTCCCACTGCCATTTCATGCCAGCCTTATCCTAAGATGGTGGCGAGGGCGGCATCCTCGCGTACAGGGAAAGCGGGCGGGCAGGCAGCCGGGAAGGGAGGGGAATAGGCAAACGCGTCGACAGACGTGGCCGCGCAAAGCCGGTGTAAAAATCGCAGCCCCTCCTCCTCTGTTTCTCGGTCTCCCTGCGCTTCCTGGGAACCGTGCGCGCTCATTGCCTACGAAAGAAGGGAAAGGGGCGATATGAAGAAGTGGAGAGCAGGAGCATGAGTGGCCTTGTCTGTGTGACCGGCAGCAGCGGACACATGCACATACACTGAGAGACTCGTGCACAGAGGCACGCAAAGCCGCACGCCCTTTTCTCCACGTCTGTTCTCTTGGTACAGTCTGCCCCGAGCATGCAAATCACTTTCATTATGCAAATGCATGCAAATAAGTCCCAACCATTGGAGCATCAAGGCTGGGAAAAAAAACTACACAGAGAGAGAATGAAAGAGGGGGGGAGAAAGGAAGAAAGAACGAGCAGGACAAATCTTTTTGGGTGGCAGTGATAATAAGTGAAATTAACGTGGCGACGAAAAGCAACGGCAGCCCACTCTGGACAAAAAAAGGCTGCCGCTGCGTCTCGCTGTTTTCGCGTAGCGTCTTTCATCTATGCTTTTCCCCCCTGTGAAACCAATTACATTTCCGTCGTTGTGCCACCCAAGATCATTGTTGTTGCCTGAATGTGTCTGTAGGTGAAGACAACAGCTGATGTTAGCGAGACATATCGGCCCGGTTAGAAAATGAAACGCCTGCGATTTTACACACAGTTAATTGTTTGCTGTAGCCATATATCATCAACAACACTTATTGTTTATATATACATTTTTGCTGTAATATAATCCTGAAAGACATGGAAACATATTAACCATGTTAACCATGCTGTTGTCCCAAATTAACGGCAAACTGAGTTAACGTTCTTGATAGGATACCGCGCGAGTAAAGGAGCCTAAACTGCGAGGTAATATGGAACATATGTTGTCTGGGCACCCTGCTGAGTCTCCTGTCCAGGAGTGTGTGTATGCCTGAATCGGCAATGACCAGTTCTGGCAGAAAGGGTGATAATTGCTTAGTTTGCTCCGAGGCAACTGAACAAGGGAATGTGAAAATTTCTACAAAGGCGAGGATGTTTTAAAATAAAAAGAAGGGCACTTTTTCAAAAGCATGTGAATATAGTCACAAATTGTTTTCTAAGAATATAAAAGGAATATTTAGAAGGTTGAAACTAAGTTAATACTCTACTATAAAGGACTGATTTTAGTATTAATATCAGTGATAAGTGTTAATTCGGTGATATCTGTGTGCAGCGATTTAGTGACTGTTCGGAATACTTCGTGCGTTAGTTTCAGATTCAAACTTCCGCCCGTTTTTTCCCGCCAACATTTCCTGAGAACTCCCTGACCAGCATAAGGCTGGATTTAGCATGTATAAAGTGAATGGCTCACATGTGACAAGTAAACACTGAGGGGATTTGTGGGGTGGTGGTGGTGGGTTTTTGTGGGGGGGGGGG
>JAODKC010000137.1:15804446-15836351 GCA_026777985.1 Mormyrops attenuatus
AGTGAAATCCGGGTCCTTTTAATTGAAATGGTAATTTACAATTCCTGTCCTAGCTCAGAGTGTCCGGGATGACATGGGTTATCTGGTCACCGTAGCCACATGCTGCCCCCCAAATATTGTATATTTAACTACTGTATATGCCACCGTTCCTAAACCTCTTCCCAGAGGCACCCTCAGCTCATTTAAGTAATTAACCTAATTAGCTAAATCACTTCATAAGGTCTTCATTAGCCAAACATGGTATGCTAGTGGCTATATCAATAAAGACGTGGGTACATTGGGTGGTGACATTGCATACTGGTGTCCTGAAGTAGCTAAGTTGACACGCTTAACGGGTGAAAAACTACTGTGGTCAATGGAGGACACTAAATATATTGGGGGCAGCACAATGACTTTGACTGGGGATTAGAATCCTGCCCCTGTTTTGCCAGTGAGGAATAAGCTATGCTAATCTTCCATGTTAAGCAGGTTTACTTCAGCTACTTTGTTTTCCTTTCACAGTCCAAAGACATGCAGTGTCTCTGAATTGCCCACAGTGAGTGTGCTGTTTTGAACTGGCATCCCTTCCAGGATGTTCCCCTGCCTTATTACCCTGTGCTTAGACTCCAGGTTCTCCCTGACCCTGGACTGGAAAAGGGTTAGGAAGATGGATGGATAGGAAAAATATTCGGGCTCCCACACAGGTGTGGTTCAGGCATTAATTAAAGAAATACCTTCCCAGAAAGGTTGGGGATATGTATAAAATTGCTGGCCTGTATGTGTATAAAAATGCTGCCCATAATTACTGCTAGTGTAGCTGCAAAGGGTAACCTTAGTGACTTTAACAGGGGGGTAATTATTCTCTGCTCTTGGCAATCACTAAAGAAAGCTCAATATTTTTATAAGCAGTCATATCCAAAGTGGCAGCAGCCTGAAAATATTATTACTTAGAGACATCGTCAAAGTCAATGGTAGGCAGAAGTGCATAGTCCAGCACCAGGACAGTGCTGGAGTCTCGTGAGCCACGGCAGATTAACTGGTTGCGTGAGCAGTCAGCTGAGAACAGCACGACATCATTGTCGGGTTGCATTCCCTAAGAAAGAAAGCTTAATACTATTTAATGGTACTGAGTGATTATCTCACCACATTGGAGATTTTTTTCCTTTCATTGCTGGGAGGGATGTCTTTCAGGATGACCACAGAGCATGTGTGGTCGCCCATTGGTTTGTTAAGCATGACGCTGATGCTATCCATATGCCCGGCCTTCTCAGTTAAGAACGGTGCCACATCTTCTCTGCAAAATTCCAGATGCTAGCAGACTCTGCAGAGCCTACGTAAGGCATATGGTGATTCCTGTCTTTCATGCTTGTACTAGAGCAACATGGGACATTAACATTCTAAAGTAAATCACGTATGCAAAGAGAACACGTAGGGGTTCCTCTGTCTGGTCAGCTATCTGATGCTCTGTATCTGCTCTCTGATACTTGTATACGCAGACCAAGCCGACATGCATCCATGCATTCATTTTCCATAAAACATATCCAGCACAGTCACGGTGAACCTGCATTCTATTCCAGGAATCACAGGGCGCCAAGCGAGGGAAAACCTTGGATTGGATGCCAGTCTATTGCAGGGGACCTTATCATACATACAGTCCATGTATTCATATTTTTTATGGGGACTCTCCATTTGAATCTATGGGCATAATCCTAATCCCAACTATGAGAATTTGAATCCCTACCCAGCCCTAACCTTAACCATAAGTAACCAAAAAATGGTCCCCACAATGTCAATCACATTGTGATTATGCATTTACCTTCCGAATGACGACATGAACTGCATAAAGCTGGTAAAACGCGGTAAAACACTTTGTTATTGAGGATTCACTGTCTTCATGATGTATAATTTAAACATTACTGAGTTAACACTGTTTTCTTGGTAAAATAGGTTCTTAAATTAGAGCATTAACTATGAGCAGATCCTAATGACTGCACATTCAAATATAATGAGTGTGATGCTTTAGATATGGCTTGATGGCTATATGGCTATATGGAGGTCCCAAAATGGGAGCAGGCCAGACTGTCTGGGGGTTTGGGGGGGGGGTGTCTGGGGGCTTCTTTAATGGTGTCCTCAGCGTCTCACAGTATATCAGCGAATGCCTGCGTGTCTTCACCCTGGCTGCCAACAAGGGCAAACACCGCAATGTATTTGAGAAATCAAGACCATAGCTTATAGCTTATGCTACCCCAGCTTCTAACTTGTCCCTCTGACAAGCTCATGACTGCAGGGGGCTCTGGTTTACTTTCTGAATCGCTAACAGCTAATTTGCCACTGGAAAGTGACGTCACAGATGTGCTGATATGCCAGGATCATTAAAAAAGAACTATCACTACAGCCATTTTATTTCCTTAACCATTACTGGTTAATAACATACCCATTCTTCAGTGTACCACCTATATATGCTACAATATTGTAATACCATCTAGAATAGGGGGATGGGATAATTATGTTTGTATTCCATCCTGTTCTCCATGAGACACATTTCAGGTGCGAGCAAGCTTGCAGGTCATAGCACAGTGTCACGTGGTGTACAACACCCCTGGGGCAATTACGATTAAAGGCCTTACTCAAGGGCCCAATGTTAACATCATTCTGAGAGTCATGGGATTTGAACTGGTCACCTTCTGATCACGTCTGAGTTCTATTCTATAAAGTTACACACCTTTATTAAACTGTAACTTGTGTTTCTGACATATATATTGTATGAATATGAGAGACTGGTTGGCTTCATATTCACATATGAACCAAAGGAGTTTGCAGTAAACCGTATTTGATTTAGCAGCACAATATTTGTGAATTTGGGAATTTAAAAGCAGGCAGCTGGTGGGAAGGAAAATAAGAAGATAAACATGTCTAAATATATCAAATGTGCACGTCCTGACACAAACAAATAAAACTGCTCATTCATGTCAACATCAGCTTCGTTGTTTGAGACTCCAGGGGCCATTTCAGCTATGGAATGAGTCACATTTAACTTGTATGAAAATATACAGCCATGCATGTTTCAGGCGGGGTGTACGCGGTCATGTGACGCAATAGCCCCCGTGATCCTCAAAGGCAGTCAGGTGACAGGCCAGTCAGGTCCACAGCAGGCTCGCCTGTTGTCTCCTCGGGAAAAGGAGGATGGCCAGGCCAGAGGGAGTCCCTTGAGTCTCCTTTACCCCACACATCCAAACAGCGATCAGAGACATGCCAACGGAGAATCCGCCATCAGACCCACTTGCCGTGAGGCTGTTTGTTTCCGCCGGCACTGGCAGGACGCCCCCTGGAAGAGGGGTAAAAGAATAACAGTGAAAGGCACAATGGAAAGGAAAAGTGGCACAGAGCCAACACTCAGAGGTCTCACTTGGGTGGCTTCTATTGGAGTCTGGTAGGGAGTCTCAGGGGGCATGAGGCAGGGAAGAGGAGCAGCCTGTAGTTAAGGCACATGTTACTGTGTGGGACCATCTGCATTGGGGAAGAGCTACAGCACACTGACACCACACAGCACACCACAGCACACACTGTTTCATACATATGCTTACAGATTTATTATAATACGTAAATATAGCTTTCCTCGGATGGCAATTTATAAGGACATATATGGCTTAACATAACACAAAAGAGAGGAACAGTCATCCAATTAATATTATGGTAATACTTTCTATGAGTGCCATGTCTAGAAGAATCTATGAACACATTAATAACAGATTACAAGGTATTCATAAATCATTATAAACATGAATATAAATATTTATAAAAAGGCGTAACACAATACAGCCATGTTTATTACGTATTATGAATGGTTTATGAAGTTCTCATGTATAATGCACTATAGATACCTTCATAATGCAGTATCAAACATCCTTAATTCTTACACTTACCATTGTAATGCATTATGAAGGTATGTATAATGCATTATGGATGAGAGCTTGATTGGGGTTTATTAAGTATTATAATCAGCACTTAATGCATTATGAATGTCTATAGAAGATACTGTAATGCTTTATTAATTCTTATACTAGCCATTGTAATGCATTATGAAGGTATCTATAACATTGTAGATGACAGCTTTAAGTAAAGTGTTAACAAAATTATTATAAGTATACAAGCAGCATAAGTAAAAAGGAAATAATAAAATAATACTGCTTTTCGTAGCAAGAAATAAAAGATGTGATAGAGACAGACAGACAGACAAGTTGGACAGCCTTGACTCTTATTTCCATTGCAGTTAAGCTGCCTTGCCACGGCTCACATCGACTGTACAATCCTCAGTCACCCGTGCTGTGCAGTTTAGGTTACATTTAGTTAGACACCGGCTGCCTGGACCACACTGTGGGTTTGCTGTGGCCAGGAGGACTCGCGCCCAGAAGGCTGGCTTTGTTTGACAACCAGCAGGGCAAATGAATGGTGCCATGTCTCGCTATTATCTGGTTAGCTGCACCTTTGGGCGCCCTTCGGTCTTCTTTCTCTCATGGAGAAGGCTGACATGAAATGGTGCCAGGGCCTGTTTGGATAATGAGGCGGAGTGTTTCTGTCAAACATGACATTTTTCAAGGCACGAGCACAGCATGTGGTAGAGAGCTCAGGGCACTAGCTGTGCTTCCCAGATGTGAACTTTGAATAAACAAACAGCCCACCCCTCCCCATTCATACATGTCTATCAAACACCCTTACTTCGAATCATTAAAGGCAGTTTGTTCTTATATCAATGCCTGGATTAATTTACACAGGCAGCTGGGGTCAGTAACCTGCCCGTGGGGTATGCCAGTAATGATTGACCTCGGATCGAAGCCCACCGCACCTAGTTATAAACAGCATAAATTCTTATGTACTGCATAAAATCTTGTGTATGGGATACTGCTAAATAATGAGATCATATTGTTCATCCTACCAATCAAAATAATGGGGAAGTTAACAAGGAAAATGAATGCAGGAAAAAATAAGTCACCTAATCAGAGCCTTTGTTTTAAGGATGCCTTGGACACAGATCTGAAGTTGCCTTGTCTCTCTGCTGAAAATGGCTCAGTTTTGTCTAACGTGAAACAAAAGAATTTAACAGACCTGGTTTTGTTTGTGGAAAGTGACTAAAGCAGGGCTGACTGTATATCTGACACTGTAAACATGACTTACAGTGGAGTCATTCACCAGCTATCAGAGCAGCAGCATATTTCTGTAACTGTATTATATATACTACAACTGTTTTTACACAATACTTGTTTTCTACTGCAGTACTAGGCTTTAATTTACTCTAGGCTGTAGCATTTATGGCTAACAGAATTTAGGTAATATTGTTTTACTAGCAAATGGAGAAATTAAACTTTGGAACCAACTGTGAATGGGATTACTGACCTCTGCCAATCACACCCTACTTTAGCCCTATGGGAACCGCAAAAGTGATTCATTATACTTTAAACCTATCAGTGAATGACAGCACAGTAACTCCAACCCACAGTTGCTTTTGAAGCCTGGTTTAGATGACTCTGACACAGAACCATTAGCTAGCTAATGTTATCCCCTACAGCAGCCGTAGGCTTCTTTGTAGACAAGAGTCAGCAGAACAATGATCCCAGAACGATAGTCAATGAGGTGCTACTACAAAAATGAAAAGGCCTTTGTGCATTTATCTGGAATCTCTGTACATTCTGTAAATCCCCCAGCTGTGGCTGGATAAAAGAAAGGCAGCAATTATCCACCAAGTCAACCTCAGCTTTGTAGGGATGGCCATGCAGTGGCGAGGCCACACTGCTGAATCAAGTGCATGTAGATTAATGACCAAACTGACAGAGGAGGGGCCCTTTTATGCTGGAAACCCAGAGATTTTCGACACTGTCTGCTAGTGGGGAAAAAATGAATGGGACTAAGCTTGAAGGGAACCATGCTGTAGCATCCTTGCAGCGGGCCGTGTCCCCACCGAGCCCTAACATCAGCTGTAAATAGATCAAAGGGAGTGTAAAACAGTGAGAGCTGGAAATTACTTTGCAATTGAGTGTCTGTTGAGCTAGGAAAGGACATGAGTTTATGTGACATGTTATTGTGCAGCCTAGCCTTGCCAATTTTAATGTAAAATAGTAACAAAACACAACGTATGCTGTTACAGCTATAGTATTGTGTATTTACAAAATATACAGCTTGCCCTAACTTTAAATAAAACAATCATTTTGTGATTTACCTGTGTTATAGTGCTTATTGTTAAACAAAAATGATTTTTGTAACATTAGTAATGTAATTAGACTCAACAAGCTGCAGCTGCGGCAGCGGGGTGGGGCTGAGCGGTATATCGCGGTTCCGAACTACAAGCTCATGAACATTTGTATCGTGGCTAAAGTCTCAGATTCAGAACCATTACTCCCTAAATTTATACCCAGTGTTTCCCACAGAATTAGATGACAGGGGTGCAGGCGTGTTTCGTGAGCACCCGCCAGGGGGGCACACAACGCTTTCATTATCATAATTCGTTAATTTCCTGCTTTGCGTTGCAGTAGGGGGCCGAACGTGCGCGGATTCAAGGAAGAAACTGTTTTTTAGATATATGCTCAAAAATAGGTACCATACATATAATATGCAACCAGTTGCCCCTCCCACTCGACACTCAGCTCTGGGCTGCAGCGATATATACTTGGACTCAACAGGACAAGTCACGTGATTTACTTGCATCTAGCCAAAGATGGTGATAAGTTATATTAAAATGTCTGTAAGCCTGGTGATTAAAATGAAAGAAAATGAATAAATAAAATGACATTTTTAATGAAGCATGTATTTAGGATTGTTTTAAATCATTAAAATACAATCTCTCAAAGTATTTTGTTACAAATTACATCTGTTTTTTTCTGTCCAGCAAAATACAAATTATAAAATACTATCTCTGCTTATAACCTACATTGCCACACTGTTTAACTGCCATATTTATTATCTCTGTATCTTAAATATATTTGCTAAATCTGATGAACTAGTTCAAGATTGCTCAGACAGTGATAAATAACTATGTAATTATCCAGTGACTAATATATTACGATCAAAAGCAGAGCAGTGACATCTTATTTAACTGCTGCAGGCACGTAATTCCTGTCTCATGGGTGGCACCCTGGCTCAATAAGCAGGGTTGCTACCTCACAGCTCCAGGATTCGGGCTTTGAATCCTTTCTCTGCTCTGTATTTAACCAGTAACATACCAAGATAGTATGAGGGATGCTTACATGCTTTGCCTCCTATATGTCATCCATTGTACTGGCAGGCAACCCTGTTGGCTAGTGTTTAGGTCACTGGATGGTCCCCAGGATATACCAGTGTAGGCCTGTCCCAGACCAAAGTAATCAATCTGACATGTAAGCCTCAGAGGTGGAGGGATTCATCTGCAACACCTATACACAATGCCATAGTTGGCCTGCCCTCTGGTTGGCACAACCTGTCCACCTACTGGTAGCATCTTATTTTTTTGCAAGAAGATGAGCCGAATGCAGAGAGAAGGGCCCCAGTATTACTGGAGGAGATTGATGCCTACCCCTGCCCCCACGCCTCCCCGCAAATGCACACCTCACAAGGGGAATGTTATGCAGAAATGCACAGACGTGGACATTCACACAGAAAGAGTGTCAGACTGCTTTCAAAATCCACTGAAAAATACCCACATGTAACAAACGGCAATGGACCATCCTGAGCCAGAGGAGAAGAGGAATCAGTTATGGGCCGATTACCCCCCCCACCCCAACATGCGATGGCAGGGAGGGGAGAGAACACTTTTGTTTAGGAGGAAGTTAATATATTCGCAAATAACGCAGTAATCCTTGCGCAGGCTGCTGCCAAACATGCCAGTGTTTGCTTGCTTATTAGACATAAAAGAAGACCTTGCTCCCTCTTATGTACAAGTAAAGGCAAACACTCTGATTATTGTTTTTTCTTTTTTTTTCTCAGAAGCCCAGGAAGGGAGCGATCACCCCGGAACAGGCCCGCCAGGCAGACCACACACGTGGACCTATTTAGTTTACGCCACTCTTAAATAGAATGCTGTTTGGCTTAGTCGAGGCCCCATGGACCCTTTGTTTAACAGTTTTTTTATTCTGTTTGTTTTAACATACCGAAGCGAACTTTTGTAAGGCCTGTCACGAAATATAATATTTGTACCCGTCTGCTATCACCAACCACCCACGCCGATCTCTAGGTTTTAACTCCCGGCGTATTCACCAACCCCCCCCCCCCCCCACCACCAAAACCTGACAATATATGCTACAGTAATCTGAATAAACTCATTTTTTTACTTTCAAAGGCAAACTGTGAAAGCATATGTCACAATTAAAGGAGTACCAGAGATATTAAAAGGGAGAAAGTCTCATGAATTCTGTCCATTATACTCCAAAATAGGGGGTTGCACAGGTAAAACAAACCCTGTTCAGTGGAGTTAATCAACTGGTAGTTAATGTAATTCCCTCTAGTGGTCAAACAGGAAATTCAACCTGAGCCAATGCGCATTCATTCTGAGAAACTCCCCATATATTCGAGCCTTGTTGTGAATGTAGCTCAAGCAACTGCTTATAGAATATCGTAAAAACCTATTTTTACAGGGACAAAAGTTTATACCAGGGGGAATTCAGAAATACATTTCCCACTTTATACCTTCTAATTCAAAATTCTTTCAAAATACCGTAACACTTAAAAAATCTTTTTCAGCTAAAAATAATAAATACTATTATTTTATGGTATTAGAACCAACAAATAATAATGCTGAAGCTGAGATACTTGGAAAATTACTACACGATAAATATATATGAATTTATGAATGTAAAACAATACATATGCATTTTTTTCTGTCTTTTCTTCTTTTCTTTTTTCTCTTTTTTCTTTTTTCTCTTTTTTTTTTCTCTTTTTTACATATAAATTTAAATACAGTAGCTTCAAATACAAATGTTAGAGATGTCACCACAGATATGTAGTATTCTTTTCCATTAATCTAAAACTGCATAATGCATGCTAAAATCTATTATATGCTTATAGACTTAATAGGAGTAGTTTAATTTTTGATTTGCTGTTTTTGGTTATTCCCAGAATCTTTTCAGAACTTCCTGTCAATATTCGATTGCAATTGTAATGGCGTCTATCTGATCCCAGGATAAGAAGTTGTGCTACCCCATGGATGGAATGCAACACTGTGGGAGAGGCCTATTAGCCAGGCTTGGGACAGAGGAATGAGACCCACACAGCACAGGGAGAACATGCACACATACAAAGCAGAAATGGGATTTGAACCCCCAGCCTTGGAAGAGAGAGGCAACAGTGGCACCCAAAGAGCCACCCTACACAGAAGAAAAAAAAAAATCACAAAAATTTCTTCTTCCCACAACGTCAATTATATTCTCTGTTAGAATGAGTGGCAGAAGCCCCCAGCTCTTCATGAAACTAAAACAAACTGAAAAGTAACATATGTGGCCTGAATTAGACAAAGACAGACAGCAAACTGTATCTGTAGCCAATTAGCCTATGGGAAGAGCTGCTGAAATCACCATTTATCTGATCTGGGTCTGTTGAATGAAGGTTTGAATCAAAACCTGCTTACAACTATTTGTCTGTTTTTGTAAGAATTTGCTCTACTGGAGGTAGAACAACTATGAAGGTTTCCAGACGTGTCAAGCTGCAATCTCTGTAGTACATCTTTTTATTTTTTATTTTATATAAACTCGTGTTACTGCCCTGCACATCTTATGCATGAACTTATATATTAACTGCAACTAAAGTGGCAGCACAAACCTTCATGTCTAAGTCCATGTCTGGCTAGTTCTCTGCACACGACAGTGACTGACATTAAATCCCAGGCTGTTCTGTTGTGATCCTGGGGGGTGGTGGTGGTGGTGGTGGTGGTGGGGGGGACTGGGGAGTAGCTCATAATGAACCTGCAACTATTGAGCTGTTTGCTTTTGTAATTGTGAGCTTCTTTAATGCCAGTCCTCCCCGCAATAGTTTGCGACAAGGATTTCTCCTTCAGAAGGTCTTCTTCCTCGATACTGTCCTGAAATTTCTCTAGGTCCGTCGAGGACTATCCCTTGGCTACCATTTAGCTACAGCAGGCTAAATGGTAGCCAAGGGATGAGTCCCAGGACAGAGAAGAGACAGAGAAGCTAAAAACTAAAGTACATCTGGGTGGAACTCCACTGCCTTGGTGCTGACATTTATACTGGCAACAACGCCATCATTTTTTGTCAGCGGGTGGTGCCGGTAGAAGCTGTACGATGGGTGGGGGTGGAGTGTAGTGTGAGCGTGTGAGGGGCAGAATCAGGGCGGAAAGGGTACCACTGAATGGTGGCAGACATTTAATAATCTCCTCATTGTTTTTTGGGTGCTCAATTGGGCTGTACATTCATGTTGGAAAAATGTCCTCATGCAAATACAAAGCATCTGGCGCCTCTACTGTGGGCAGTACAGGCTTGTTGCTTGTGGTGGTGCCTTCAAAGGTGAGAGAAGAAAAAAAAAAAACAAGCAAATGACTTGCATTTAGACACCTCAGCTGTCCAACGTGAATGTCCCCTGGTCCCAGAACTGACTGAAAACCTAAATAGAATGCAATTTCTGTTCTGGTCTAAAGTCACCTCTCTAGTGTATTGGCTCAGATCTTAATTGCAGCGTGATAATTGGAAAGAAGGGTGGCCAGTCTCAACATGTAAAACCAGACTCCTGTTACCTAATTTGGGTATACAAAACATAAGTAGCCAAAGAAGCACGACACTTAAACTCTTAAAGTAAAAATGGTGTAGTGCAGCTTCTTATTTTAGCTACCGTGGCTTCAAATCTACTCATTAACATTGTAACAGCTAAGCAAAGGTATACCATGAATGTGAAACCATGTTCTACATGTGGTTTCACATATGGTACCATACAGCGTGCATTAATCCTCTTTCCCCTGCACATTTCGGTGAGCCCAATTCTTAAAGACAGATGTTAACACATTATCTGTAAGTTGTTGCACTCAGATTTGCTTGGATCTGCTGAATTTGAAATAACATCAAACAGATATTGAAAACGCAAATGGGTGAACAACTCTTCAGAAAAAACTATATAAATGGATTTCGAAACATATAAAATAAAATGCCATTTTCATAACCTACTCTTTATGCACCACACAAGGCCTTAATAAAAGAACAAAGTTCTGACATCATGTGACATCTCTGCAGAAATAGGAACTTTAAGAATCTGCAAAGCCGGGGCCTTGTGACTGATTAGCTTGTGTTTGTTGCAAGTGCGATCTGTGTACTCCTTTACTGGTAAGTTATTCAGCCTAATCCCCTTCATCATCGGGAGCCCACTGACTCCTGCAAATGGCAGAAATGTATTCGTTTTTCATGGGGAGGGGGCTGCTAAAATGTGGAATCTGAACAGGCCAACAGTGAACAGTTCTTCCTGCCTGTTTGACATACTCCATTAACAGGGCAAGAAGGGCAAAAATCACCCCGTTTTTTTTGTTCCTTAGAAAACACTGTCTGTTTGTTCGGCCCCCGTTGTGGTGGAAGAGTAGCAAAGGGCTCCATTGTTTCCCCATGACAAGTGTACTAGTTCTATTGACTGTACAGTTGACTGGGGGGTAAGGCTACAATGGCTGTTTTTCTACTTGACACTTGCAGTCTAAATCTGCTTGCCTAGACCATGAAAACCAAGACAAATCCACCCCGTGGCCCCTCCTTCACTCTTTTTCCGACAGACGTGGAAGAAAGGACCCAGCTTGGCCTTTTGTTTGAAAATCCTGACTTGGGCCTTTTCAAGGGGGGCTCCTTCTAGAACTTTCTACCAGGATTTGTGATGCAGAGAGACAGAAAGATAACAACGCTGACTGCCACACAGGAAGACCCCCCCGGTAAGCACATTCCTGGTCTTTACGTTTTACCCTCCAACACCACGCTGTACCTGCATGGAAATTTCTTGTGAATGTCCACTCTCCATTATAGATTACTACCATGGGACACAAGGCCAAACAGAGACTTGTTTGCTGGAATGGGATAGGAGCCAACAGTACTGCACTCTTCCATTAGGATCGGGAGTTTCTTTTTTCACAATAACTGAGTCCCTGTTTATATCAATGCTATCCACACCAATACAGGTTTCCATGACAACTTATGTGATGGTCACTAGACTCAATTTAGTAACAACGACTGTCGTTAAGCTAGCCACTACCCCCAGCAGCCTCGTCCAATCAAAAATCAGTATTTCTAGCCATTCAGAATCCAGATAAATCCTTCACAATACAGCAACCTGAGTCATGAGGAAAATGAGCGGCATATGCGTGCTGGGTCACTTCCTGTCACCTCTCCACAAAGCTCCCCCCAAACGTCTGCTTGCATGTTGTACTCGGCGACTGCACTGCAACAGTGAGAACAGGCTGAGTGGGTGTCAGAGGCTACACACATAGATAAGGAAGCTTGGACCGTATTCTATGAGCTAATTAGATAGGATGTGCTTGAACTGTGGTGCCTGTCTGCTGAAAGCTCTGCTGGTGTCATGGAGGCGGAGAAGGGAAGCAGACTGATGCTCCTTAAGTTCTCCTTGAGAAATGAGCTATCAAAGGATGTTAGTGTGCTTAATATCAAATACTGTTGCACCCTTTGTTACGTAATATAGTTTCAAAGACTTTGATTTTGAAAGATGATCATTTCCAAAATTAAATTATGAAAAATGATGAAAAACTGAATGTGAAGAGAGTATTGAAAATATGCGTGTAAGCTGAAATAAGAAACTGATGATTTCTAGATTATGCTTAGTGTGACGTAGTCTGCGTAGATTTCAAAGGGAAAAAGATGTTAGTAGGAGCCAGTTCAAAGTGCTTGTAATAGTATATCCAATCTGGTCCTAGAAATTCTGAGCCCCCTGACAAAATGTCACTGTTGGCTCTCCTGTCCAATTTCACAAATAATTTTACATTTTCAAGGGCCCCTGTAATGTGCTGGGCCCCCGAATCTGCCAGGGTATCCATGCCCGTACTGCGCCCCTAAGTATATCCCTTGTATATGCAGAGGATCGTCTGCTGGTTTGATGGGCCGAGTAACAATACTGTCCCCAGGACACTTTCTGGGTGTAACTGTTCCTGTCCGCAGCCTTTCTATGGGACCGCAGGACCTACAGCTGAGTAGGGTCAGGTGGGGCAATTTGTCAGATCAGCACTGCGGTCAGCTGGCAAAGCACAGCTCACTATGCCGGGAGCCTCCACAGAGGCTGACTGCCCCATGAAATTAATGACTCTGAGGCACCACCTCTGAACTCTGCTGAGCCGAATCAAACAAACATCACATGCTATTGGAAAGGACCAGTAAAATTAGTGTCCTGAATAGTTAATGCGACATTTTACAGCCCCCGTCTGGGTTTCCCTGCCAATGGGTATAAAACTTTACAGTGCACTGGCCATTTTGGGCAATTCACTAATGCAGGACTGCGGCTTACAGAGAGAAATGCCGTCCTGCTGACATGCTGGGGAGTGACTGCCATGTGATATTGAGCTATAAGCCCTTGCATGCTGCATACCGGCTTCAGGGAATTAATAGATTAACCATGGTCATGCTGCACCAACACCCCCTCCCCTTAATGCAGGAAAGGGACTATCAGGGAACCAGCATGTGTTTTCATTTTTCTCTTGACTAAAATTTCAATTTTTTTTTACTTTAGCTACTCATAAAAGTAGCTCCAAATCCAAGTGCTGAAGGGAGTAAACGGGGCAAAAAGTTCACTGTAATAAAGGTCTGAAATGTACAGATGTTTCCTTTCAACTGTTAAGTATCTGGCTGAGTTTTTACTGTGAAATTTAAGGTCACCCTCAGGGAAGTAATGTTTTTCTTAACAGAGCTACTACATCAGCAAGCACTCTTTCAAAGGATTATATGGGTTGTGGCTGTAGACAATAGAAGCATGAATCTCATTCAAGCCTTACCTGTTACCCTGGTGCCATCAAACTATGCTATGAGGTGTCTTGTCTGGGGAACTGAGAAAGCCGATTGCTGAGATTTCTGTCTTACCTTTTTTGTTTTACTTTTGTTCTGCTCTCTTCTGATTGCTTCCTTCTTGGATTTGGTTTCTACTATTGCATATGCATGTATGTTTGTTTTATTTTTTTTTTGCATTCCCAGGGATGGAGGAAGTCTTGTTGCCTTTCAGGAGTGTAATGGGATTCTTGTTACTTTCGGTTATCTAGCTTTATGAAGAATGTACACCACTCATACAGCTAGATAACCAAAGATAACAACCAACCCCTAGGCCACCCAAATTCTCAAGCCATATGTGTCACAGCCAGGACAGATTCAGACCTATAATCACAGGAAAGACACATAGGTGTTACATAGAAATCGGCCACTGGAAATATTCATAGCTGTTCCATTTGCTGTTCATCTACCATATTGTATTCTAACATTCAAATAAGATTTCAATGCATACATTATATCAAAAGGAGAAAAGATCAGTCAAGCATTAAAGAATCCAAAAATATAGTCTGATTACAGTTTCATATAAACCTTTGTAATGTTTATTTTAAACTGCATCTAAAATACTCTAGCAAAGGATGTGAAGAAAGTTAAAAGACAGCACAACCTATTTAATCAGAGTTATTCGTGCTCTTTATTTTAAATATATACATGAACCAGAATTTTAACAATGCGAATCCAGATGCTTTGCTTTGTACATTGTTCAGATTTTACTCACTTTGTGGGACATTTTTGTAATAATTTTCACTCCACCCAGACCTCTGCACACGGATGCACACGCAGACACACACACACACACACACACACACACACACACACACACAGAGCATGGCACTGGAGCTGATGTAATTAAACCTCTTTCTCTTAGCACAGTGGCACTGTGAGGCTCCACCCCCCTCCCTACTCTTGTAATTATACTGAAAAAAGAGGGGAAATCAGCCTCCACCCTCTTCACCACCTGCATCTGTACACCGATACACAAAGTCAATGATTGCAAGATCGCTTTAACAGCTTCCCTTCAGGTTATGTTTAATTCCCTATACATTTACATTCTCATTGTCCACATAATGCTGCCTGGGATAGGTTCCAGGCCCCCTACAACCCTGTCCAGGAATCAGGATTTGAAGATGGATAAATGGAGAGACGCATACAGTAGAACTGCACAGTCTTGCTATATTAATACACTTTCTTCCATTTTATTATGCTCATTGTTAATATGTATGAGGCTTTGTAGATATAATGAAATACGTATATAAAGCAGCCATATAGCCAAGCATCCACAGGTGCCCACGGCTTTGTGTCAAATCCCAATATGTCATTGAAACGCTTGTTAAATCCGAAAGCACAAGTGGTCACATATAAGTAACAAGTTAACGATATACACTTTTAGTATAAATTTATAATTGGACTGCATAGTCTTCAATATTTGATAAATAAGAGGAAATAAGTAAGTGATAGGTGAGCCTTTTGTGGGATATTATACATGTACATCTTTAACATCCTAAGAGCAATACTAATGAAAACATTATTGCTATCTATCTATCTATCTATCTATCTATCTATCTAAGCACCTCTAACATGAACAATCCTTGTTTGATTTCAACTGTTGTATAGGAGGAACGTATACTTGTGTAATTGATTTCCATCATACTTTTTGCCTTTATATTGTTACTTTAATACAGTCCGTTGTTTCCCAACATATTTTAATCAAACTACAATACCATATAAAACTAGGTGGCTATACTATGGAAAAATAACAAGAATTTTCTGAAAAAAATCATGTTAAAAAAATCATACACACTTACATTTATCTTCCGAAAAAATAATAAATTACGTCAACGTAGTGCATATTATACTTAGAAAATATTCCTTTGTAACATGTTTTTATATTTAAAGAATTAAAATCCAAAAGGAAAAATGTTCACACTATTAAATATAATCGTTTTTAAAATCATATAATTTTTAAAGGTGATTTAATGCATTTATCCATGTGTGCATTTATTTTAACAACATTTTGCGATGTTAGGAAAAACGGTCATTTAATGGCGATTGGAGACGATACAGAGTAACATATCGGTTACGGCGCTCTTTTCAGCACCACCAACAAAGGACAGCAGTCTTGCGCTGCTCTGTTCTACCGGAATGACAGATTCAGCCAAATACTGTTTATTATTATTTATTTGTGTTGTGCTCATACTTCAGCCTCAATTAAATTAATTAATAGATAAATACAGCTTACTTGAATAAAAAGTTCGTCCGATTCTTTAGGAACATTTGTATTCTTAAATAGATTAAACTCAACAACTTAAATTGTAAACTAATTAATATACTAGTGCAAAGTTTAACATTAAAAAATGCAATCCGTAGCCCCAGTGTAACCACCTTGAGTTCACGGTGACGGCAGTGCGGCACATTTATGAATACAATCCAGTGGAAATCGGTCATCTCTCTCTCTCTCTCTCTCTCTCTCTCTCCCTCTCTCTCTCTGCCGCACACTACAGGTGCATCTTTCATTTATTCGCTAAAAACTAATTACACCCCTCCTACCATTGGTAGACTCAGCGGAATGACGAATACATCTGACACGCATTAATTAGCTTTATCAAAGGGAACGTCTATGCACAGAATGTACTGAAGCCTTCCACTCGCTTGGGCGGTTTGTTCACTTCTGTGCAATTGTCTACTTTTGGGTGGATCCCAAATTCCAACATAGAAATAAAAACAGTCCCCTAATTAATGTATGGCCTAAAAGCCTAGCAATTCGATTCCAAAAATGTACGTAATAATGCAAAACGTTACAATCATTCAGTGGTATTAATTTATTCATTCACTAGCTTCTGTATTTCACTGCTAGGTTTAACCTGTGGGAGGTTACAGTTGGATTAGAATATGATAATACGCGTTTATTTGGTGGTGTTGGCTGGCTACAGATTGGCACGAACGACGGTGGCACACTGTATCGGCATCAGTACGAAAATCGTATTCAAAAAGGTGGATGCTGTATCCATTCAGTCCATTCAATTCAGTTGTTGTGTAGTTCTATGGTGGAAATTTTAATTCGTCAATGGAGTCACTGCGAGTTTCTGACGTATTTATCGAGAAAGCCTGATTACTTTAAAAAAAATGTTGTATGTTATTTGTAAGGAAAGATTAAAAAAATCCACTCAATTCAAGTGATGCTATGAACATTTTTATGTTATTTTATTTATACGAATAAAAAGTGAACATATGTCGTTATGTCCTATAGCTCTAAGCACAGGACAAACGGTTATGGAAAATGAACGTATGGATTTAATTACTAATAAAAATATATTATATTACACTTTAACACGATTTCCCTTACAATCCAGCTACCCACCATTGTAATGAATCACTAATTTCGGGGTTATTATTATTATTATTATTATTATTATTATTAATAGTAATAATACAACTTGTAATAACTTTATCGGCTCTGCGTTGGTAGAGTCTCTCAATGGCTCTTGTTAGGTTCAAAACCTTTGAAGGTTCTACAAGCGAACTCGAATGATCCACAGTATTTTGTATCGGACTGTAATAGTATTACACACCATCGCTCTGTATTTGTTCCATTCACACCCTTGGAATGTATCAATAAAAACTGAGCATATGTGATATTTTGTAACAGATCTATTAAATACATACGTCACCATACAGTCGCTCTAGTGCCTTAAACCTGACTGAAGCTGTATTCTTTGGGTACGCTACTGTGTGTATGACTACACATACGCACACTCCCACGACACACATACGCTACCTAATGTGTTTTTGTCTTTCTCGTTACAACATTACCTATATCACGTGACCTCCTTCAAATATTTTCTCAAGTGGGTCCTGTAAAAAAAACAGAATACGAAGTATATATTACTGTACTCCAGTTATGTGAACAGAAACAGTATGTTGCTTGGGGTAAAATATTTTCAATTTATGTCTACGTTGACAGATATTTAGCAACGTTGCTTTTCCCTGTAGATTTCCGGTTTAAGTAAACTGGCTTTAGCAGAAATAATGTAGAATTTCTGAGGATTCCAGTAAAACAGGGATTAAATGTTGGAGGACGGCGTGAAATGCATGCTGCAATTAATGAAATACGCACACGACAACAAATACTTATATTTTTCTCGTTTCAATTCTAATCAAAGGAACGCACTGAGACACTCAGGCATAGCGTAAGACTTCTTGCTTAAACACTTCTTTAGCTTTAATGACGCGAATCATGCCAATACACATATGTTCTGTTATAACAATATCACGGATCACAAGACAAATTTGAGTTCAAGGCAGCATGGATAGCATGTTGCATCTAGGTACTCGGAACGGATCCTTGTGACTAAGAAATGCTGGTTAAATTGTATACATTGAAATATTTTAGTCATGATATACATACACACCCACACACACACCTATACGACAATATAACACGTAACATATGGAACTCCTAAACTCCTTTATACGAGGCAGTAAATGTGTGAGGGCATCTATATACAGAAATGCACACATACATTCACATTCACATATGGTTCATTATTTGCATAAAAACTAAGAGCAAACGTGAGCTTTAAATTGAAATTACATAAGAATCAATTAACCACAGCCAGAACTGAGAACCATTTTGTTTCAGCTACAGTATTTATTACATTAAAATGCGCCGTATTAATAAAATAGTTGTCATGACTATTGAAGAACCATCACGGGGTTCCAGCTGTGTTTTTCATAATTCTGAACAGTATGACAAAGCGAAGAATTACAAGGTCTTCCTACAGAAATGTTACATTCAGACTCAATGCGGCACGTACACTTTAAACGGCGCAAGTTCTAGATAGACAAGCAATGAGTTAAATATTCTTAATGCTTTATTGCCTCAATTACACAACTTACAGAATCGCATTCCTCTGCAAACCAAATGACAAGATCAAAATATAACCTTAAAATAGATCATCATATGTCATAGCATTTTCCTTAATATTGTGAGATCCAAGCTTACATTCCTGCTTTTGGTTTAAGATGCTGGTTTTCTGCCATGGTGAACGTGCTCATTCCTATTAGGATTTTAAAATATCGTAATTTATTTTATTAGGTTCCTCCAGTATTGGAAAAATAATGTTACATTGTACAAAGGCAACACCCTTGCTAAAACGTAGGCTAGTTGGCCTCACTATTTCAAAAATCAAAAAAACTGATTGATTTCAACCAAATATAAACCGTACAATACTGGAAAGCACAACATAAAATTATATTTATTTTATGTCTTGTTAAAAGATGCTTTCGTTTTAATACATTGTACATGCCCGAGAATGCACACTTGTATGTTCATCTCGCTCTTTCCTTCTGCGTCAAAAACACTGTCATACTTTATGCTTTCAGTTTTATACAACTGCGCTCTCATTTTATTTAGGTTTATGAATGTTGACTATTGGATTGAATTGAAAGGAAAATATTTGAAACATATCGAAATAATTCGCTTCCTATTTACTTATATTGGGGTAAATAGCACATTACTGTGCTTCACGTGTCAGGTGGAAATGTGTTACACGTGTCTCCGCCTGGCAAATGGACTCTAAATTCGGCTAGCGCGTAAAGGATAGGTTTTGGCCTTATGTTAACTCAAGCATCACGATAGTTATTCAGATTTTGGGATGACTGTGGATTAATTGTCGGCCCAGCGTTTCACATTGAACATATATTGAAAGTGCCGCTTTTCAATCGTAGCGGTAACACAACACATGGAACCTAACTATATGTTGAAGCTAATATGCAGTTGAGAGACGGAATTTTGAGTAAAACGCAGTATATTCTTATAATCTTAATATGTTTACAGTGAGCAATACACATTGTGTGACCCAATAAGTGTAATAATGATGATGGTGATTCATTTGAAGTATAAGACAAAAATGTATGAACGACTAAAATTTAGGAATATTGTATAAATAGCTGTTCGTGCTTATATGGTGGACCATAGTGGTCTTAAATGTAGGTTCTTTTAGTTGTCTATCTTTGGGTAAAGGGCACTATAATTCCGTAGGGCGATATGGGTGGCGCTTAGTAATCCGTGATATAGTTCATACCCAGGCCAATCCTTTATTTAATTATCAAATTAAGTTATGTTGCTGGATAAATAACTCACAAAAATACCTAACCGTACCTAAACTGATAACGCATAATCTGACCTTCTCTAACAGTCATTCTCCTGTTCAACTTGAATGGAAACCTTAATCAGATTAATAAAAATCTGCGCCTTCATCTTTCGTCACACAAGAAACACTACCTTTCAGCACTTCAGATTTTTCTTGTAATGCTTCATTGTTATAAACATGCGTTGTGGCTTAGGCTTATCTTATTTAAGTGGGGTTGTGCGCATCGGTCAGACGATGTGTAAGAATGACAGAGATAATGAAGAAAGCATAGAATCATTTGGCACATATATGGTATTTTAAAAATCTATTTTCTAATCTTTTTCTAGGCTGATAAATCGCCTTGCTAGAGGCGCCTGTAGCTTGTGCTTTATAATAGAACAGGATATATAGTCTACTAGATCGAAAACAATACGGTTCAGCATATATTCTGTTCTTGCCACAGACAGCACAGATCGATGCCTTTGTGTTCGTTACAGGTGTATATACGTACATCTGGTTAAAAATATCCTACCCTTACCTTTTTTGATAGCCGGGGGATTTGCCGTATTCTTTCCACAACAGTCAAATGAACGAATCGTCCAGCGGTGTAGAACTGAGCTTTCGTCGTTCGCTTCTCTCATGGTCTTGCGCTTCATGGCTGCAGCTCGCGGTGACGTCGCGCTGGCCCCATCCATTCAGATATTCTCGGTCGGATTCCCCCATTTTTTATTTATTGCCATGATTATTTCCCATAGAGATGGCGTTCTCCTCCCCTTGAGAGAAAGCGAAGTGAGCTGTTCGCCTTCCCCCGCCCTGCTACAGCGGCACACCATTCCCTATGTCAAACTAGGTATGGACTTAAACACGCAAGCCAAAAACATATACCGTCGCCAAGACCCTCCCCTTTATGACACGATGCAGTTACAATTTTGTCCCCACCCTCCGAAATAAACTAAGAATAAGGAGATTACGCGAAGATATTTCATGCCGCTTTTACATTCCACTTTTTTCGTTCCCTCTATGCTGCTTTTAGTATGTCAATCATTCGATCTAAGAAGAACATGCCTTTATCATGTAGCGTGGCTATCAAAGTGATACCAGAATTCGTTTAACTTCTCTGATTTCAACTAGTTATTCGATCGAGATTAAATCAAAGACATGGGAATTTTCTTATTTAAAAAGTTTTGGTTTCTGTTTATGTAATAATTATAAGTCTGAACACCCCGTTAACGTGTACGTATAAACTAATACAAATTTAATTCTGTTTGACCAAAGCATGCAAATAACCATAAATTACGTTTGGGCGCATATTTAAGAAAGTCAGTTGTTTAATGGTTACATAAAGTGTAATGTCACTTTAAATCCATCATCGCGCAAAATAATGTCCAGTTTGACTTTGAGGCTCCCATGACTTCAGTCGTCCGCCGAAATCAAGTGTCCGCATTTTCCATTATTTTTGTTCCCTTTTGAAAATCCTGCAGTCTAGGAATGCGACCACTGGGTCACTAGGGTGACACCGTGCAAATCAGCTTTAACTGTCAGCACCAAGTTCAGACCTACAGACATGCGAATAGAAAGGGTCTAGGCCGGTTGATTATCATAATAATCAGATCTTGGGGATAAAATCTCCTTTGAATAAATTACTTGTTCAATGGGAGGCGCGACTGCCAAATAGACAACTTTGTCAGCTTCTGTTGTTGGTTTCTCACTAAATGTGGCCTGAGTCTCCTATTATTTCCACTCCAGTTTTGGACGTCTTCCTAGAAACCTAACTATAAATACAGTTACTGTTTCGTTGTCGGTCCTAACCGAGTAAGCTTTTTTTCCAACTAAGAAAACGCTCAGCGAAGCCTGGTTACCATGGGCGGACCGCAGGAGCCCCTTTGGAAGCCAGTTCAGGAGCAGCTAATGGGGTATGGATAATGCACAATGGCTTCGTTTTTCTCCACAAAATGCATGGGAACCCGTACGCACCGAAGTGGACAGGAGACTTTTCGAACTGTGATGAGATGTCTCAAGTTCATTATCACCCAACACCCCCGCCCCCCCCAACAAGAGTGCCTCTCATAGCCGAGGCTCCTGTTACTCCATAACGTACGTTTTCAAGAAACATCATCTGGTACCTTGACTGAATATCACAAAGCTGTTGTACGGATCTCGTGCGACATTTTTATGCTTTTTAAACAATAAATCCTGGGCACAATCTTGTGTTATTAGACGAGACTAGCCTAGTCTAAAAGCACGCACGGTATTTTTAAATAATCGTTAGCTTTGTGAGAAGTATTATATTTTGCCTACAACAATTTGATTTAACATATTAGAAATGTTAAACCATATATTTTGTAGTGTTCGTGGGTGGTGTATAAACATATGGTGAAATTAAGCAAACACTTGGAATACTACATCAAGTAGGCCTAATAGCTTTTGTAAGTAGGTCTGTATTTGCTTATCATTGAACAAACTGTACGACAGATGTATACCATATGTTTAAAGCGTTTCTTTAATATGAACGCTTGTTGAACATTAATAACTACAAGTAATGAGAAGTAACACAGGAACACGAGACTGAAGTTAAAATAATGCTACTAAGGATTTTTACCCATGACGATTAATTAGCCCCGTTGCTTCTAGATTATGTGTAGGTCACTTACTATTCCCATTGCAACTGTATAAAAGTAAACCAAGGCATATTATTTTGGAACTTTAATAACTGGTAAGATAAGCAAAAGTTTCCAGAAATTATATTAAAATATTATTAATTAGTTTTCTATTGATCTGCTTTGAGCGTAAGTTGCAAACTAAGTGTACAATTCTCAATCAAAGTGAGAAATGTAGGAACACTTTAAAGGTAACGGTGTGGAGCCAGAATATAATTCAAAGGAGTCATTCACGTTCGTTTATATATTCAGAAACAACGTATGTATGTAGAGTTCTTATGAATCTATGGTATATATAACTTGTTACTAAAAGACAAAAAATAATATTTTTCCACGTTGCCTATTTCCAAATATAATACGGGATTTCTTAAGAATTTAAACTGTTAGCGTGTTTCAGTCATGTGATGAATTTTAACACATGTGTTTTATAATACAGTAATTAGGTTGAAGGGGTGAAAATTGCAGTGCAGTGCAGTGCAATTTTCACGAACAACACTTATACATGTGTAAGTTGCATTTGTTGTAATACGGGAAGGTTTAGTAAAGAAGTGCATAAAATGAGCATGGACATAAGCTTGTATGAGGGTGGTGGAAATGAGAGCGTCAGAGAGTAATGTGATACTAAGGGATACTCATTATACTACATGTGAGCGCGCCATGTGGAACGCCTAGAGCGTTGCATTCATGCAGGAAAATCAAAAATACAATTTAGCAGAATGACGGGTGGTAGTGATGGACGGTGTTTACATCATTTACAGTCTGTTTTAGCAATTTGGACTATTTTAGAACGATAAGTATATAAAACACAGGCCAGTTTACTGAACTGAAGAGATAGATGTTATGTAAATTACTTTACCATCCTCTTTTGGCCTGTACGTGTGGAACTCCCAACTAAAAATATTACTTCCATATATTAACTGTGTAATTTTACCCGTTGGAGACGTACGTTTATGGCATTGCTATTATTAAAGTATCTCATTTTAATGTAACAGCAGTTTAGTGTCCTGTGAGACACTCCTGAAAAGTGTTCGAAGAATTCTTCGGTTAGTCTAACTGACAGCGTGTTTTGTCTGGTGCATCTGACCCACTCAACATCGTACTTTATTAAAGTTAATAAGTTAATGTGACCAATGCGGTTATCTGCACTTTGGAATGCGATTATCCCGGGATTTCGCATTGGGATGGGGGTTTGTGTAAAGTAACTAAATAATTATACTTAGTTTATTTAATACTGCAAAGCAACAGAAGATCCCTATATCTGCTTACCGCAGTGACTACTTAGGTTACTCACATAATCCATCCATTTTAATCACAAGAATGTGAACAAAACATATCGATCCTAATCGTTTAAATAAATCCCTGATAACAAACGGATTTGAAAGTTTTACCAAACAAAATATTTTTCTTATTATCGTACATAAAAAAGACAAAATTCATATATCATTAATCTACTAAGGATCACAACTGCATTTTTACATATACAATAGCTGAATGGAAATTAAAAATATAAGATACGATTACGTCATCATAGTTCACATTGAAGAGTAATTCAGTATTCACGTACAATCGTTCATCAAGCCTTGTGTAATAATACTGTAAGACTTAATTCACGAATTCTTCTTGTCACAATGTAGGAAACGTAACATGAAGCATAACTTAATTCAGATTTCGGCTGCAAAACTTTCTGATCACACTCTCGCAAGCTATTCAGTTGGCTTTGGTCTGCATCTGTGTCTTTCTCACAGCGGACCACTATGACGGCACTTGTTAACAAGGACCATTTTTTTGCGTGGATTCCTTTGAAACACAGATATTGTCGGGCTATTTCACTCCAGAATCCAGCAAAGCAGTATATATTTTTTTCCTTTGGGTTTTCTCGCTACCTCCAATAAATTGAATCACTTGTCTGGGGAGCCAAGATTCTCAAACGTGCTCAGCAACCCAAACCTTACCATCCTTTGTCTCCCTAAAGCTGACACATTGTCAGCCCTCCGTGGGAGCTGAGCCCTCCAACACAGACACCTCCTCACCCCATATGAGACAATCTATTTACCCTCTAAATTGGTCATCATTGTTGATTTCGTGTGGAAGTCACTTATTATTTTAAGGTTGAATTTATAAGGCTTTAATTGATTCATGGGACCAAATTTTCCACAATATTTCAAGCACAGAAATAGGTTGTGGTGGTTTTTCCAATGTGGTAAAACAATGCCACAAGTTAATGAAATATTAAAGAGGAAATGGGAAAGTAAAATTACAAAGACATAGTCTTAGTAGTTAGTTTTTTCTCTCTATATGGTCTCAACCACTTCTACATACATATTTGACAAATTTCCATAGACTTGGGCTTAAACGCCAAAGCGAATGTTCAGAATGCTGAGGGAGGGTTTAACCTAAATATTCAACATCACAGAAGACTAAATAAGAGGTCTGTGCTACATGTCAGTGCAGATTATTATATACATTCATCCTTATTCCAATCACTATATAGGGCCATAAGTTTTATCTAGTCCCAGTACTGTACAAGTATAAGGGGAAGAATGGATAGGGGTAGTACAGACAAATGTTTTACCACAAAACTGGCTATAACTGGGTCCCATGTCCATCCTTAGTACAGACTAGCTTAAAAACAAGTAAGCCTATATAATTTCGCAAATTATGTATAAATCATTATCCATCATCTGCAAACTGTTTGTTGTAAACTAGACATGTGTTTCTCTTAGCACAGCCGCCTTTCCCTCTTGGCGTCACATTGTCACGGTAACTGCCCCTGTACCATTCTTCTGGTGGTACCATCTGCTAGCTCTCATGAGCAATAGAACAATCACAAATCAAAAGAAACTGGGAGATGGGATGTTTTTCATGATAGCAATATGAAGCTTTGCTCTTATGTCAGGCTGGAAGTAGACCAGGTATCAAAGGCTCCATGAAAACTTGATAATAGTACATATAACAAGTTAAGCAATTAAAACACACATACACACACACACACACACACACACACACAAACTCCACCACCATCAACTTAAACTTAAATTAAATACAACTCTATGGCAAGCAGTAACATAGGAGAGAGTTTGATATTGGGGGGCAGGAGGGGGAACAACTTCATAATTTAAATGCAAAGGTGTGTTTACAGGGGGTATGAATGAAGCCAAACTAGATATTGGGAGGAACACATTACCCCCCACCCTCCCACCCCACCCGTCTGCTCTCCCAGTTCCTATGCCCCAAACACTTCCTTGTGTGTTGTATCACTGTATTGCTGAAATGAAATACTAATTCATGAATTTAGATAATCTCCTGATCCTGACTGGCAATATTTTTACCTATATAGTTAATTTAACCACAAGACTCTGTAGAAGAAATCTTTGTTGTCTTGTTTTGGTGCAATAATAACAATAGCAGTTGTAGCAGTAGCACCAAAAGCAGTAAATAATGCATAAACTTATCCAGAACTTATTCCCATCTTTTATCTTGAGATACACAAGTGAGCAGTCATACAATCGTGTTCATATAATTAAAAAAAAAAAACCCTTAACTCAATACGGAAAAACCTTCAAGTTTGTAGAAACACTGTAGTTTTTAAAATAAGCACTGATCAAGGCATGACATTGATTTCACTGTAGAATAGTACATCATAACTATGAATGTAGCACACATATAGAACAATGAGTCCATCCAGCCATCCATGCATAAAAAACCCTGACCTAGTGCAGGATCATGGGACCCCTAAGCAGGACAAGTCATGTTCTAATAAAAATCCACCCATCTGTCTACCTTCCATACTCTTATCCCAGACTGGGTCATTGTACACTGACAGCACAGGTACTGTTAAGTGCTAGAACAAATTCTGCTTTTTGGTAATAGTGGGACTATTTGCAGTTTTAAAATCAAATTTACAAAGCAGTAACATATTAAACATACAATTGAAATTGAAATTTGTGAGAACTGTTCTTTATTTAGGACCATAGGAAATCATTATTCACCATTATTCACTATTAATCATCATCATCATCATCATCATGAAATATTTAACTATTATTCTTTCTTCTAATTGGACTTCTTTGATATTGCACAAAGTAAATGCTAAAACATGTTATACAACTCATCTAGATACTGTTAAACTGGTGAAATTCTGTATGAATCATAAAGATGCTTGAATGCAAAATTATTGTTCACTGCATTTGCTCAGCCTAAGGATTCTAAAAAAAAACAACAGTAATAACTTTAGGGTGTTATTCAACGCCAATATTAAGCAGTAAAATTGTTTTCACGAAGGGACGCCGTTTTGTTCTAAATAAGCTGTACGTTATTTTACGTATCCGACCGATTATTTTGTTAAAGGCTGCATGGGGAGTAACGGACAGAAGGTACCCCGGCTGTTCAGAGCATTACTCTCAATATAATGGTGAACATACAAACGTTTATATATGGCTTTAACAATATAGGCTACTGTCTTCAAATAGATAAGTGTTATTAGTAATTACATGTATGGAAGACACAATTTACATAAAAAAAAAATCATGATCATTTCGGTAATTACAGATGGAAGACCCGTGCTTATTTAATATATAATTCGGATTTTTAAAGAACCGCCTCTATATCAGGATCAACGGTGTTAAATGCACCTGTAAATAATAAATCACAAACGGAAATAATAAGCTAATAAGAGTAAAACACCAACAGCATAATGAGGAGAGCATTAGCGTATTTTGCTTTTATTTTTTATGATTAATAATCTGTACCCAGTATCTTAAGGCTTCTTTGTATTTAAAAGTCTATTGGCATTTGGGGGGAGGGGGATGTTTCTCAGGGTTGAAACATAGAGAAGGCCCGGACCCCGATTCGTATATGACAGAATCCAGTCGTTCAGAAGAATTATCTAACCGCGGGCTCCATTCGTTTGCTAGAGAAAGAATCAGAAAAGAAAAAGCGGATGTGTTATAATATGACCCCGCCTTCCCTTCTCCTGAGATTAAAAAAGGAGAGAAACTCAAAAGAAAAAGGAAATTACACGGAAAGGAGGGAGGGCTTCTTTAGTCGTCAAAATCGCTCCTTTGAAGACCGGTAACCTCGGCGATTGAGTTGTCAGCATGAGTTCCTTGTATTTAAACCAAGAGGTCTGGTGTTAATGAAAAGACCCGAGCTACGGGAAACGAAGCCCGTTTACGCAAATGGCCTATTGCGGGGCGCATAGATAATGTTCCCATGAGCTCTGGATTTCATATGTTTGTTTCTTCACCTTGCGTATCTCAGTGGGGGAGTTTAGCCAGAATGGAAGATTTTTCTAAGGCTTTCCTATTCCCCAAGACAAAGAAATATTTGAAAAGGTTTATGTGCCTGTAGGATGCTGTTCTTGTTTATTTTACCAATGGGTGTAAGCGAGCGGAATGAAAGCAGACGGTCTTTGATGGGATTATGATATTAATCCACAAACCGCGGGTGTCAAACCCGTGTGATCTTAACCATTCTAGATTTAAGGGCGATTACAAGAACGACGCTGATGGGATTTCAAGTTATTCATTTTAGAAAACAAAAAAAAAAACGATTAAATTGTACTAGTGATATAAATGTTGTAATTTATAATAAGTGAAACGTAGTATCAAAATGTATAGATATTTTGTATTTTTGTATCCTGATGTAACTATTATGAAATAGTTTTGATTTAACTACTATGAAAGCGTGTCATTTTTAATATTATTATCAGTATATACAATTTTATTAGTATTACTATGTAGCCTACTATAGTATAAAGACAATTATGAACATTTTTCGTAATTCAGTTTCAATGTTAAACAGTTATAGATAATCACACAAAAATCATTCTCCGGATGCTCCACTGCATTTTCACTTTATGTATTTTTATTTTAAATAAAGTCGCTGTTTGTGTTAATATAGCCTACTTTTTTAGGTTTTCACATACGTAATGTAGAATTTGAAGAAATTAATGGTAGCAGTCTAATTATACTTACTGTACTGCGAATTTATGTCCGCACAATAAGAAGAACAACAAAAACAACAACAGCAATAATAATAATCATAATAAACAAGAAACAACAACACAAAAACTCGACGTCTAATGCTTTGATCGTCCATTTATTTCTACGTGCGTACGGATGGTGTCAGCTTTCGGGTGGCGCTGTCCACTGCATGGTCCTGAAGATGGGATCTGCAGAACCGGCCCGCTTTTTCCACGCTTATCCGTTACATTTAACTCATCCTACAAATTAACCATGACATTTCAAACAACGTAACATCGGGGTTAGTGGAAATTTAAAAAATTCGCAAACAACAACGAACTGAATCGGAATTTCGTTTTGACGTTTGACAGAACGCCAAGGGTTTCGATTGAAAGTTTTTCATCATTATTTTCACTATAAGACAACATATTATTCCTCACCATACTGTAACAAGTTGAAATACTTTTTTTGCAAATAACATGACTTACATTGTACATATTTTGAGTGAGAACGAATGAGAAACATACTAAAATAAGAAAAATAGACTCTAGTATTGGATGATTTTGTAATGTGAACAAGTAATAATGAACATCGCATGAAATTTTGGAGACCAAAAATACTTCCCCTGAGAAATTTAATTTATATCAGAGCCATCAAAATGATCGAAAATGTGCATAGACCCCGTGCCAGTTTTATTCTGTGTATGCAAAAATTATAAGTTAAGAAAATAGTATGACGGACAGTTAAGATTTCCTGTCGTTAGGAAAAAATTGTAGGCCTATATATTTGGAACTTGTTGTGTGAGGTACAGTTCCAACCATAATAATTTGTCTTAAAAAATTGTCTTAAAAATCAATTTCTGGACCACCAGTAAGTTGTCTTGGGTCAAAGATATTGATATTTTCCACCTACGTTAAATATTTGTGTATATGTATGCATGTATAAAAATATTTATATTTAAATGTGTATATGGACGTGTATATAAATAAATACAAATAAATACAAATTACATATATAATGCATATCCATATGTGTATATATTTCCCTTTTACCTCGCGAGGTCATTCGTGATTTGAAACTATCAGAATCTAATATTTTTCCATTGTAATGTCCTCTATAACAAGCGCCGCTTTGAGAATTCACCAAAGGAGTCATCTTAATGTTCATGTAGTTGCATATGGCTTTAAAGTACCGAAAAGTACACCAACCGTAATTCTATAAATTATCCATTGTATTTCCTATACCTGTTTGTAAAGTATTCGCTGGCGTTAATTAAAAATATTAAAAACAGAATTTAATCCACGACAAACTTTTACGAAACATCGGTTACTGCAGATTCTGCGATGTGATCCGAACATATTGCCTACGTCTTTTACCATGAAATCAAATTTTATACCGATAAATAAAGGAATTCGCAAAAACAGCTTACATTGCATCACATTCATCAGCATCGGCTACTGTTTTATAAAGTCATCTAAACATCGCGCGCGGAAATTATATCTTCTTTTTTTTACGGTAAATTGCTAAAAACATAAAATTGCATCAGTCATATTTCAGTTACAACGTGAAATCGTATCGTTTGGTTTAGACCTAAAAACTAGGTGTAAAATATCCGACTGAATTATGTTTATTCCAGGTAAACACTATAACTTGGGGGTGGTATGTATGGTTCTCGGTTAAATCCGTTTATAGGAGCTCTAATCAATTAAAGACCATTTCTTTTTATGAAATTATTGGTAGAATTCGCTTTTTATATTTTCACAGCAGAATATAAAGTGGCCGTATACAGAAGAGACATATAATTCAGGTTCAATATAATTATGCGAATTGCTGTACAAACCTGCTGTGATTCCTCCCTAATACTTTGAACAGGTGGTTTTACATATTTGATTCAGGAGGCAGTAGCGCTGAATGACACAAAGGAGGCGTCTTGTCCCACAATTCGTTAATGAACGCTTGCACTAGGCTGTAAAACGATTAATACCTTTAAATCAGCAATTCTCAACCCGGAAAGGTGTTCAATCCAGCAAGCTCCTACGCTGATCAGAGATCAGATTTCCCAGCCCCAATCCCACAATTTAAACCTATACTTGATATTGGGTGACTGAATTGGTATGGTAAAAATTGGGTCGTGGTACAAAAATGTTGAGAACCACTGCTTTAAATACTAACATTTATCATATTTAAGATTTACATTCACTTATTTAGCAGACCCTTCTGTCCAAAGTGACAAACAAGTGAGGATTAGACAGCACGGTCAAACACCCTAGCTGGGGTTAAGGGCCCGGCCCAAGGGCCCAACAGTGACATCACCCTGCCAGACAGGGGATGTGAACCTTCCATTCACACACATCCTAACCCATGGAACCACACGTTTACCTATTGGTTTAAGATACAAATATATCGAGGTACATGTTGCATGTAATTTCCCCCTGGGATTAATAAAGACTATTTTAATCTTTATCTTCCACAAAAGATATCTTGCATATCTTTCTGTCACAATTGAATGAGCTCTATAGACCCCCTACCTTTGAAGTCACTAGCTTTCTTTACACTTGTTAGACTAACAACTACTAAAGTATCAAGCTATATTAGCTGTAATCTGTGGTTAGATATATGGTCTGGGTAGTGTGTAGCATGCCGCATGCATACGAGTGCTTGGGTAATGTGGGTGATCGTTATTTGGAATAGCTCTGAGACGCAAACCAGCTTGGTATAATATTTAGTACATTATTTTCATAGAGACATCAGATACTTTAAGGTAAATGATGACGACTGACATTGTGTTAGTAGTTTTACAATTGCTATTGGGAGCTAGAAAGTTTTTTTAAAACATGTTCACTATGCTAAATGTCAGCCTTTTGGCTACATAAATACACTCCTTTTGCATATATATTTAGCTACTCTGGCATGCTATATAAGAGGACACTTCTTCACATGCATTGAATGTGGAGAATAGAGACTGGACACTGAAGTAAAAGTCTGCAGGACAGCAGCAGAATAATGAGTGTGCTATAGAGCTGTAAGTGTGCTATAGAGCTGTAAGTGTGCTTATATACAGTTATTTGAACAGATTACAAATTATCCTGGAAAAAAACTGCTGTCCTGTTGTCAGGGTTAGCACCCATGTGTGTCCCTTCCCCGTTTGGCCAGCAGGCATCGCTGGCCATCCTGTCCCTCATGTCAGTCTTTGTGT
>JAODKC010000137.1:15836451-15855388 GCA_026777985.1 Mormyrops attenuatus
TGATTTCCCTGTGTTTATTAGTTTCAGCTGTTGCCTGTTCTTGTGCCTGCCCTTGTGTCTTTACCTGATTGCTCGTTATCTTGCACCCTCCCCGATTGGATAATTGTCTTTCTCACTCCTGCTGTGTTGTTACCGGTTTAGTTTTAGTATTTAAGTTCCTGCCTGAGTTCTGTCCCTTAGTGGTTCATTGTGCGTGTATGTGTGTGTGCGTTTTGGGTTTTGGGTTTTGGGTTTTGGGTTTTGGGTTTTGGGTTTTGGGTTTTGGGTTTTGTTGTTAGACATGTATATTGGATATTCTGTTTTTCTTGTAACCTGCCTACCTTTGTTGCCCTGCCCCTTTTTTTAATTAGTCTTTGTTTAGTCTCTTTTACTTTAGACCCCTTGTGGTCCTTTTTGTTTGTAGTGTTTTCTGTTTAATCAAATAAACCCCTTCCGTTCCGTTAAGCCGCCAGTGGGTTGTCCACTATTTTCTGCCTGCGTCATGCCACGCTCTCGCCCGCGCACGAAGTCCGCCCCGGTCCATGACACCTGTTTAATCCACTGATGAACACTGGTGCAGTTTGATATTGATAAGATTTTGCTTCTTGAACTTTGTGTTCACAGGCCTTACATCCATCCATCCATTTTCCATCTTTTATACCTGTTTGTCATATGCAGGGTCGTGGGGGTCCAGATCCTATCCCAGGAGCAACAGGCACAAGGCAGAGAATAACCCAGGATGGGACATCAACCCATCAAAACCTTACAGTCATTAAAACAAATTGTTAGAAGGTTGGGAAAGCTTTTTGCAATCAGCCAGAAAATACTGGTGTAACAGAAATTACTTTCCCAAATTATTGTCCTCCAATTGGATGTCAAATATTCTGCATGAAGTTCTGTATATTGCATTCATAATTTAAAAATATTTTATTAATGAGTTCATCAAATGTATAAGGATGGGTGTCAAATAATCATTGTTAGATCAAATAATATCATTGTTAGAATCTCTGTTTCTGCTGGTTTGCACTGGGCATTGTTATGTGTGTGTATATAATTCTCACAGTACTTATACAGCACACCCTCATGTTGACTATTCAGTTCTATACTTTGTTCATCTATGAAATTTTGCATAGTGTCACAGCCTAATCTTTCCAAGCAATTTTGAAAATGGACCGGTGTATTTAAGGTCTTCTTTAAACTTTAAAGTATTTTCTTTCTTATTAAAACGTTTTTCCTATATATAAGAACATTTTCATGTCTGATTTCCAATAAAGTTCAGGAGAAATCAAGTTTAGATTTGTGGTTAAACTACGTCCAAGAAACTTCTCTTGGAGGAGGAAACTCATATTTTGAGGTGAAAGTTTAAAATACTTTATAATACTTCTAAGATACAGTGTTACGTTTTTGCAGTATTTGGCCGTCTAAAACAGTGGATTAAAGAGGGGAAATCATACACAAATACACTGTTCATTTGCATGTCGTATCCGACAGTTGCAATTACAATAGCGCCAACTTAATATGCACATAAATTAAAAGCCAAGAGGACTCTAAATACCGAACACATGCAGACTTACATAAAGCAAAAAAAAGGCTTCAGCCAACGGGTAATAAGATGGCCGTTCTCATGCTGAACTTCAAGGAGAATTAAGAAAAAGCGTTAGGAAGTATTGACGCAAAAATCGCAAAGGAGATGCAAGTCTGGAATTGAGTTAGGCACATCAAGACAAGTTTAACCATTGGTAACCGGGAATACCTTGTATAGGTTCCTTAAATATTTGTTGCATTTCCCACAAGAAAAACATGAATGCATGATTAGTCAAAATGTATTTGAAACAACATTTGCAAGTAAGCCCTCTTATAAGCTACATAATTCAACTCTCATATTAACCTACAAGTTTATCTCTGAGCATATAGAGTTAAATAAACTCAATTAATCGATGTTATTCGTTTGCAGGAGGCCTACCCGCTGTACAACAACTTGAGCGTCCCCTGTGTAGCGAATCAAATTTAGCTGTAACAAAATGTATGTATTTACTTAAATTTTCATTTTTGCTTATTAATGAAAGTCGTAATTTCACTGTTGATGTTACGCTGCCGTTAGTATGATTATGTCTACCGAACGCAGGGAAGTTTCTAGCTATTGAAAAGATTGGAGGCTAAGTCAAGTTTACCTGGGGTTTGCCTGTTTTGTTTTTGAAGGAAGTTTGGCATGGGGACTAAAATACTCGGGCTAACCTTAAAACATCCCCGAGTGATAGGACCTAACGACGCCCATGACCAAACTACAGTGTTCTAGCGCAAATCAACAGTAAACATACGTATAATTTATAGATATTTTAGACCATCGTATTCGTCTTTTGACTAGAGACAAATAAGACCAAATTCTGATATCGTTTTTACTACTGTAAATTGGTTCAGATAATTTAGCCTTTGTTTTAATTGCTCATTGAATGTGGAGAACGAAATTAGCCTATTTTAGCTATCAAATCGTTCGTTAAAACCCACTTATGTTTTCACATATAGCCCTATCGCACACAAATCCATGGTAAAATTACTCCGGAAATGTCCGTTTTCCGAGTAATACCATTCCCGTTGTTAAGAAATTAATGCCCTCCGATTTTTTATGTTATACCGCCACCATGTGGACAATCTTATTATCTGCGATAACATTGAAATAGGTTCTAGGCTTAATTGAAGAATTTCCACAATTATAATTAGGCGATTATGTGTTATATTACTTTTTAAAATCACACTTTATTCCATATACTAATGTATCCCACATTTAACAAAAAGGTTTCTTTTTGTTTTTATTAATTATTGATACCTAATGATCGCACATTTGCAGATTAATAATTAGCTTACTCTTTTACAATGCACACCATGGGCAAGTTAGACGTGTGTGCGTGTGTGTGTATGTCTGTGTGACGTGGGGGTTATGGATATTTTACATTGTAGGGACCAAATGTCCCCACAATGTAAAAAAAAGCCTGTTATTTTGACGTTGTGAGCACCATTTTTTCAGTCCCCAGAAGTTGAAACTCAGTTTCATAAAAATCTGTGACTGTAATCAAAAACTAAAAATGCCAAAAGACTTGTAGGCCTATTTTGTTTGGTTACTTGTTCTTGTACTTTGGTTTACTACGGTTAAGGTTAGGACTGGGTAGGGTTAGGGTTGTCATTGTTGGAATTAGGGTTTTGCCCATAGAAATGAATGGATGGTCCCCACAAAGATACGAGTATAGGTCTGTGTGTGTGTGTGTGTGTGTGTGTATGTGTGTGTGTGTGTGAGAGAGAGAGAGAGAGAGAGAGAGAGAGCTTCATTTTCTAGGTTTCACTTGAATATTAAATGTCATTTGAAAACAATTGTTGTCTTCCAAAAGTTTCTGGATATTTAACACAGCAGTTTTTGCGGGATTCCTGTGCTGGTAGCAGATTTAAGTTTTTACATGCAGCAGCAGGCAGGACGTTATAAACTCTAACCTGCACAACATCCTGTCAGTGGCAAAAAGGGGCTTCACAATCCATATGTATTTCAATGATTCTGATACAAAACTGCAAAAAATGCATATGAGAGAAAAGAAGTACTCAAGAAGCTAAGAAACGAGAGAAAACAAGGAGGCTTAAAGCTGTGAGTCATTAGTTAGTCGTTTTTGTTGAGCTGTAAAAGAAGCCGTCCAATATACCTGTACTAATATTTGTACAAATGGGAAATTAAGTATAATTTCATTTCATTACTTTCATTTTTTAAAGATCAGACCCACTCAATTACATGCATTAATTCCCTTTAGCCATACACGATATTTCTTATGTACATTTGAAAGATAGAGTGTATCATTTTCTCCCAGTTTTCTCTCAGTTTGCATTAAACGGTTACTCACAGGTTTTACTTTCTAATGCATGGCGGAGATGCCAGCTCAGGAGGGGGTTGAAAACTGGGACAGCAGCTTCCCCCCGTGTGGGGTGTCAGCCACCCACTCGTTGTCACTCTCCAGACTGCTGCCTTCGTGGAGAGCTCTAGCATACATGCAATTTGCCCGATTCCACCTGAATTCCTCTAGGCACCCAGCCAACAGTAGACGTCACTGAGGAAGGATGAAAGCACTGGGAATCCAGAAGTAAGACGCAGTGAAAACTATTTGGAGGATGACAAGCCAGTTTGCACTGTCTCAGATATATTGCTATAGGTGTGGCCCACTGGAAATCCCCAGAGTAAATCATTTAGGCAGCAATGACAAATAAAATATATCCATGCTACTGATTATACTTGAAAAAGGGTTGTGGTACCTGGTCACCAGTGACTGTAAAATTTACCATAAACTGAATATTAGGCCTGTGTTAAGGGGTAGTCAAGGGGTGCTGCGACATCAGCTGGTTGTCTCCTACTGAAAAAATGGATAAAAATGGTGCAAAAATGACTGAAAGGGGATTTGAGGATTTATGCAGGGTTAAATGACTTTCATTTCATTTTTAAATAAGTGCATACATGATTAATCAAGTGATTAATCTGTTTGTTACGAATTATTCTGACATAGTGATAGTTTATTTTTATCTCACAATCATCCATCTACCTTCCCAGTATAGGGTCATGGGAGCCAGTGAGTGGAGTCTATTTGAGTAAGCATAGGGCACAATGCATGGGTATATGTATACCCTGGACAGGATGTCAGTCCTTCACAGGAGACACACACAAATACTCTCACACCCTATAGGCAGGCTAGAAAATGGATTCTCGGGTTTTGGGAAGAAATTGAAATACCGTGAGGAAATCCAGACTAACATGGGCAGAACATGCAAACTCCACACACATAGTAGGATTCCAGCCCCCAGCCCTGGATGTGTGAGGTGACAGTGATATTCACTTAACCACTGTGTTGCCCTAATAATTATCAATTGATTTATTAGTTTGTTTAATACTGATCAACAGAAAAGAGACTGTAAATGAGCCAGAGATTGCTTGATAGACTAATTGTCATCTGTTGTCCCTGGCCAGTTCTTAAAAAGGCAACCTAAAATCAAAATAAAAGAGCTTATATTTGTTGATGAACACAAATGTATTCAGATAGTTCAAAGTTTAAAACTGAATGGCAATCATGCTGTAAATAATTTTTGGACCACATTGTGTAGTTAATTCACTTCCTTGATGCTCTTCTCCAGAGCAATGGGCATGGCCCATGTGACATCAAAGTAACATTCATAATCCTGAGAATGTTGGCAATAAATCTTTGACCAACTGCATGGCAGAATCACAGAAACTTATTTGGATGATATTGGGCTATTTGTGTATTGGAGTTGAACTAAGAATGAAGGCTAGCCAAGCATTTGTTACTGTCCTGAGCTGTACACAGAGTCTCTCCATTTGAAAAGACAAAGTCTAAACTTTTTTTGGACTTGTTTATTTTTTATTAAAGAATAAAATATTACTGTCACTCGACTAGTGACAGGCTGCCTATTTGTTTTCTGTAATTTTCCAGTGTAAACCCTCAGGACATAAACACTACACATCAATAGGGAAATATTCCTTTGTATTTGCAGCCAATTGTCCATTTATTATGTTATATCCATCGCATTTATATCCTCTTTCTCTCCTTTCTTCCCTATATGTTACTATGAAATGCTATCACCTGTCAGTATGACGATTAGCAAGCTGACTGAATAAAAAGAAAGAGAAACCAAAAACACACATTGCTGACGATGCCACAGACATCAGGGCACACATTCACTATGATAGCCTCCCTCTGAAGACACAACATTGATTTGTAGGGGTCTTTGGCATATATCCTTTCAAATTATTAGAAATGCAGTAGCTCATGCACACTGAAACAAACAGATATCATAGGCCTATTTTCAGTTTTCTACATAACAAAAGAAGACAAAACAAAGTGGAGTATAGCAAAAAAAAATAGTTGCAGTAATTCTAACAAAACATTCATATAAATATTCAATCTATGCAGACCAATAATGTTTGATTTTTTGAGTATATCACTCCATCTGTAGCCTATAGTGCGCTACTGTGAGAGACAAAAAAATGTTCCGACATTTTAAGTCACACATATTATTTCCTTTATTTCCTCTTTAAGACGGATGTGGGCCTTCACAGAACAGGGTAATAAAAAAATTATATTTCAAGAAAGGGCTTCGGATGTAACAGATTCATACGTTATGTAGCTTATTTATTCTTACACAATGTACACAACTCACTTCACTTTTATCGCTAACCAAATCCAAAATATATAACTGCTTCAAAACCGTTTCACTTAATAAAAACGTTTTTTTACGTTAATCATTCCGTATAACACACGTACGGAGTCAGCGTTTGTTTACGTTTACCCTTCTGCCACTTTAAAGTACCCACGTTGGCCAATAGTTCCAAATACTCTGACGCAGTTGTGACGTACATGCTGCAGTACATGGAATTCGGAACGAAATAAGTGTATAAAATTAATTTAATCACAGATATACCATGTATATGCTTTGTAAATAGACTGTGCACATTTATCTGGCAGTGACAAATAATAACATGGAAAGTTACACGTCTCTATCTTGATTGATTTTTACTGTACTCCCTGCTCCTCGATCGCCTCCTTTCTCATGGTAAACATGTGTCCCTCCGCGGCCATATCACAAAGTAGTACCCATGAATTCATTTGCTTTTCGGCAGTAAGCTGAATGTTCAAGTTTATGTAACATTGTTTGCACACAGTTCCGTGTTCGTTTTAAGTGGGACTAAAACTAAAATTGTATGCAGTATTGTGAACATTAATTATTTTTGTCAGGACTCGACGGGATTGCAGTTTGGCATTCCCTGTGTTTACGCTGAAGAAATGCCAACAAGGCTTAAGAAAATGGTACTGTGCCTGTCTCGCATCTTTGTAATATTGCCTGCTATTACTATCCAGTATAATTTATATTAAACTTCTTATTAAACATGTAACAAGTCATTACGTTGTTTAAAAAACGAGTAACGAGAATTCTTTCCCAAGACTGACATGTAGTTAATGCGATAGAATAAAATGAGAAGAACGCAAAAATATGTTATCCGCATAACGAAACTAAATTCTGCATTAAGTGACAGACTACCAAAAACCCTTATTTCATTAGAGATTTAACCAAAGAATACCAAATGAATTGAATTGTGTCTCGTGAACATGGTTTTATATTGTTTAGTAGTTGTAACGGTGTTACTTAAAAGTCCATAACCCTAATTCATCTGTTAGGGTTATGAAAGCGTTAGATAACTATAAAGCTTTACACCCGTACATTTAAAATACTGTATCACTTTTAAACTGCGATAGTCTAGAGTCATTAATTCTCCACAACAAAGTTCCAGTGCCTAAGAAACTGAGAACTGCTACATCTCACGCTCCTGCTTGTAGTTAAACGTCAAAATGAATATGAATATTGTAATACCAAAATACCAATTTAAGCCTGCCTTATAACTATGAAAATTGCATCTGCCGGAATGAAGTTTCAGATGACGAACCACTCAAGATTCTGCTGCAGATTATGAAGACAAGAACGGATAAATCACAAGGTGGTATATGTAGCTGATCATCTGACGTAAAAGATGTACATGATTTCCTCGTGATTCTGTGTCATAACCATGTGCCTCAGAGGTAAATAAATAATTTCTCCACGTGAAGTGGATATTAAATGGAAATGATTAAGGCACTGATGGTAACAAAGCTGTATACCTTTAATTGAAACCTTTCAAAACGTAATTGACAAGGCGGAGGGATACGTACACTCCATCCAAACATGATTCCCCTAGGTTCCTCCTCCTCTTTCTTCTTACAGCATGTCAACAAACCCCTGTCTTCTTATTGGCGCAGTCTCCTAGATACCTTGTTTTCTATTGGTTTCTTATAATGTCAGTTACTGAGTAGTTCCAAGCAAGGTAGTGAGCACCACGTCTACATTGTATCATTTGACTGAACTAAATAGTTAGCTAGCTATCTTATAGCAAGAAGGGTAGTTTAGTTGATGTCGACGTTGATAACTTGTTTATTATTAATGTTGTAACACTTGTTGTTTTTGTTATTAAATATCGAGTAATTTTATTGTTGAAGTCACGGATGTGGATTTAGTAGCAATTGGTAAGTAACTGACAACCTAAAGTGGAGTGTTGGCTAGTTAGCTAAAGAGAATGTCTGATAAATGATTCTTTTGCCGCTGCTGACTTTGTAGGTTGTAGTTGCGTGGTTAGCTGGTTATGTTGACTCGCTGTTTAGCCACTTATTCCACTGTGACTTGTGTTTTTGTGGGACGTAGTATGGCTTCTCAGCCGGGTCGTGATTTGGAGAAACGTTAGCCAAGCTATATATGACCGTGCGCTGATTTCTGTCCGCGTCGCGAGTCTACTTCTCCGGACAGTTGACCAACTGGCCGGCCAGCTGTGGTGCCGCTCGGCTTCTGCCGAGGTGTTAAACGGAGCGGCCGATTGGTGTGATGTTTTAAAAGGCGAGGGAAGTGGTGTGGTTTTGGAGACCCTGCGCCACGGCCGTGACAGCTCCAGACAGGCTGTCACAGCTTCTCGGCGGCAGTCCGGCTGTCATCAAGGAGACGCCGTAGCTGTTTACGCTCCAGGACATGTAGGTTGCTATCCAGCTACATAATATTAAAAAATTAATGGACTTTTATAAATTGCTCGAATCGATATTTTCTCTATGTGAGGCTGTGTTTTATTTGTCGCGCTTATGATTTATGTAACTAGCTATGTTATTTAACTACCCAGTCTTTCTCTGCGGTTTGTAAGAAGTCTCATACTAGAGGATTTTCCGCAGTATTTTGAGGACATTTTATGAAGCATGTAACTTTTTTTGTGATTTTTTTTTTAAATTATTATTCAGCATTCATATTTGTCGTAGTATTTGTTACAAGCTACAGCCGTGAGCCTTGGCTAATTAATTGTAAACGATACGTCATGTAACTGGCGCACCTTTGAAAAATAGTTTTATATTGGAGATTCATTAGATACAGTTGCTCTTAGTCAGTAGCTAATTACCTACAAAGGCGACGTTTCTTAACGGCAGGCGTCATAAAATCCTCCGCAACCACGAAAGGTAGCTACAGTATGTGAAGTTAGCCTGATTTATCTAAGACCTTTTTTAGGTAGTAGTTTCTGCTGCCGTTTCGTACCGCTTGATTGAAGCGTTAACACACTTCACAGTTTTAACTGCACTTTCCATCGGTAGAAACCAGATGTTCCGCAGAAGTTGTCTTACAGTGAATGCTGCTCATACCATATATCATCACGGTCACCATTTTCTGGGTTTAAAGTAGAGTGTGATCTGCTTCGGATCTTGACTTTCGCCTGTTTGCAGCCCTGCTAGCAATAGAAATTAATTCTTTTTTCCACTGTGTGACGGCAGTTAGGAGCCCAAAAAGTCTAGACATATTTTTTTTAAATTCCCTGTAATGGTTTAATTATAAGCGCTGTGACGTGTGCTTTCATTAAATCATTATTTTGAATAAACAGTTTAATGACTGACTATGCGATCCTTAGATTGCAATGAGCTGCCCTCAAGGACAAATTTTGGGTATTATCTTCAGTAGTATACTGTCCTCTGGCTATTACTTCAAAGTGTGGAGACCTGTGAATTTCCAAGCAGTTTTCCCCCAGCACATTTTAGCACCAGGCTTATTATAGGTTATTGAAAAGCTTGATGTCGTAGTTGAAGTGGCATTTGAAATTAAAAGGACTGAGTGAGGGAATGCATCTTGGCCTTTTGGTGGCCGAGCTCATTAGTGGAAGAGTGTAGTGCTTGTGTCGTCAGGTGAAAGGATTTGTGCATCTCTGAGGGGTTTTTCTGTGCAATGCCTAGATCCCTTAAATGAAATCTATATCATGGATACCTGCTTAAAAGCTACATAATGGTCAAGCAGTAATTCTGTAATCATTAGCTATTCGGGTTATTATTTAGTCCTTAAATGTATCTGACTTTATCATTTGTTTTTAAAACATCTATATTTGTGTCACAGTATGGCTTTTCTGTTTCTGTTGATATGTTGTTGTTTTTTTTTTGGGTCATTGCTCACCATTATATTTTGGCAGTGATACAGCAGTAGTAATTAAGGACCAAACGGCTCAATGAATGAGAATGATGAATGTCTGATTTGTTAATTACATGTTAATTTCCTGTCCTGGATTTGCTCTGAAGTGTGCCCCTGGCCTTGTAAATTAGAGTAAGGTGAATCATGCATACAAATATACAGTTTGGCGTATAAAGTTTAACATAATATTGAGCCACAGGCTGCCTCACTGTCAGTGTTCTTTATGAGGCAAATAACAGTGTTGCATGCCTGTAATGTGAAAACTTTGTCAAAGAACAAAAAAATCATATCACACATTTAGGTTATGAGTCTATGAAGAGCTATGTTGTGTTAAGGTGACGTTAAATGAAAATCAAAACAGTGTACTCTGTAATGGGCTGGGAAGAATTTTTGTTGTGACTTTTGGCTCTTCTGGGATTTTCTCTAAGTGGGAGCAGTATGAATATTATCAGTCAAAATGACATGCCTTACAGATTTTTTTTAAACACTTTCTTTTTAAGCTGGGACTGTTAGTACTGTTCAATATTGACCATTATATTATTCCCGACGGTCCCAGTTAAGATGGTGTTTAGACACACAACTGATTAATAGGAATGAAATCTGTTCTGTGCTTTATAAGTATGGTACTTAATCCACCCGCATTAAAAACCATATTGTATAAATGCTTATTATTTTTCTCTTTGATCTTAAAATTTAAAGTTGAATGAGGTATTGTAAATAGGACTCGCAAAAGTAGAGAAGTAAAGTTTTAGGGAGGTAATCCAATCAAGAAGTAAAATTTGCTTTACAAACAATGACTCCACCAGAAGCCCACTTTGGCTTAATTGTAATTGGTGCATGGTATGCAGTTCTAATAATCGGCATCCTGAAATTAAGGTATGTATTTTCAGAATAAAGATATGATACATAAGTCCAAATATCACTAATATTAATGTGGTAACATAAACCTAATGGCATTATTTTCAAACATTGTTTTAATAATCGTATATTTTAATCATATTTTACAGTTCAGTTGACTTTCAAGCCCCATAACATCCTTCATTTAAATTACTGCCCTGATGATAGTTACTAGTTCAGCAGTGTCAGACAGAAGTATTTTTGTTCAGTAATCTTAGGTAAAATTTCGTACCGAGTAGGTAGTCGATACTGCAAAGTCTCTGCATATTAAACACTGTAGTTTCGTAAACATCTTCAGGAACCTCTACAGTCCAGTTTCAGAAGGAGGCTGATGTTTGATGCACGTTCTTTGCTTGCATGCAGTTTGTTACTTAGCAACAATTCAAAGTTCAATTTGAGTACATGTTAGAAAATTCAGGCAACATGTGTTAGTCTTATTAGCTAATTGTCAAAAGTGTTCTTGAAAGCAGCTGATTTTGAGTGGCATTTCTGTGTAGAAGACTGCTCAGATTGCCCAGTTCATGGGCCACTGTGCCCATTCCAAAATAAAGCAAGCAACCTTTAATTACCCTGGAATGAATTGCTCCAGTAGATTCTATGAAAAGGTTGTGTGGGTCAATGTCAACATTCAAATTGAGATATTGAATGAATTGATTTAAGTGTCCATTTTTTAGTATTCTCTACCCAACACCCTCATGTGTTTACATTAAAATGTCAATAAAAGGGAGATTCATATAGGTAGAGATGAAAAGAGAGTCTGTTGTTCTGGGAATGCTTCAACTTCAGCTTCATCTTCAGCCTTCAATGAGATTTTCCACTCCACGCAGCTTCTTGCTCCTGTAGGATCTCTTAGTTGCAGCTTATCTTGGTGAACAATCCTTGTAGCCTGGGGTGGAGTAGAAACTTGTCAAAACCCCTGGTGATATGCTGTGCAGTATAGTGTATTGGATCCAACATAATGGCCTTCCTTCTGACAAAGTAAAATAAAATGGATTGTTATATTCCTGAGATAAAGATGTCAACCAGCCAGTGTCGCTTTCGTTGACTTTTTTTTTCCTGCAATAGTCTGAATAAAATGATTTCCAGTTCCAAGATTAAGCTTTAGGTTATCTGTGGAGGTGTCTTTAATAGGGACTTGTACATTTCATGAATTGGCTCCGCCATGAATATTATTTGGTAACATCTGGAATTCATATTGGTTGAATTTTTGCTGAAGAACCTTATCTTCAGTATGAACAGTACAGTAAAGTCATATCTCATTGATATTTGGATCTGGTATGCGACTTAGTGTTTACCAAACTGGCGTGCCAGATCAGGCTCAGCACAATCTATTTTTCATCTGTTTTCATCAATGTTTTTTTTTCCCCCGACTTCATATTCAGCCAGAGATTGAATAAGACTGAACATCTTACTCTGTGCTGTGTCAAATACATATTCGGTTACCGTGGGGACATGCCTAGCCAGCTATTATATATTAAATCCTATCTGTTTAAAAAAACAACATTCATAGTTCAGCTGCATGTAATTCAGCTCAATATTGAAGCATGACAAAAATGCATATTCTCCTAAAGGAACAAAAAAATGTACGTCTGGCTAATAATTTGATTGAATGACCAAGATTAACTTCTGAGTAAAAGGTATTCTGAACATATGCAGTTGATCGGGGATCCATTTTCAGGTTAAGATGTTTGTGCTCTTTGTTCCATTTTTGCAGAAAGCTAAATTGTTTGTTGTCGTTAGTATTGTTGTGTCATGTTAACAAATGCTAAATAAAATGTATAAAATATACAGTGTCAGATGACTAACTTCTGTCAGTGTATTGTCTGGCTTTAGAATCTCCCTGTTTGTTTGCGAGTGTGGTTCTCCTCCAGCAGACCTGCTTCTGCAGGACGTTTGTATCTGCAAGCCTGAGGCGTATATGTCTGTGTATATGTGTGGCTCTGTCTGCGGCTGTTTTCTGTGAGTCAGTTCATCCAGATTATGTGTGTCAGCTCATTTTGGTTAGGTTTTTGTTTTTATTTTATTATGATCATTTTCTGTTCTGGGTCCCGAGATTTGGGAGTTGGCGTGTATGTGGTGAGGACTCTCTCTGAGCTGGCACCACATGCAGTGTGACCCAAGCCTTGGCATGGAGCAGATACAAAGAGGCAAAATGGGGGATGGGATCGGGCTTGCTCTGTGGAGACCAGGAAAAAGATGGCCAGTAGTCCTCTGTGATGATATAAACTCGTGTGTTCTTTTAACAGCTCTGAATTTTTGTGTGGCCGTTTTCAAAAATAAGTGCATGGCATTAAATGTTGCAGGGGAATTTTTGGAGTGTGTGCTGCACCCTGGTATGTTTATTTTTTGGGATGAAGATGATTAAGCAAAATGTCCCTGTGTGAATGTGGTTTTATTTGGTTTTAAGCTAGGAAAATAAATAATACTCATCATAGTAAACTCTGAGCCTGTATTAAAACATTTATTGAGAGTTGATTTATGTGTTAAGTCTTTTACCAGACAATGGCTTCTTTCAGTAAGAATTATTTATTAAGGAAAAAATATTTAGAGATATTGGTATAATTTACATACCTCAAATTTTCGTTTTTCAAGTTGTATGGGAGGGTGTTATTGTTGGTGCTTGGAAAACTTAGGATCAGTGATCCAACACTTGGATCAGTGAAATTGCAGAAGACTTGTAACTTAGGGTTAGGGTTAGTTTTTAGACCCCAGGTACTTTGGGAGAATTATTCATGTAGTTGAGTTAGTTTGTATTTCGTTGTCAAAAATCTAAGCCTTTGTAGACCTATTTACTGCCTAATGAAAATCTCTGGAAGGTGTTGATGGACAGCGTGATGTTCTGTTAGCAGCTGATGCCCAACGTCACAGAGAGTTGGCATGGCTTCTGTAGTCTTTGGCTGTGACCACACTTACTGTAAGCATTCATTAAGTGATTGGTTATGGATATCTGTGCCCCTGTCATGACAAAAAGGGCGTGTGATCGAAGAGGGAAGCCAGGAACCGGACTGCTCAGTTATATGTGGTAAACAAGATTCTGGGCTTCATGACTGGCTCTTGCTTTTTCAAGCTGTATTCAAGATAAAATAATGGCTCCTAGATATACACCCGCCTGAAAAAGCTGTAGTCAGTTAGGTAGATAAGTGAAATAAGAGAGACCATGCTATAAAAGAATAGCAAACAGTCTGATTTTTTCTAGACTAACTACAGAGAATGTATAGCAGGTTAATGTCCCAGTTGAACTGTTTGCCGTGGATGGGAACGTATTTGTTATGGAATCTCCACAGGAAGTGGCACAGCTAACTGAAGATTTGTGCATATACAGATCTGTTCGACATCCATCTTTCAGAGGAACTGGTTTGTTTGACTCCTGACAGCATGCTTGCTTTTGTTTATGTTGGGTAGCTACCTCACTCTAATGATTATGTCGCGTATATTGTAAACATTAGCAGTACCTTGTCCAGCTATGTATTTTAGTTTGTAGGACGGGGTTCCATCATGAACGATATGTGAGATTAGGTATGTTCTGTAGCATGCTTTTTCCCTGCAGTTTGCATGCAAATCAATGAAATACTATTCTGTATTAAAGACAGCTTTCTTTCATATTAATTGTTTAATTGGATAAAATAAACCTATATTGTTCTTATGAAGCAGACCAAAAATGGCAAAGCTACTGTGGGGCCATAGCTGCGGAGCTGAGGGTAATCACTTCTTCTCATAACTGTTTTTCATCATTGCCCTTCATTTAATTGCCTGTGGGTGTATTTTGTATTCGAAGAGAAGCTGTTTTGAAATGAACTGGTAGCGCTTGGAACTCCAAAATGGGCCACCATCAGGCGTGTCACTTCTGGTGTCGGCTTACTGAAGTGGTGGCAGCTGTTCGGCCCTTAAAGGGGAAGTGCGGACCTGTAATTTGATTTTTGAATTTACTGATGCCCGCTTACAGATACAAAGAGACACTCTTCCGGGGGTTTTATGTCCATGTGTGTTTGTCAGAGTTCACTGTTTTACTGACGCATTTAACATATTAACATGCTGCCAAACCTCAGCCAAATCACTGAAATCGTTTGGAGTTCAGCGATTCACAAGTAAATGATGTGTGCTCATGCTCTTGTGTTCAGAAATGTCAAGTAGATGACTAACCTTTGATGGATGCGGTGCAATAGGGCGTCTTTGAATTCTGAAGTCTTAATTAATTAATCATGCCATACTGTGTTTTGGTGAAACTATGTATGTAACTTGGCACATTGCTGTTACCTCACCTGCTTCTGAAAGTTGGCATAAAATACTGAATCTAAGACTAGAAATGGACTAGTTAAGTGTGTATATGTAGAGGAACGTAGATGGAAAGCAATTAAGTCCTGAATTGTGTCAATACTGTGAGCCATATCGGGGAGTATTACAAACATGAGTGTATTTTAAGAATCTCTTGGATATATAGATTATTTAATTATAGATTATTATATAGATTATTTAATTCATTAATTTTATATTTTTGGATTCTCTTCATCAAGTATTAATCTATGCAGTAGTGGTGTACCAACATGGAAATTTTGAGTAATACCGGTATTTTTGTCTAATATCACTGATATTGATAGTGGAGTGACACTACATGTTTCTTTTTTTCTGTGGAAAATGAAAGATTGAACTGTGGGCTGTTTAATAATGAATTAAAAATGTTGCGTGCCGTATAAAATTGTCTTACGGGCTGCTACTTTGTGTGCCCTTCAAAGTAGAACTGAAAGAAATCCCTTGTCTTCCACTACAGAAAATGGCTGATTGTCATCCAAGGCAATGTTCTCCATTATTGTACTGCTTATGAATTTCTCTCTGCTAAGTTTTATTATTGAAGTTTAATGTCATCCAAAAATATCGGCTAAGATTGACACAGTAGAATATCTTGATTTTTAATGAATATCGGCTGATACCAGTATGTTAACCAATAGAGATGTCCTGATATTTTTCTTTCTTTTTTTTTTTTGGTACCCCGATCCAGTCCGATACATTCAATATTTACATCTGCCGTTTGAGTCCTGATCTGATCTTTTAATAAATATACAAACACATACAGTAGGCGTTGGTGCATTCTTCGCCTGAGTAAGCCTTGTGATTTCACAGTATTCTTCCTTGTGATGTTTTTGCAAGTGCATAATTAGATTCATTGTATTAAACAGGGCTCTGTTGCTACCTTCTCTCAAAAGGATGGCATTGCAAACATTGTAAGTAATTGTTGGTCTACTTTGAGTTTCCAGATTGACGAATTTCCACACGACTGACATCTTGCTAGTTTGTAGTTTCAAGCCATGTGCCTTAGGCTTACTGCAGTGTGTGATAGAACGTTACAATGTGCACAGCTGATGTAAATTGGGCGAACATGGAAAGTTTAACCGGATCATTCTTTGGGTTGGGCTGCGGTAGCCAATTCTGTTCAGTTAAAAAATGCCAGGATCCACCCCGATTCCGATCTTTGATATCAGCTCAGGACATCACTGTTAACTGAGATGTGTAATAAATCTCTACTGCGCAGTAATTTGCATGAGTTTAGTTTTTTTTCTTCTTCTAATGGTTGTTTATATTAAGAATGATCTTCGTTTAACCACCAGTAAGTCGTTGATGCTGCTTCTCGTTTCACCCAGGGGGTAAATGGATGTTCACGGCTGCAGCATGTGTCGCCTAAAAACATGTCAGGCATGGTTATATCCCCGCTTAGCTTCACCAGATGACAGCGGTCATCTGTGAGCTTCTGTAAGTGGCTCTAAGCCCTGAAGACTGGAGCACAGCAGAGTATATTGCACCCCCTATGTCTGGATCTAACTATTTTCACTCTTAGATGCCCTCCATGTTATGATGATCCGTGTTATGATATTTTGACTTTACAATGGGTGTTTCAGTTGCGTTGTTTTTCACTTTCAGTATATTACTCTGTAAATGACATGAGATATTCAACGCGTTATTATAAAATAGGCTTTGTGTTAATGATTTTGTCCAACTGTAGGCTAATGTACTGTAAGTGTGCTAAGCATGCTTAGTCTGGGCTAGACTAGGCTATGATGTCTGTTGGGTCTTCTAGTCCTTGTGTTATAGAGTTCATGAATATGCATTGATTATTACTGGTACGTCTGATACACGGCATTTGTATACAATACTATGGCCATCTTAAAATCAGTCAGTTTAGCTGTATAGGGGAGAGGAAGAAGGGAAGAAATGGCCTTTTTCCCCCAGTTGCAGTCTATGGCAGTTCCTTAGTATAGTGAAATTTTCAATAGTATTAGTTTCACCATGGTTTTATTAGCTTTTGAGAAAAGAAAAAAATCAGGCCTTTTGAATGCTTTAATGAGCTGAAGCATTCTCAGTAACCTTTCGGAAAACATGAGACTTCTCCGGCTCTGCGACACATGCACATAGCCTGTGGTGGTGCTAGAAGGTGTCTTCACAAAGAGGCTGTAGGTGCTAAGGGCTGCTGTTGGGTGAGGTCTTAGCACGTTGGTCCTGCCTTTGCCACCAAGAGAAGTCTACAGTGGAGTGTGAACAGTGCAGCCATTAGGCCTGCACAGCTGAAACAGCAAACGCCAAGGCCGCCAGCTGAAACCCTACACTGCTATGGCTCTTGCTCACTTGCAATGCTCCCCCCTCTGCTTTTGATCTGACTGCTTGCTTCTTCTCACCATTAATTGGTCTTCTGCTTCCTTTCTCTCCCTCACGTCTGTCCTATTGTCATTTCCCAGATGTATGATGCCGTGTGAGAATTCCTGGAGCTTTGGGCTTTTTGCAGTGTTCCTGTATGCCATTTTCTCTTCTGTGCTCTTCTTTATTTGGGTGTCTGTTTTTATATCTCCCTGAATGAGCCTTTTCTGTGCATAGTTCCTATTGGGGGGGTGGGGGAAGCAGTGGGAAACAGCAATGGAAGAGTAGAGTTGGAATTGTCAATGTGTTCAAGACATAGTCCCCTGTTTTCAACTTATAACTCTGTCTGCCCTTCCCTGTATGTTTATGTATGAATTTTGGTTAGGGAGTAGCCACCTTATCAGTATGAATGTTGCCAACAGGAAAGATGGGTGGGCTGGGATTGATAGTCTGATTTAAATATGGCTCAGATGTTGACATAACAGACGATGGTATGCAAATGATGTCAAGTTCACAGCAGCCCAAAGAGGTGGTTTTTTAAAAAATTCAACTTTTTTCCATGCTAAATCATATTGTCTGAGTTCTCGCCATCCTCCTTCCACATTTAATGGACGACTGAAATTCATCAGCCTGTCCCCATCATTTTCACACGCTCCTTTCCCATCTTCCCCAGCCTCTTTCTCTCTTTCCCACACTGTGAACTTTGTCTTGTGACTCCCAACTTTTTCCTAGTCATCTGATCTGCTGCATCTCATTCCTCATGCCACCTTTAGTTTGCATCCCTTTCCATGGGCTGTGGCCCAAGAAGAAGAGTAAATTTTAGTTGTCCTGAGACACTCTGGGGAAATACTGCTGTTTTCTATACGATTACCCTGGTTCTGATGTTTCAGGTGCCTGACATCAGGCATTTTTTTTCTGTGTGTAATATGTCGTCTGCCAGTGAAAGAAGCAGCCAGCAATCCACATTCTCTGCTCTGTGTGTATTCCCTATATATTGTGTATTCTCTGTATATTTGGTACACTGAATATATGGTAGGGATGGGGCGATCCACATTTTTTCAGTTCCGATCCGATTCTGATACACAACTGCCGATACGATACAGATTCCGATACAAGAGCTCTTTGTACTTTGTTATACTTTACTAGCTTAAAAAAATTAATATATAAATACAGATGGAAAAAATGTATGACAAATATTTAATTAGGCTACTACAAACATATATAACGTACTGTTCCACCTCGTTTGCACGTCTTGTTTTAAGCGTTTTTGACACATTTGCAGTTCAATATGAATATCTTCAATGCAAGTATACACAAGTGGCGAATGCTTAAAATTTTAACACAATTTTTCTCCCATTGGCGCCAGCTCAGTTACACTTTGTTGCGATGG
>JAODKC010000137.1:15855488-15865599 GCA_026777985.1 Mormyrops attenuatus
AGGCGGAAGTCACTGCACTCACACCCACTGAGTAGCAAAAAAGACTGAGGGGCAGCGTTAGTGTTTGACTTGAATGCCGCAAAAAAAAAACATGCAATATGGGAAAGAGCTGTCGTGCGATTGATTGTGCAAATAGATTTAACATGAAATAGGAGCTTTTTAGAGATTACCAAAAACTAAATAAGTAAGTATAGGACGTGGATCGGTCACGCATGACCGATACCCGATCCGTTAAATAGGTCTGGATCGGCGCCGATACCGATCCAAATATCGGATCAGTGCATCTCTACTATATGGTACACAGATTTACTTTTTTTTCAGCTTTTTTTATATTTTCATATACTTGTTTCTAGCAAAACTAATTTGTAATCAGTCGCAACAACAGTTCAGGTAAATCTAAGAGAGTTCTAGACTGAATGGTTTGTTGCTTGATAGTACTTTAGCCATCTCCAGTGTAATCAGGTGTTTTATTTGGTGCATCTGTAGACTCTATCATGTAATACACTGAATGGGGTCAATTACTTTTTGGTATCTATTCATTCAGTAGTACATCTTGTTGTTTATATTAAAATGATTTAATTCAGCAGGGATTTTGAAAACCTAGGTTTTAGGTTCTTGTAAGTTTTCATAACTTCTTGTAGTAAGAAATGTATTAACTAAAAGAAAATGTATGAGTGCGGAAGTGCTCATAACAATGAAAGTTGTATTATACAAATTCTGGAGAAAAGTACCATGTCATGTTCTGCTGTTTTGAAAATACATTTTGGTAGTTTTCTGACTTGGAACGTGTTTTTCCTCTGAAGCCTAAAGACCGCTAAGTGTATGTGTATAGTTACTGTGGATGGTGCTCAGTTGCCACCATTTTATGAAATGTCTGACCTAATGAAAATCACAGAGGTTTCTCTAGCGGCATGTGGAATATTTCCCACCTACAACATGCTCCGCTGCATCAGCTAGGTCTCGTGGATACTGATTGTTGATGTTTGGCCAAAGGGCTTGTGATTCCTTTGGTTTTAATGTTACCGTGTATTACTGTTCATAAAAGAAGTCCTGTTAATTGCACCCATGGCTGCCCCAACATCTATGATTCTTTTTAGTTTAATTGTCATCATTGCAAATCTCCATAATAATTCAGTGCTCTTCCTAAACAGTCATTCTCTTCCCTGCGTGCTGGCATCATACTGCATCACGAGCAGCTCCTGAAACCACTTAAAAATGCAGCAGCATCCTTATAATACTGCCTGTCGTTAGGGTTAAGGAGCTGCTGATTGTGGCAGCTGGATCTCCACCTTTTTGTCTTTTTTTTTTTTTTGTTACAAATATCCCTCATGGCAAAATGTTTTGCCAGAATTGAAGAGAATATTATAAATATAATTTTTTATATATAGGCAGCTGAATGATGCCCTTAAATGAATAGTGCGGCTAGTACACTTTTATGTATTTATGCAGTCAATGGTGGTGGCTGATTTCCCCGTAGCACGAACTACAGATGTATTGTCACAGGTTGCTTCAAGCTTGCTGGCCCATCTGTTTAGTCGTAGCCCAAAGAACCCGTGACATGGGATGAGACATGGGTGGGTGGGGGTTCGTGAGGAGAAGTAAGCTGGAGGTAGTAAAGGCAGGTTGTCGGAGGTTGTCACCCCTCCCCACCCCCAGTCAGCTGCTGTGGGCTTGTTCAGCATGTCAGCTGTTTCTGAGCTGACGTCTCTTGGTGTGAGTTTGTATGGAAGTGGGAGGAGGTGTGTGTGTGTGTGTGTGTGTGTGTGTGTGGATGGGTGTGGGTGTGGGTGGTCTGATCCGCTGCATGTCAGGTGCCCGCAGGGCTCAGCCTGTGCATGGCGCCGCCGCTTGGCTATGCCGTGCAGCCTGGCCATCGCAGCAGCCTCACATTCGAGGACTCCGCGTTTCCTGCACAAAGAAGCAGCTGCCGCTGTCCATAGGCTGGCGTGCTGGGCTGTGCCCCCCCAAAGAACGGGATGTTCAGAGTGCAGATGGCCAGGGTGACTCCCGTTCCACGGCTGGGGTGACTCCTGTCCTATGCCAAGTGCCTTTGAAGTCAGGGAGGGCTTTTCCCCCCCATTGGTTCATCGGTAAATCAGGCACCCTAATGCCGTTTTACAAGCAGTACATTGCGACAGATCGATCATGCTTTTTTAATTTGCTGCTTTGGAAGGGTAGGTGACCATGTTGTTTCATTTAAGGGAATGTATAGGATATTCGATTTGTCTTTATTGGATGGTTCCAGCATATTAGCAAATGGTCTGTTTGGCCCATTAATTATTTCCCTCAGGCTCCCTGATGATGGCACCTTATACTAACAGCTTTGAGCCATGTAAAAGAAGCTGGCACAGCATGTTGTTCTGGAACATGTTGAGCACCAACCTGGTCTCCTGTAATCCCTGGTAAGTGTGCGTGTGTGTGTATGTGTGTGTCCGCGCTACTGAAGGACAACTGAATCTTCTGTCTGGGCCATGGAGGTTGGTGGTAACTCAGCATTACAGTGCCTGGTGATGTAAATAAGGTTCTAAACTATACAGGCAGTGCCACTGAAAAATTCTGCTTTTATGAAATGCAGTAAATAGAAATGGTTACTTACATTGAAATGCAAATTATACTTGTGGTCAAATTAGTAAGAAGTGGACTATCTGCACCTAAGAATACCATTTTGTTTAATTTGGGCCGGAGTACTTGTACTTAAGAAAAACCCATTTATATTTTAAATTAATGTTTTAAGTGCTTGTGCTGTAATTTTAAGAAGTTGCTTTCAGTTGAGGTCTTTAATTTGTTTGGTTCCAGATTAATTAACAAAGTAGAACTTTTCTCATTCTGTCAGTCAGAAGTTTTACATTCATTCACTGGACTTGTAACCTGTCCTTTTGCATTCAGGGTGATTATAGTTTAGAGTGAATTGTATTTTCTGATGATAATTGACTTATCCTAATTTCCATCCATCTATCTGTCAAACTCATATCCATTACTAGGTCACAGCTAGCCCAGATTTTAATCGTGAATGGCTGTGAGGTAGCGATGATTTTAGTATTTCTGTATTTACAAGTAAATGTGTGTGTGTGTGTGTGTGTGTGTGTGTGTGTGTGTATAGACCATTACGTGAATACATTTCCAAAATTCTGCTGTTGTATCCAAGTTCAAAACAATAGTTTTTGTTCTTTTGTGTGTATTATCAGATTTGTTTTATTTTTACATACTGCCATGGAATGATCACATAGACCATTTTCGAGAAAGTTCAGACATTTCATACTTCAAAATTAGCTGATAGCGCGTCTGCCCATAACATTCAGACATGCCTATACTATAAATATCATAAATATGCTAATTTCTTGTCCACATTAGCAGGTAACATGTCACTGTCTGGACTCAGCACAGACCGATGACATCAAACTGCTTTGATTGTGGCTGTGTTAGTTCTCTGAGCACAGACAGCAGCAGCCTCTGCACAGGGTTTTGAGCATGAGGATGATTACTTCAGATCTGAACACTGCCCTCGTGGACGTACACGGTCGTCACGGTACTAGAGCCGCTTTCTGGCAGTTCAGCCTGATCTTGTGTTTATATGTGAACTTTGTGTTGGCTGTCTGACTGCACACTCATCTCATCTACTTCTCTTCTGTACATTCGTGCCTATGCCCCCCACCCCCCGCCCTTCAGCGCATGCGGTTAGTGGCATGCAGGCCTGGGCAGGACTCGGATCTGTCGCAGGAAGACAGGAGGGCACAGGCACACAAATCCTCTTATTAGGCAGTGGGCCAGTGCAATCTGTGCTATGAGAACCCTAGGGAACACAGCATTGGGGGGGGAGGAGCTATAAACCTGGGAAAAGCGGCTTGATTAGGCTATTACAAATTGTTTGTTGTGGCAGTCATTTTTTCCGATTTGTTTTTAATTTCGGTCCTTGGCATTCAGGATCTTTTCAGTTTTTTCCCCCTGCTACAGGCAGATGTCCTATTCAGCCCTGAGTAGGGCAGAATGTGAAAAGGTTTGTTTATACATTATGTCAATTAACATTTTGTTTATTATGAAGTAACCTTTTGATATGACTTTTTTTCCAGCCAGTTAGCTTTAGTCTTCCAAAAACTTGTCCTCGCCATATGGACCTACCTGCCCTTTTTAAAAATGTCCCAGGCTAAATAACGTGTTTCTGCATCCGTCAGTGGAGTTTACAGGAAGTTTATGTAGCACGCCAGAGAAAAACAGCAGGTTTTTCGGTTTTTTTTTCCCCCGAGTTTGCAAGTTGAGGCTTTGAGCAGCTGCTCAGCTGTCTGGGGTCGAACAGAAGGTGTGTAAGCAGCTGCCACGTGGTTCATCGTGGCCCACAGATCCTGTAGAGGGAATGTACACACGTGAGGAGGGGCATTGGCGGCCTGACAAATGGGCCCCCCGTCTCTTTCCACAGATGCGCTGACCTGCCTCATTCTGCTCTCTGAGTTCCTGCTGCAGACACTGATGAATGGGGTGCAGTTGCTGGAGACTGCTTATCCTGAATGGGGCCGTAGAGGTGGGCTAGAGGAACAGGCTCTTTCATGAGGGTTAGTTTGAGGAATCAGTGTGCAGCTGATTGGCAAAGACCCCGCAGAGCTACAGTTCGTTAGTTTAGTTTTGGCCTCCAACTCTGACCTCTGTAGTATTGACACATCTGCTGAATCCTGGGTGATTTTTGTAATGAATTAACTCTGATTGTTGAGTCAGAAAGATGGCATTTTTGGGTAGTGTGTGCAGGGCTGAAGACTTGCTTAGCTCATGTATCTGCATTTCCAACCTGCTGCTTCAATTTTAGGATGGTGTCACGGGGTCCTGGTGTGGTGATTGCATGCCTTCAGTCTTCAGTGAGCTGCCCGTGGCTGTCTCGGCCCACGAACGCCCGTCTGCTCTCTGACCCAGTGCCACTTTGCCAATATGTCATGAATAAGTGTTTATTACGCTTTTTCGATTACGTGCTGCATCATGGTTGTGGCAGAAATTGTGACATTTCAGAGGAGGCGGGTGAAAAAAAGTCTACGTTTTTTTTTTTTTTTTTTTCTTTCTTTCTTTTTTTGCATTATGGCTAAATGTATCATACTGGGCCCGGTTTTCCGAAGGCTTCTTAACGCTGCGTCGTTTGTAAGTTCTATGTTAAAAGCTTCGGGAAACTCGCCACTGAAAAATAAAAAGTGCCCGTCACTTTGACCTTGTTGCCATCAATATTAAATGTATCAGAAGTTTTTGTTTTACTTTGTTTTGAGTTTTGAACACGTACTGAAATACGGAAACTCCTTGTGTTATGGTATTGGATAATTTCTATACTTTACATGGGCTTTTTGGTGAATATTAGCATTGTATAGCTAACAGATGCATGGGTGATCTGAAAAAGTTGCTTTGTCCTCATTGGTGCTAACCTGTCGCTCTGTGAGTAGGGAATTTCAGGAATGATGTTTCAGTCATATCATGACACCAAACCTTGCTTTGCTTATACCAGTGTTTTTAGGTTTTTCTGCTTGACGACAGCAAAAGCCCTCAGTGGATGAACCACCTTGAAAACTGGGCCAGGGGCTGGTGGTAGTAGCAGTAGTCCTGGTCTTTGTGGTGCTTCATGTGAACGGGCTCCCTGAGATGGTCTGCTTTCTAGATCTCTGCATGACATCCAGGGAGGCACCTGACATTGCTGACAGCGTTGGGCTTCAGTATCGTCCTCTGACGTGATGGATGGAGTTACTGCACTGATAATCGATGTATTATTTGCACCCTTGGCCAACTACATGATCTCGCAACAGTCAAGTTTATTTTTGCTGGGTCAGTGAGATTTTACTGTGGAGACAGGCCCTCTGATCCATGTCTCTGTGGTTGTGTCTAGCTATGAGGTAGGGGTCTTAGGGAAAATGTTTGTCTGTCTTAGTGGGTGCCTATGCAGAGCCTGCTGCTTTAGTAGTAAGGGTATGCCTCTCAGCCTGTAGAGTAAGCCCCCCCTTCCCCCACCTTCAAAGGGGGAATGCTGTCCTTGCACTGTAGCCTCTCCAGCCACCTGTGGCCAAAGAGATCAAGTTCTCCAGCCCAACCCCCATGGTAAAGCTGGATAGCAGCTCTTCGTGGCATAGATGATAGTTTCTCGCAGCGTTTCTCTCTCCAACAGATGATGCTGTTGAAAAGTCTAGTCACAACACACAGTCAGTAGCGTTGGTAGAACATTGCTCCCCTGCCCGTGAATGAGGTAAATGACTGGAAATATCCAGCAGTTGGTGCTGGTTGGAGGGAAATCATCACGTCCCACTGCACCATTTGAGTAACTGGCATCCATGTTAGCGGTTGTGTGTGGCTGCGTGTCTGAGTTTCTGTGTCTCTATGACATTCTAATTTATGTTGTGTGTTCTGCCATCCTTAATGTTCCAGTTAAGACTGCTCACATTATCCATCTGCTGAGCAGGATTTTTCTCTTGCAACAAATTATTATATATTTGCCACTCCAACTACAGATGTCAAAGTTAAGTTAACGTTACAGAAGTAAAGTTAAAATTGTCAGTACACTAGCCCCTGTCCCCAGTACAGCAGTGTTCACCATCTACTGTAAATGAACTCTGATTTCTTAGAACCTGCAGAAAGCAGCTGTGAAGACAATGTGCTCCTCACTGGAAGGAAGAGGAAGCATGTTAGAGTTCTCCGCATGAAAGCCGGAATATCATGGTTCTGTGGTGTACGGCTGCCTGCTCATGAAGAACAATTGCCTTCAGGGATCATCGGTGCCCCTGTCACATATCGTCTGCTTAGCGGGCATTTTTAAACTCTGGATTATAAGGGTACTGATGGTGTAGCGTAATGTCCCTTTTTGTTCTCTGGATAAATGCTGAGAGCCTGATCTGGAATCACCAGAACTAACCCGCTGGCCCATGTAATGCTGATTTTGCCTGTGGTGAACAGTGCTCTGAGAAATCTACTGTATATGTCCGCCTTATTGGGTATCCTCTTTGGCAGTTGCCTGTTTTGCTGGGAATCCCTAGAAGAGCCGACAGTTTGACCAGCAGTTTTGTTTTGGGGTTGTAGTGAGTAGCTGGGCTGGTACTCACTATAAGCTCTGAGCCCCATGTGGTGTAAGCGAACCCGAAACGCGCAAATCGCGCGCATTTGGAGCTCTCGGCTTTCACGCATTGTTGACAAAAAAGAGAAAAGAAAGTGACAAACACATTTTGCTCATTCCTGCATAACAAAGGTTTCTGTGTGGGTGTGGCCTGTATAGTTATCTTCTGTGTGTGTGTGTGTGTGTGTGTGTGTGTGTGTGTGTGTGTGTGTGTGTGTGTGTGTGTGTGTGTGTCTCTGTCTCTGCATGTCTTTGCATAACCCCAGAGATCCCCGAGTCCACAGCTGAGTATGAATCACACAGCTGGGTGAGGAAGGCTTCAGGGTTCCCACCACCTTTGCTCTCATCCTCCTAGCTGTGGGCTCTTCTCCTTGAGGAATGGAATGGGATCCCACCACAGGAACATTCCTTTGGAGCACCAGGCCATGTTGTTTCTCAGCTGCTGTTTTAGATGCCGCTTTTGTGCTGACTTGATCCTGTTGATCTTGTGAGAATCTAATGGGGGTTCCCGTGTGCCTTCATGCCCATTTGGAAACTCAGCCCTATCTGTCTGAAGTACTTCTCCATGTGCAGTCTCAGATTAATTACACTTGGAGACTGGTTTAGCTGAGATCTGTTAGAGATTCAAGAGTGGCCAGTGGAAGGTGGGGCTAGATACTTGGCTTCCAACACACAGTGTCCATTCTGCGATGGTGTTTGACGTTTTGCTGTTGGTAAATTTGTTCTCGTAAAATAAACATAGGAGGAGTAATGGCAAAAATAAAAAAATGAGTGTTTTAACATTTCCGAAATATAATTTTGTGCATATTTTTGGTGCTTTCAAGAAAATTGAAAATGCCTCAGGCCCAGCCTGGTCATGCCTCAGCAGTGTGACACAGAGCAGGATTTGTGGCCGAGATGAGAGGGGAAGTGGCCCTGGGGCGTGAAGGGCGCAAGACTGCAGACTGCGTACCTCCACAAATAAAGGAGCCTTTCCATGTGCCGCATCCTTGGAGATGAACTAAAGCGCATTTAGGGACCACCTTTCCGAGCTGCACTGCCGAGAGCGTCTGCAGAACCATATGGCAGCTTTCCTGATGAGGGACGATCACTGTTAGTTAAATGGCTAACAGTTCACTTATCCAAAGTGATGTACATGGCTTATAGTTGTAGATTATACAAAAGTGCATAGCTAGGTATTCTAACTGAAGGAAGGTTATGTCAGGTTAAGTTCCTTACAGCAACAGAGCTCTTTATCAGGCTGTTAATCTTATCCTTATGTCCAGTCTCTTGTCAGCAACATGGCCGGTATATTTTCAGATCCATCACCCATTTTGAAATGTTGAAATTATGTATGAACTTGTCTTCATTTTGTCTTTTTTTCATGATTTTTGTTTGTTTTCCTTCAGTATTCATGTGAAACAATGAAACTGGGGGATTAAATTGTTAGAAAGTATTTGTTGGTTTGAAAACATTTCCTTTGCTACTGAATAGGGAGATTCACTGAAAAAGATGTCAGCTAGGTTTGCTAATCTAATTGCAAAGTTATTGGCATCTTTGAAGGTAGGAGTTGCGGGCCAAATGATAGTGTCTCCTGGGCTTCCTGTTGAGTGCTTCTTGTATAGGGATTCAAGTCAAGACTGGCTTCAGCTATGGATTAAGTTTTATTTTTTTTTCTGAATGATATCAGTATCTAGTTCAAGGGTACAGCAGCTGTTACTAGTATTTGAATCTGGAATCACTGTAACACTTGGGGCTCTGTCATAATGAAATGATGATGGTTTAAAACACTTAAGTTGTCAACATACTTTGGAATATACACATGCTTCCGCACCCACACCTAAGCTCGTTGAAATAGACCGATCAGTTTAATAAATGCTTCCTTTTGTCAGAAGCCAACAATGGGAATTTATAAGTCATTAAGAGGATAGTTGTGTTCCTTTCAGCAGCAAGTAATGTCTAAATGAGCTGGCTTGTGCACCATTTTGATTGAGATGTCAGTGTCTTATATTATGTCTGTTAAAGTAAAAACATTAAGCCTTCTGAAGTGTAGAGCACTCTTCTACTGTTTATATAGGTCTTTTATTCTGGAACATTTGGGCCCCTCTAACGCAAACGCTCATGGACACACTGGGGTAAATAATATTTTACTTTCTGATACCAAAGTAGGGGGTTTAAAAAAAGGCATCAAGGCTTTCTGCAAGAACTCTGTGTCTGTTAGATGATAGCATTAGGCTAAAAATTGCTAGCATCTTCGTCGCTAAAATTCTAGTTTTAACTTGAGTTATTAAAAGCAAGTCACACTTGGTGTCAGCTGGAGATGTGTTTTAGTTAAGGTGGCTCCCAGTGCCACTGCTGTTCTGGTTTCTGTGCTCGTGTGTCGCTGTAGCTGAGCAAGATTTCCTTACCACCAAGATGGAGAGCCGTCGCCACTTTAAGATGGTTATTTAATGGCTGAAAGGGCAGATGCCGGCCCCAGGCCGTCAAGCCTGGTGATATGACAGTGATGTCTTTAATGAAGCTGACTAGGCACAGCCGCGAGAGCAGAGGCACGTTGCTGAACAGGATCTGCCTCGTTAGGCTTGGCTTTTTGGGAGCAGTCACACTTTGTGTTAACATTTTAAAGGAAGCTGCATTGTGTTATCCTAGCGTATGGTGGATTGATTCACTTAATTTCCTCCGTATGCATAATGTGGACATGTCGGGCGAATTTGATGACCGTAGCAAATCCTCAGGTTTTATTCACCATCTTGGTTGGAGTCTGAGGAAGAAGGAGATGCTAGACCAGAGGTCCAGCCCAAAGTGTGCAGCAGCTGTCAGACTTCCGATCTGTGTTGGTAATGCAATGTGTGTCTCCTGCTTCTGTGTCCAAAAGTAGGGCTTCAGTCATCTAATCTCCTGTTCTATGTTCCCCTCTCCCAACAGCAACACCCCACCCCTACCAGCGCTCAACGAGGGTAGCGGCTTCCAAAGCTAGGAGAAACTCAATCAGCCAGCTGCGGTGGGGGGGGGGGGGGGGGGGGGGGGGGGGGGGGGGGGGGGGGGGGGGGGGGGGGGGGGGGGGGGGGGGGG
>JAODKC010000137.1:15870482-15904146 GCA_026777985.1 Mormyrops attenuatus
CCCCCCCCCCCCCCCCCCCCCGCCCCCCCCCCCCCCCCCCCCCACCCCAACCCCCCCCCCCACCCCCCCCCCCCCCCCCCCCCCCGGGGCCCCCCCAGAACAGCAGGCAGAAGGGTATTTGAATGTTTAGTCCTGAAGACATTTCATATCCTCATTGTACCTATGAGATCCTAGCAAGTCACATGACAGGATTAAAATCCTATTAAATCCCTTCATTTCACGCTCTGTTGTCCATTTGGTCATTGTATGTAAATAAATGACTAAAATGTTTTTTAATGTTGACATAGCAGTTTGGAGAGAGCTATGTTTGACTCTTCCTTGACACTGTGCCTTGTAACTTCATGGTAAGTGGGGAAAACACTTGTTACTGGTGAATTTATGGGTGATTTGATACTGATATTTGGTGAAGATGCTTGTTCAGTAAAGCTTATGTCACAGTATTAGTCTTGCCTATGATCCTTAGTGAGTTAAATGTGCAGTTGTTGCTTGATGGAGAATGGCAAAGGATGTTCATTTCTTCAAGGAGTTCAACAATCTTTATGGTGTGGGTGGGTTAGGTCCATGGGTGCTGTGTGGCTCAGCAGGTTAGGCATCTGTGCCTGTCACCTGAAGGTCACCAGTTCAAGTCCCATTCTCATTTGAATAGGCACATGGCCGCTGGGCCCTTAAGCTCCAACAACACCAGATAAAAGGCCTGACCCTGTTCTCAGACCCCAAGCTTCGCTCTCAGTCGTATATACGTGTGTGTGTGTGTGTCTCAAAGGAGCGAAGATGGGATATGTGAAAAGAAGTGATCCAATCTGCAAATGGTGAAGCATCCTTTAAGGCTGTGAGGAGCCAAAGGGGGTTGTGGCGTCAGGAGTGCTATCGGATTTTATGTGTGTCATACTTGTAGTGCACTGTTGCTTGGTGGTCCGTATGGAGCATAAGCATTAACGCTGCTATCTAGGGATGCCTCAGAGCTCTTGCACTGCATGCGGCCAATGGGACTCAAGGACTAGAATGTCCCATGTTGTGCCACAGATGAAAGCAGAGAGGCTGATTGGAAGGGATAGAGGTATATGTTTCAACAGGGAGCATGGAAGAGGTGATCTCCCTGATGGTGATGAGCGGTTGGAACGACAGGGATGGACAACAGACAGTGCCGTGAGCCTGGGCACGGCATAGATCTCTCTGCCGGGAAACTGCTAGCTGGTACCATGGTACAGGGAGTCACTCAGAAGAATGGTACATAGGGACTGGTTAACAGATGGAGCTGACCAGTCAGACCAGCCAGCCGACTAGTTCCCATCATCAGGTACCCAGCACACAGAATACACTACAGACATGCCTTTGACATGCCAGCCAGGGGCCTTGGGAGCTGGGGAGGTTGGAAATCATGGCCCGAGATGGGTGTGAAAATGGCTTTGTCTTGGTAGGCGTCTGCAAGCTGGAGGCCGGCAATGGTAGTCTCAGGATCACTTTCTTCGACTAACCAAAGTCTGTAACTTTAACCGGAAGATAAGGAAGTGCATGACATTACTTTGGTGTCCTTCCTGTGGGATTCCTTGTAATATGCACCGTCTTCTATTTATAGTGATGGGAAGTGCAGCGACACTTTCCTGGGATAGATTAAATTCTACCTATTGGTTAATGGCCTTTAGCAGAAGGTACGCTGGTCAAAGGCTGTCTGTCAGCTCCCTCCAAAACAGGGCTGAACACAGCCCAATGGATGTCTTTGCAAAATGACAAGTGGTTAGGCTGAGAGTGTAAAGAGGGGTGTTTTTCAGTGCTCTGTATTGTGTTTTTCCCTTTTAAATATATCATGTATGCGTCAGAAGTTTTAGTACAAACCCATCCCGGTGTCCCGATGTCTATTTAGGGCCATGGTCATCAAGGATGATTAGCAGTTATTCATCCGCAGAGTGCGGGATATGATTTAGAACTTCAGGTGAATCTTTTCCACGCTGCCTGACTTGTTTACTTTCTACTGATTGACCTTCACTAACTAGCCATATTAAAATAGTACGGCAATATCTAATAGGGAAGATGTCTGGAAGTAAGCTGTAAAAGTGGTGATCTATAGTAGTTTAATGTCTGATTTTTAATCCAGCTGCTAATTTTCAGCTGGAAGGACTAGAGGTCTAATACAGTGTAACTGTTAAAATTATGAAAGGAAAACTATTTATGTGTCCTTTTGATTTTTACATTAGGCTTCAAAAATAGTGTCTTTGTTACATGGTAGAAATGCTCACCTTATTTTTCGGACTGGCTTGCCAAGGCAATACTGGTTAGTCATGTTACAGGCACTTGCTACTTTTCATAGCGATTTGTAGACCGGGTGGCTCCTATGGGCCCAATTAACTGAACTCTGAAGCGCCATGACCGCATTTATTCAGTAGCCAATCTTATACAAAAGCTTAAAAATCCACCTATTCTTTAAGGCATTTGAATCACGCTATGCTGTGCTGGTGAGTCTCTGGAAATTTGCATTTGAAAAACACATACAAAACGGATTTGTTTTGTCTGTTAGATGTCTGAATTCGATTGAACAAAGAACAGCATGTAAGAAGGCTATTGATGTAATAGTTACTTAATAATAAATCAAATTTGAAATGAAAACCTCTCCATTTAGCCCGGTCTGTTTTGAATAAGACGTAGCCTTATAAGGCTTGAGTATTTCTTGTTCACTTTGAAGCTTGGCAAGTTAAAAGCATAGACATATGTTTAAATACACCTCATCTGCACAGTACACTCTCTGTACAAGCACAGAAAGAAATAACGACCATGTACTGGATCCGCTCCAGCTATGAATGTCTGTTAAAATCCGTCAACTACTAGTGCACAGAATGGACCAAAAGTTATTTGTAAATGTTGGCTGTGTTTTCACCACATATGTTCATGATTATAAATTGTATTCCTTTTCTGGTCACAGAAATTTCTCTCTGCAAAGTCAATGTAAGAAACGTTGACAAATTAATTGGATTCCAAAGGCTATTTCATTTTATTTTTTTAATTGAAAGGTATTCTTAAAGAAAAGTCCATGTCATGCGTCGCTTAGCAACACGGTTGTTATGGCAGGTGGGTAACTAGGGATAGGATATTCAGGAAATGTGCCACTCTGTAAACCTGTCTCCCCCTACTCCCCTTCTCGAAAATATTCAGACTTTACGAAAGAAAGGCTTTAATGGCTGCAACAGTCCGGAGCCAGATGGGGAGGACTCTATTGACCAAAGCCCCCTGACCGACGACAAGTTCCGCAAGACCAACGAGGACCTGGACATCCTCTTCAAAAGATACGGCGTGAGTACCAAGCCCCATCCCCTACATTTCTAATGTCTCCTCTCTCTCTTTCTTTCTCTTTTTTTTTTGTCCTCCCTGAACCAAGGCTCTGAGCAAGAAAGAGCACCGTGACTCTGAGAGTCCTGACCCTGAGGAGCCCTTCTCCCTCACCCCCCGCACTGAAGAGAAATACAAAAAAATTGACGAGGAATTTGATAAAATGATGCAGAGCTATAGGCTGTCAGTGAGTACAGGAATCGCCGCCATAGAGACTGACAGCAAGTCGTAGAGCCGCCCGTCGGAATCCCCTTCGAGTGTGTGTTTGGGCAAGGATGGAGGTACGGGAGCATTTAAAGGCACAGCTACAATTCGGTCCTCACTGCCCCTAGAGAATTGGTGGGAAAGAGTTTCGCTCAAAGGAAGCGCTGGCGAGTCCAAAATGTGCTCTGGATCCGCGTCCCTTTAAAGCTCTCCTGCCACGCTCCTCCTCTTCGTCCTCCTCCTCCTCCTCGTGTCAGGAGCCACATGGCGCACTCTGCCTGTGTTGTGCCTTTAATGCTTTGTGTGACGTGTGATCTGTCTGCCTCGTCCCGTCCCCATGCTGCTGGGCTGTCCCCCTAGGTCTTTATTTTTATCTCGGCGTTGGCTAAGCTGGCCCGCGCGCGGCTCCTTCTGTCAGAGATGCCGGCGGAGAAATCTGTGGCAGTGCCTGCTGCCGCGGCTGTGCTCTGCCAGAGCGGGGTTTTGTGACACTGTCCCGGGTCAGGTGACACCCAGTGGATTGCCTCATTGGTCCAGCACAGGCTGTTTACAGCAGACGAATAGTTTCAGATTGTAATCAGTGCAATTTAAATTAACTAGTTTATTATTGGTTTATTTATTATTAATAATAATAATAATAATAATAATCTTATAAAAGGTATGTGAATTGTTTGATTGGTTCCATTTGCCACAGGTGTATGGTATTTTTAATGTATAGTAGTTGTCATTTATTTAAAAAAAACATATACTTAGGTCTCAGTGTGCCAGGTATTCTGCTAACCTTAAGTCGTATAGTTTCCCGATCTGCGTTAATCAAGCTGTATTCAGCCTGTGTTCGATGAAAAGCATCCTTGGTGTGTGCTGCTTGTTCAGAACGTGCTCCATTTGGAGGAGGAATTTAATGTACCTTTGGAGACAGACGAGCGTGGCCTCGACTTCCACACGCACGCCCCTCCCCCTCCCACTTTTTGCCCAGCACACTTGTCAGGGGTCATGGGAAACTGCAGCATACAGCACAAGTCCCACAGGGAGCAAGACACAAGCAGCTCTGATGGAGCACCGGCCCTACTGGCGATTGTGTATGGAGAACAAGATGAGAGTTTCAGAGCTGCAGGGCTGGAAGTGAACCTATGCTCTCTGCAGGCTCGATCTCCGTCTTCATGTGTCTGACACATGTTCCTCCCTTAATTGTACCTCAGACAGGCAGCTGCAGCCGTGACAGACTTCCGGACCCACGATTCATATTTAATTTACGTCGGCATAGCGAAAAATTCAAGATTAATGGTATATCACGATCCCAAGGTCATCAGTCAAGAGTCGGACGTGCTCTTGTGGGCTGGAGAGGGAGGAGGGAGGCAGAGTCCTTCTTTTGGGCCCGCCAGTTGGTGAGAAGTGGACTGACACCATCTTGCATTGATAGGGTAACTTTAAGAGGATTCTAGGACAGAAGGATGGAATCAAACTAGGGCATCAGTTTAATTCATTTTGATACCCTTGCATTGAAGCAATCCACCAGAGTAAAGTTCAGGTCAGAAAATAGGTTATTTTTTTATTGCTGCCTGACTAAACTTTTGCAGTGCAGTATGCAAGTGGAAGTCAAATTTTAAAATTTTAATATTAAGAGAGAAAAACAAGATTTATCTTACCTTAACTGCAATGTAAATAAATAATTTTCGGGGAGAATATTGAGCCCTGTTAAAAAATCGAGCCAAAATCAAGCCAAAATGACTTAAGTACCAAGCAAGTCTATCAAAAAATATAACTAAAGCATGTAATTTTGCTAATGTTTCCTTACGTTCTTATACAGAGCATAAGAAAATCCCCCGGTGCGTTCCATTAAAACTTGTTCTTGCTCGTTTGTGTCCTAGAGCCGTGAAAAAGGTAAAGTGTAAAGTAGCTGGGGGGTATATTAATCTTGGTCGCCTTCCATAGACCCGCGTTGCAAAGTTGGCACCTTTAATGAGCTGCTTCAGTACGCTTCAATAGGGCTGCTGGTCCATCAAGGCCTCGAGTTGTGCAGCATCCTAATGGTCATCATATCAAAGGGAATCGGGCGAAGCGTTCGGAGCACGTTGGTGCTGACAGGTGCCATGCAATGTGCTGAATCCAGCAGTCAGCGCCCTCGGACACAAAGTGCTGTATGCTGTATTTTTGCCCCGCCCACACCCCCAACCCTGACACTAACCCCCCCTTGCTTGGCCTGCGTGCGGTGTGGTTACTTGCGCTGTGTCTCTCAGCTGCTGGCACCAGCATGCCACTGTGGGGTCACCGACTTCTCCCCCCTAATGTTAATAACCAGATGCCCTTTACTAGGTTATGCGAGGCACAAGTGTCCGCAGAAATGGCCTAACGCAGCATTGAGTTCCAATCTTAAAGTCAGTAAGCTAAATACAAAGGAGAAAGATGATGTTTCTAGAGTTTGGCTCCAAATCCTGAACAGTACAGCTGAACGTTTTGGTTTTATGCGAGATGAGAAGAATTCAGTAGTTGTAGACAAGGAATAAAATTGCATAAAGCTTAAAAGTTCAGCATTAAAGTGTGTCTTTCGCACTAAGGATCTAAATAGCATTAAATGGCATTTAATTTTTGCAATTTCTTTCCCATTCAGAGTTGAACACCTGCCAGCAATGTCTGCATTATGTGGAACGGAAAAGTAATTAAGTGAGCAGTACTGCTCACTGAGCATTTGATGTGGGCTGGTTTAACTTTTGAAGCAGAATTTGAATAATGATACTTATGAAATGAACACACCTGTTCTACACGTGTGTTAACATAACACCATTGCCCATTTCGAGGGCTTGAAGGTCACCGAGCTCCACTGAGTGAACACATGCTTAGCTGTCATCTAATCATTTCTGGTAAATGTGCTGCATTAATCTGCCTTGTTCTGCCTACAAGCTCTTCCCAAGGACTTGTTGTGGTTATGTGTGCAAAGTCCCGTCTTAAAAATGTATTTTGCTATTATGAGCTGTTTATGAACCTGTTCTAATTATACTGGTCTTTTCTGTTTTTAGAATCACTGCTCTTGTTTTTCACCACTGCACTTTGCTGTTTGTGGTCTTTACATCTTTTTCAGCTCCCTTTGATATTATAATTATGTAAATGGAAATGTAATTCACAAGTAGAGCTTTGTTTTTTTGTTCTCTTACTAATGTTATTTTTACGTAAAGCTAGTCTAGCTAGCTACATTTAAATTGTCCTTTAACCTTAAAATTACTTTTTTAGTTGCATGTTTCAGAGTGATTTTAAAAGCCATTTATTTCCTTTGATTTCCTATTCATTTATCATTTATGTATACGGACAGTGATAAAAGACGATTGTTGCTGTTGTTTTTTTTAAAAAAAAAAATTTTATAACACAGTTTGGGAAAGTACTTGCATGTTATGTATTTTGTTTATCACGCTCCATTTATGTTATTCCGTTGCATCTGGGGATGGTTCTGATCATTTCAAAACAAATCACCTGAAAGATTTAGAGCGTATGAGAGAGGCAAGGACAGAAAAGGGGCAAAATTAAAAATCAACTCCTTAAACTGGGTCCCATTCAGGATAGGACAGGCAATGTCTGTCCCACATTCTAAATATAGAGGCCCTGTTTTTTCAGACGATCGGGGGAAAATAGGTTGCTCTTAGAAGGCAAAAATGGTCAAGTCCACTGAAAGCCTGCCCTTCTAAAGATGCCATTTAGCTCCAGTATGTAGCAGTTAAGATGCAATGAGACCAACCCTCACCTCTCAGTCCCTTTAGCTGACTGGCTAACCACCAGGTGACTCTGCAGTGTTCACCTGCATTCTTACGTGTGTGTGAGCATGAAGCGTGTCACCATGGCCCCATACAAAACATTCTGCTAGGGATTCTGATACATCTCCACAATTCAGACATGCATGTTTAGTTTGATTATAGTTTTTCTGTGTACTGCATAAGTATTTAATTTCCGTGCCCAAAGTTACATAACTACAAAGCAAACCAATCTCAATTGATGAGTATAACCACATTATAAAATCTGAAACTGTTTGTATCACATGAAAATGGGCCTTCGAGGTAATATGACAGGTAGTACGAAATAGCAGGTCTTACTCATGAAGACCTTTGCTACTGCAGACCCTCCTTATTCCCACTGGGATCACCCAGCAGTGGGACTTTAATGGGAAAAGGTTCAGGTATTTTTCAAAGAATCTTATTTTAATAAGCTGACTTATGGAATGGATTTGGGAAGCTACTGGAAATGAGGTCTATCCACCTACGTATTTATTCATTTTGGGACTAATAAGTTGCTTGATCCCATTTAGCCGTTTTCCATTATTTAACTGGCTAATAAGACCTTAAGCGGACAAGTCTATAGTTTCTTCAGCTTTATCGTAATGTCTAGCAAGATGACAGATAACCGGCATTTGTATGCATCTCTGTAAAATGTTTTCTTTGTGTTTTTCTCAGTCTACAGTCCAGCCTCCCACTTTCTCCATGCCTGTCACAGTCCCAGTGACCAATCAGAATACACTACAGTTCAGCAACCCCAGCAGTGCCCTGGTTACCACCTCCTTTGTGACATCATCTCTGTCGGACCCCCGCCTCTTATCACCACAGCAACCAGCCCTACAGAGGAACACAGTGTCTCCAGGGTTGCCACAGAGACCAGCCAGTGCAGGTAAGAAAGGTGAAGTAATAATTATTAAGGCATCCATTTTGAGGAGAAGGAAGCACATTGCTGCATAATTTCTGCACTGGCTGGTCATCCTTCAGTCCTTATGGATTGCAGCATACAGTGTGGATTGTAATTGACATTGTAGAACAGTTTTGTCCATTTTTTTCCATATGAATTTTTAGAATCTTTACAGAAATATTATTGCTGAAAAGTGTGTTTTCCCAAAAGGCCCAGGGGTGTAGTGCCTTTGAGGGCTTATTTAACCTGTGTCTGTAACCCCTACACTGCCTTCTGCCCTAAAGCTCTGGATGAGGAGCCAATGGGACTGAGTGTCCTAGTGTGGAAAGTTTGTTTCTCCCATACAAGTAGAGCTCTAGTGACCAGTCTCCAGTGTCTGAGTCTCTCATGCAGGACTGGGGCATAACTGAAAGACAGGTTTCCTGTTGGTAATGGTGAAATGCAAGTAAAAAAAAAAAATGAGGATAGTGATGTCTTTTTTTATGGGTTTATTTAATTTATGATATAAGCACTGATTTAGTGATGTGTGCTTAATCATACTGGCCCCTTCGTTATCGATTCTGACATTGATATTACTTCAAAAGACCAGACATTTCAGGGGGAATAAAACCAAACCGAAGTGCAGAAATACATTCCTTTCCTTGGAGAAAATAAATATATATCAATCTCATACACACACAGTGCTATCAGAAAGTATAGGGATGCTTAATTCTGTAATAATGTTGCAAATTTACTGGTTTCATAACAAAAGTCTATTGACGAGCGGTCTTTTACATATCTAGCAATATCTTTCTCACAGACATTTTCTTTTTATTAAATGGCATTTTTTGACTGACTCATTCAGTTCTGTTCTTGCCAGTTTGATATTAATTCCAATTGTAGTCACTGACTCCCAAAGGGATACTAAACACAAATGTTTTAAGTTAATGTAATAGGTTGTTACTAATTTAAAAAGCGCACAGTGATGCTTGTCAATGAACCTTTTTAACTCAGAACAGCTCTTTTATAACTGCAATTTGGGTTTAAATTTTATTAGTGCTTGAAAGTTTTACTTTAGAACTTCTGGTATTTTCTAATGTGATGTATATTTTTTTGTAAACAAAGTAGTAAAGTAGTGATTTTTCTTATGAAACCAATAAATTTGCTATATTTTTACTAAATTAAGCAAGCTGTGAGCACTGTGTGTTTCCTTGTATTTGTGTGTGTCTGTGTTTCTCTCTGTCCATGTGTGTGGCGTTTTTTAGCTCTGAAACTACTGAAATTCAGCTTTGTCAGTAGAGTGTGTGTCTGTGTGTCTGTGTGTGTGTGTGTGTGTGTGTGTCTGTGTGTGTGTGTGTGTGTGTGTTTCTAAGGCTTGGGATCTCTCACAGTGCTGCGCAATGCTAATTTGTTCCCTCTAGGGGCGCTTCTGGGAGGTGAATTGAACAGCTCAAATGGAGCATGTCCAAGTCCAGTTGGTAAGTACGTCACAAACAGAACTTTGGTCTTTGGTCCTCTTATGAGAAGTTTACTTTTTCTTTCTGGCTGTCGTCACGGACGCTCGGGACTTTCAAGACCAAGACATTACAGATTAAATGAAATGAAACCCGCAGCAATTCAGTGATTTCTTTTTGCAAACTTTAATCTTTTATGGAAAAAAGTGAATGATACACTTAATGAATATTTGTGGAGCAATGGTATGAGAATGGGACGTGGTTAGAAAGGCATATCCAGGAGTGGTGCACGGGTTATGATAATGGCTTATCTCCCTCTGTCGCTGGACATTGTCACTCTGGTGAGAGCTGAAGGTCACACAACTGCCTGGGAGCCTGTTGGATGGGGAGAGAGCGAAGTAACAGACATGAATGGTCTTAACTAGCACCTCCACCGCCTGCCCCCCATCTCCCCCACAGTCAGCTGTTCCCTCACATCTCTGCAGCTGACTGCTTGTGCCATCCAAAAAGTCCTCTGTCTCTTACCCCCTCCACCACACACAGACACACACACACACACACGCTCACTCCAAGGTGCCTTTGATAGCTGCAAGTCTGGCACATTTTAGTGTTGAGCCTCAACGCGACACAATTAATTGAGAAACAATTTTCCCCGTTGCAGTACATTTATAGCGTCTGCGCTATCTCTCTGCTGTGCGTTTGCAGACCGGACTCAATAAGCTGCCGTTTCTCAGCCTCTGCTTGTTTGGTATCTCAGTCCCCTGCTGAGGAGATTCTGCCTTGACCTTATTGGTTAAGACAGGTGAAACATCAAAGGCTCGTGCCTGTATACAGCAGCAGCACAAAATATCCTTTTTGACGTGTGTGTGATCTGTGGTTCCCAGTGCGTGAGGTGGCCCGGGTGACTCAACCCACCCACCCCCCTCCCCTCTCCCGTTCTCAGCTGTTGTGTGAAGGCCTGGGATGGGGGAATGTCAGCATTGACGTCACCCAGAGTTCCTGGCATTCCGGCAGCAGAGCCTAGGGTAACTGGAGCTGCTGGCCACTGGGGATGGGACGTGGTGGGGAAGGACTGGTTAGGGTAGGGTGTGGCATTTGCATTCAGACCCTCTTCATCTCTTTTCCTTGTGCTCAGCTGGATGGAGGGTAAAGATACAGTTTCACCTTCCTGGACAGGAAGGGAAGCACACCCAGCCTTTTACTCTTTCCTGACTCACGGTTTTGCCAGTCTTAGATTCACGTCTAGCCAGTGACACACGGGGTAGTGCTTAGGTATGACCAAAAGGCTTTTTATGTCTGGAAGCTGAGAGTGAATAAAACCATGGCTTATCTTTTGATGCTTAAAATTCTATGTTACTTTGTTGATGGGGACGTGCTGGCAGTTTTTCAAGTGTCACCTGGTGAGGCGAAGTCTGCCCGTCTGGCCATCTGTGTCACTGTTTGTAGGGACTCCAATCAGGTGCGCCTGTCAGTCAGCATAAGCCCTTACTGTGCTTAACGCCGCCTCGTGCCATTCCGCATGAAACGTATCAACCCCCCTCCGCACTTTTTGCAGGCTATTCTTCCATTCTGCTTGTCCTTCATAAATAGATTCAAAAAATGCTCTAAATTTTTATATTCTAGAGACAGGGAATTGTGCAGCTCTTATACCAGACAGCACGGATCTCACAGTCCATTTCTAAAGATCCACCACTTCTTATTTAACAAAATATCTGAAGTGTTTGTTTTATTATCCTCTTTAATATTTCATTGAAATTTACCCTGTTTTGTATATCATCTAGAAGAGGGAGATGCTAAAGCAAAAAATCATTTTAAGGCATTTTGTCTTAATATTTTATTGTTTAAATCTTCAAGTATAAATCTTGAAGGATAATGTGTTTTATTTAAGCTGTGCAAAGCTCGTCTTATGAATTTAGGGACTTAAATGGAACACCTTCTGCTCCCTCCCTCACAAACATGTTAGCGAGTCATTCGTGTGTCTACCTTCACAGCAAATGGGTACATCAGCGCCAGGGCCTCCCCAGGTCTTCTTTCCGTCTCCAACGGCAACAGCCTGGTGAAAGTAGTTCCGGCCAAGTCTCCTCCTCCGCCCGGCCCTCAGATGGTGAACAGCCGCAAGCCGGACCTCCGGGTCATCACCTCTCAGGGTGGCAAGAGCTTGATGCAGCTGGTGAGCACAAGTCCGAGTCTCACACACTGCACCTTGATATTGTTCCTAAGGCACACTAACAGTTAGACACCATCATACAATACAGTGCAAAAATCTTAGGCAAAGAAAATGGTTAAAGCTATTTCTCTGGGTACTAAGTGTATATTTGTTAAGAAAAAAAGTATTTGGCATTATAACATATGCAAGATAACAGTAACACAATAAAAACTATCAAGAATTCCCTCTGTTTTCCTAAAAGTCACTGATATATTGTTGGATGGCTAGATGGTGGCGCAGGAGGTAGTGCGACCGTTTGGCAACCGGAGGGTTGCAGGTTCGAGCCTCCGGCTGTTCCTGACCCCATCAAAGTGTCCTTCGGCAAGACACTGAACCCCAGATTGCTCCTGGTGAGCAGGTTGGCGCCTTGCATGGCAGCCTCTGCCACCGGTGTGTGAATGTGTGTGTGAATGGGTGAATGTGAGTCTAAATTGTAAAGCGCTTTGTGCTCGAAGGAGTGGAAAACGTGCTATGTAAATGCAATCCATTTACCGTTTGCTTCCGTTCCCAAACCTCTCCTCAGGGGCGCCTCAGCCATTCCATGTATTCGTTAAATTTTACGAATAATTTTAATAGAGCTCACTTAATTAATTAACTCATTATGGTATTAGGCTAACACGCTTTGGCAGACAAAGTTTTGCACCAACATGAAGATAACTTAAACATCATTTTCTTTGATTGTCTAAGACAGTACTGTATATTCTTGCATTATGTTCATATCTTGTGCATTGGTCCATCAAAAAGTTTTTTTTTTTTTTTTTTTGGATTATTTTTTTTTGACAAGGTTTCCCCAGTGAAGATATCAGATTATTATAGAATTTGAGGCTTTAGCACTCAGTATAAAGTGTTACTTTTAATTTTCACCAGCGTTCTGTAGCGAGAGAGAAATGTTAGGGGCACGTTTTATAAAGTGAGAAACCAAAAGGTCCATAGGAGCGTTTTGCTCTCATTAGAATTTCTGATATGTTTTAATGAGACTGACTTTTGTCAAATGATGAATTTTGGCCTCCGTATGCCACAGTATCACTGTGCTTCGGCGTGTTTGAGCAGAGCAGGGGGTGAGTTTAATGTTTTTATCATGCAGAAAGGTGATGATGTTGGTGATGAGGATGATAATGAAGAGAGTGATGAATATGATTGTTTTTTTTTTAGTGGCCGTAAGACAAGTGGTGAGATTTGGCAAAGTGTCAGGTGAACGCTACTGTGATTCTGGGCTATTCTGAGCATTCTTCTGGTATACATGTATGACTGTCCCTTCCCTTTGTGTTCTGTGTTCCTCCACATGCAGACAGAGGAGGATCTAGAGCTGGTGAGTAGGGCATGCGGTGTGTGTGACTTCAGCGTGTGCGCTGACTTCCTGTGGGGGTTACCCGAAATGCATTGTGCACTCACACACGCATACATAAATACGCACACATACATGCACACATTTCTGGGGCAGAAGATGGAGACCTCATCTGGACTGCATCACATTTCAGCCAGCGTTGTGGAGAGCTGCCACTTAGACTTGGGTCCATGGTCTATTCTTCTAATTCCCTCTAATAGGGAAAATTAAAAATATATATATTATCAGAACACACTGTGTTTGCCCAGATATTGTGCTAATACAAATGCAGAGCTATCAGCTAAAGAAATGATGAAATGACTTACATTTTCCTCTCCTTAATTAATTGTAATGCTGAAAGCCTGGCAGTAGAATTAAATTGAGAAAAGAGACTGTAACTCCTAAGTGCCTTTGAAGGCACTGCTATCTCCTTTTCAGGCAAAGTGTAGATGTCCATCTTCTGCTCCTGACCGCAGTGCGCGTTTTGATTCTCATGCAGTGATTGGTCTATGAGGCTCGTGTACAGAGCACGCAGGTTTGAATCCCGTCTGAATGTGCAGTAACGAAACAGGGCCGCATCTGCAAATAAACTATCAATGAATTTGTGCACTCGCGTGGTCTTCAGATTTCTGTGTTAGGCCTTCACTTACCAGGCACAATCAGTGTTTTGTTAATATCTAATGGAATAGATGTTGAAATATACATCGCTATTTGTAATCGCATGCAAATGCTTATGGTACCTATGTCTGAACGTGAAATGAAATTGTCTGCAATTGGAATATCCGTGTATCGTTCATTCTTTGAATTTTCTGTTTCAAAACTAAATGGGAAAGAACTCTTGGTTTTTCTGTTTTGAAATCACAGCAGGAAAAAGGAAAAACAGGAAAAGTAGTAGTGGGGTGGATTGGTGGCTCTGAGGCTAGGCATCTGTCCCAGCATTCTCAAGGTTGCTGGTTTGAATGCTATGAGTGATCCTTACTCCATTGGGCCCTTGAGCAAGGCCCTTAACCTGTAATTGCTTCGTCTTGGGTATGACGTTAATCTACATCCAGACCTGCAAGGAGGTTCTTCAAAATTTGGGGGTTGGTGGCAGGATTGGCACTCCAGTCACCGGAAAAAACTCACACTCTTCCATTCAGACTAGAGTGGTGCTGCGGTATCACCTGCTGCATGGCTGCACTCAGGTTCTCATCCCTGAGGTGGTTTGTCATGTGGCGGGTGTGGCAACGCGCAGTGATCAGCACGTGCTCCTTACCGCTGTCATGTTTTGTTTTTTTTCTGTTTTAAGACCAAACGGGAACACTGTAAATATTTACGGTAAATCCAGGGGATGCCGGACAATATATCATATAAGACATTTAAAAGTACAACATAAACATGTCCCTGCTGAAAAAAACAGCATAAACCAACATAGCTGGTTACCAGCATGGCCAGTGTAATGCATACTGGTTATACAAGCATATGTTGTGTTTTGGTGCTGGTGGACCAGCATCATTAATGAAATATTGCTGGTGAACCAGCTTCGTGTGCAGGTGGACCAGTACAGCTATGCTAATCCACCAGCTACACCAGCACCAAACCAGCTCTAAACTGTTGTTTATTTTCAGCAGGGATGTGGCTTATGCACTGACCAAAAAAGTATTAAAAAAATAATTTGTTGGGTGGGTTTGGGAATCAGAATTTGCTGGTTCTAATCCCATGGTCGACAGCGTGATCTCACCATTGGGAGTATATTGAATTCATTTTGTATTTACATTTAATGAACACGAATTCGATCGATAACCAGTGAACTTGTCTAATATCTGGTGGCGGCGGTGAAACTTGCCAACGCTTATTACCAGAATGCATTACACTGTTTTTTTATTCTTTGAAACCAAAAGATCAATCTGCCGGCCACGTTAAATAATGAAATAGGCTATGTAGGCAGTCCCCGGGTTAAGAACATCCGACATACAGACAAGTCATGCTTACGAATGGACTGCCATGAAGCCTATTATATTAAAAATTCGGGTTAAGTACCGTATCATGGTTTTGAAACGGAAAATTCAAAAAACGCACGATACAGTTTTGCCTTTTTGTTGTTTTCTTTTAGAACCCTATGTAGCCTGTAATCAAATCAAGGCTAGACTTCAAATGACTGACAGCCTTCTAATATTTCATCTTTCTCTCCTATTTTATGCCTGTCAGGGCCAGCTGACAGGCTGATTTATGTTTCGCTTTCACATATTCTTGAGTATCATTATTAAGGCTTATCTGCATTTATCAGTGTCTTACCCTGCAGAAAGGGCAGCTTCTGCGTTGTACTGCACAATGCATTTTACCTGCAAAAATAGTTCATTTAACATTGGTTTATATAAGCGCTTCAGCTTTATACATGCATTCATCCCAGTGTGAATTTTTTTTCCCCCATTGTCCACTCTCGTGCCTGTGTCATCCACGTTTCCTCCTGCAGTCGAAAGATGTAATAACCATCTCATAATCATGACTAAGCTGACCATCATTTACTGTATGATTGTACGTGTCGGTGTTTGAGAATATGTGCCCTGTGAGGACCTGGCATACCCCCCGCCCTCCCAGCAGAGGCCAGGAGAAGCAGTTAGGAGATGGAGAGCAGAAGCATATACTGGGAGATTCTGCAGAAGGGACCCCACTTGCTTTGTGTCCCAGTGTCAATCTCTTTTGTAGTCCCTGTGATTGACAGCATCACCGGCCTGCTTTTCTTCCCAAAAGGCTGCTTCTCTTGTTTGAGTTTAACAGCAGAGCCTCTCCATGGAGCTGCCACGTAACCACACAGCATTCCTTCACATTCTGAGACGCGTTCCTCCCCTTGTTTTTTTCCCAGAATGCCCAGCGGTTAGGCGGCTCTCAGGTGACTCAACCGCTCACCACGCCGGTGGTCTCCGTGGCAACACCGAGCCTTTTGAGCCAGGGACTGCCCTTCTGGGCCATGCCGACCGCCTACAACACAGGTAAAGTGAGGAGGACATCGCCACGGGGATCGGACGCTACAGGCGAGAATGGGGGGACGGCAGCACCGATGAACGCTGCATACCCAGATGACTCATGTGCGCTGATTCGTGGTGAATCTGGCCAGTCTGTTTATCTAGTTTTCGTTTTCTGATACACACTTTATCTCCATTGACACGAGATGCAGTTCAAACAGTAATTTTCGAATCTAAAGTAAACAGCACATAGACACACACTTATGGCCACGGGAAATTATTCCACGATAGGCAACATACATGCTGTGTTCAGGGCAGCTTTGAAGGTAACAGGTCTTATTATTCTGGGGTTGTGAACGTTTACTTTGTCGTGATCTTAGTAACCCCTTCATGCTCAGCCCCACTTGGCGTCACTTGTAGTATCTGTCTCTTAACACATCTCTCCTGTTTCTTAATTTTGTTGGCGAGGACAAAGTGGCATCAATATAATTAATTCTGAGGATGTGAATCCATTTATTTTACAGAAGAAATTCTGCATATTCATAAATATCTCGTTACGTCATAAATACATTAAACACATTAGCATAAAACATTGATAAATATGGATCGATTTGCCCATCTTTACAATACGAATTAATATGCATTCATTGCATCTTTTCTTTTATCTCAGATTACCAGTTGACAAGTGCTGATCTCACAGCACTCCAGGCTTTCACATCACCGGGTGGTCTGTCGCTAGGCAACATGTCCGCTTGGCAACAGCAGCAGCCGCCACAGCAGCAGCAGCAGCAACCATCCGTATCCCAGCAACAGCAACCGCAGCAGCAGCAACAACAACAACAACTGAACCTGGCTTCACTCAGTAACTTAGTGTGAGTTTACTTCCCACAGTCATTGCATGGCACCGTCCATTTAATGGCAAGCATCTAAGGCACACCTAGCAGCACCTCATTCAACTGCATCCATCCTCTCTATTATCATAGCTATGCAAGTAAAAGCCACATCATCGCATTCAGAATGAAAAGCCTGTAGATCCAAGCCTTTGTCCCTTAGTCGACTGTCTGCACGCACCAACTTATCAAGGCTCAGCTAAAACTGACCCCGAAACAGAAAACAAGTGAACTCTTCTCAGGATTACAATATTACATGTCTTTCAAATGTAAGCTGAAAACTTTGCGTGATTTGTTTTCTGTTTTGTAGTGCGCGCAGTCTGGCTCACACTGTTCTGTGTACTAATGAACTCTTCTAATGAATTCTCACAGTTTTATCCCAAGTATTTCTTTGGTACAGTTTGATTGAAGCTAGTCTGTTTGGGGGGGGGGGAAAGAGGGACCTTTGATAGCTATACTTATTATATAATAGTCAGAAGCTGGCAGTAATGGTTAAAATGCTAGAACAGTGCTGAAATGCTTCTTAGAAGTGCAGGATGTATGTGTCAGTGAAGTAAGGGACATAATAATAATATTAAATAATAATAATAATAAATAAAGAATAATCCCTTGGCCTGTTAAGATGCTTACATAACTCTGAGCCATGGAGAAGACACGCAGGTAGCCCTGCACCATCTGTACTTGCAGCTACTTGCTGCAGGGGAGCACAGCAATGCCCAGATTGAAGTGTCAGGCTGGAGTGTGGGGCTGCCCCGCAAAGGCACTCGTTTGTGCTCTCGGAGGCATTGAAGGCCGGGGGGGTATGATGGGATGGGTGCTGGGGCCCGCGCTAAATGGGGATCTCCGGCCCAGAAAGTGGAGGTCACTCTTGATTGCAGCGTGTGCCCGGGAGCCGCCCGTAACTGCGTGTGTTCTCTTCTGTCCGCAGCATGTGGGGCGTGGATAAACAGAGCGCTGAGATGTCTAGCTGCATCTCCAGTCTCGCTGCAAACCTAAGGTGAATTAGTGTTGCACCGTGTGATATCATGTTCATGTCTGCCATTTAACGTCTGTGCGGTGAAGTGGACAGAACTGTGGGGTCGGGACTGCCTGCAGCACTGGATTAAATGGGGGGGGGGATTAGGGACTAAAGGGTACTAATATATAACCTGCGATATGCCTAAGATATGCCATTACAATTGTATATGTAGCATAGGGAGCAGTTTTCCCCGGGGGTAGCACCCCCTGCTGTCTCTGCGTTCCTACGTTGTCCAGTCGCATTTAATTTGGCATAGAATAGTGTTTCTGAATCTGGTCCTCGGGGACCCCCCCAGACAGTCCATGTTTTTGCTCCCTTTCAGATCCAAAGTCCTAAGAATTTTTGCTAAGAATCTGCACTAATTCACTGGGAATATTTTCTCACAGTAATTAGTGTGTCTCATGTACATCCTTGTGATCATGAAACAGTTGAATCATGCCTTTCTGTAAGAAACAATAAGGTCTCACTGGCTAAAATTGTTAAAGATAAGTGAGGTGAAATGCTGATGGTATTTCTTTATTTTACATAAACATTCAATCCCACTTCCATTTCAGCAGAGTAATCTTAAATATACACTCTTCTGGCTGCTTTTTGCTGAAATGGCCAGACTTGCTGAAATTGGCTGTGGTCTGCTATAATTAGGGACATTAAGCTGAAAAAAACTTTATTTCCCAATAGCATATTTACCGAGCTGATGAGTCTGTTTAATAGATAAAGAAAGCACATTTACCCATTTTCGGTTTATGTTATTTCTTCCTAAGGGAAAGTCATTTCCTTTGTACTTCTTTTTTAATTTCACCTCGCTTTGTTTGCCTAGGCTTACATTTGTAGTATATTACTTCTGTGGCATACAGACGCTTCACATGTACCGTCAACATCAGCGGTTTGCTATGCATAGCAATTTTTTTATTTTTTTTTTAAATAAAGCTCCCCCCAACACTGAGCTTTTGTAATAGTTCTACAGTGACCTTGGCATTCATTTAAATGGTAATATACTATATTTCCACTCCCATAGTTTATCTTTTTTTTTTTTTTTTTTAAAAAGTCATTGTGCTTGTGTTCTCACATTCGCCACCAAAGAACACATCACCTTTGTCCTGGATGTCTCTGGTAATTATAGAGGTTTAAGGTGTTATAAACTTTGGGCCACTGGTTTCTGTGGGCTTGGGTAGGGTTGAGGTAACATGGCATGTCTCAGTATTTTGGGTTTTCCGCATTGTTTTGTGTATACCATGGTATTTTGCAATCTTGGCAACAAAATTTGGCAAGCGATGGGTGGCTAACCAACAAATTTTATCGCCTTTAGCCCCCATTAAGTGAATATTTATTGCCAAGATTTGAAAATACTAGAATGGCATTTGAAAATATAATTGAAATATCATATACCATGATATAATGTCTGGCCCATGCCTAGTTTGTTTCTTTGTTGTCAGAACCTTAAGGTAAGTGTCATGTGTGAATAACCTGCTACTCATGTCAGAGCCAGTGAGATCTGATGGTTTGTGTGGGATTGCCAGGTAAGGTAGGGAGCTATGCACAAAGTGACTTCATGGTAAATTCTGACCTCCTAGAGGGATGTCCTGATTAATGTACTTTTTTTCGCCTATGCTGACTTCACCCCCTGTTTGTCAGTTTGTCAAACTATCGGAGTCCTGTCATGTGACAGGATCGTCAGTTTAGTGTGGCTCCCTCGCACCCGGGCTCGCGAAGAGTGGCAGGAGTGCTGTGAGATTACACGCTGCGCTTGGGAGTCAGCCTGTGGCGGCCTTCGCAGCCTCCGGATCTCTGCTGGTGCCTCGAGTGTCGTCACACTGACTGTGCTCTGAAGACATCTGCTGCTTTTGTGCGTCTGTGTGAGACGCTTCCTCCTCTCTTCTGGAGGGCCTGACCCATTCACTTAATGTCCCCTAACAGCCTTTACACTGCATCGGTGACATCACTGCAGGACTCTTTAAAATAAATAGGCCCCTTGGCCAGAATTATCGGTGATTATTATGGCTTCATTTCTGAACAGTTAAGAAACGTGGTAGTCTCTGAAAATTAGATGATGTCGCTTCCTACATATATAAAATATAGTCTTCTATCCTAGTTTTCTTTCAGAGATACCTACCGTAGATTTTGGTTCTTAGTGCTCAGTTTTCTTAATAGCAAGTAACCACATTCTCTTGCTTAAATATTGGTCAGGGACAAAACCCTGCTTTTGCCTCCTGTAACATGTATTTATATATTGGGCTGTGACAAGAACTGTGATTCTTGCCATTGCTGCTGTTCACGTGTACAGAGGAGAACGATTTTGGTTAATGGACTGAAATCATGCATTTGTTTTTCGAGAATGTGCATTGTGGCTAAGCTGTTCGTGGCATAACAGAGTAAATAATGTGGAGTTGAATGCATATGTTGCGTTTCCTTGCTTTGTGCTTGCTTATTGTAATATTGACATTAGGGGGCAGCATTTACACACAATTTAGTCGCATTAATGTGTACATTATATGTTAGCTGCTTTCACAGCTGAAAGTGTAACTTTTTTGGACAACACAGAACCTTTTATAAACTGTTGAGTCACTTGTCAAAAGCACTTAAGTTACATGTCTGTGAAATGATGTAGAACAAAAGTTTAAAATAAGGTGGAAGGGGGGTTCCCCTTTATTTGGATGAAATGTACTTTTGCACATCTAAACTGCATCATGAAACTCCCAATACCCATTATCATAGTTATTGGGTTTATTCTGTACATTGATTTAAGTTTTCAGTTTGCCGATATTTCAGAGAAATATAGGATGTCAAAGGGTTTTTATTGACCCCCTGTTCATCATGAAAACGCAAAAAATTCAATGTGAATCCTCCCCTCACGTATTCCTATCTGCATTAGTTTTTGGATGTTTGTCGCCCTCTACTGTTGGGTCTTGAAACAGCTTGTTTTTCCCTTCTACAGCATGACATCGCAGTCAAACTTGCTCTTGGGCAGGGAAGAAGGGTTCAACTGGTATTGTACAACTCTTCCGTGGATATTCATACGCTTCTGCATCAGCTCGTCCTTAGTTCCTGCAGCTGGCCGGGCCGCCATCACTGTCCTTGTCTTTTCCATCGCGCTGTTCTCAGGGACGACAGCCGAGCCTCCATGTCAATGCAGTGCACCTGCAGAAAGAAGACTGTGATGCTAACAGTAACGTTTTGTAGGAGCACAAGAAACGATGCTAGTTTTAACTCGTGAACGTGCCAGTATGTCTGCTTCTGAGCTTGTGGGGAAAGTGATGTTGGACACATGGAGTTACTCATTATTTCTTGCTTGTTGGTGTCTTTGTTTTTGCCTAATTTGAAATGATAATGCTGGAGCGGGTTAGTGTTGAGATATTAATTCATGGTGGCTCCTAATGTAGAGGGCATGGCTTGTAGATGATGTGCTTTGACCTGTCGTCATCATTCCAGTGCTTCGCCTTCGCTTCCGAGAAGTCTAAAAGAGTCGTCCTGCTTTCCCTGATATGTTTCACCAGGATTACTAGTTGTTTCTTTGGGGAACTTGAGTGTATCATCTAGACAAACTCCATTCTGCTTGGTCTTTGACTGCATTGTACACACTTGGGACAAAAGTGTCCTGCTAAAGTTAGCGGGGAATTATAAGCAAAGCCAAATTTTACAGTATGGTCATATTAATAGAGAATTAAACCATGTGATATGCTTGACCTTTGTGTTTTAATGAGTGGTGAACCGGGTGCTTGGCTGGCAGGTCACCGTAGCGTTTAATTGTAAAGCAGGCAGACTATTTGGGACTAGATGATATCTGGGTGCTTTAAAGATATCTAGGAATTGTAGATGCTAAGGGGCCTGAGAGAGCAACATGACCATTTGCCGTCTTCTGTGTACCGTGTTGTGTGTGTTAGGATCGTTATGCCGTTGTTTCTGTTCCCGGCTTGTGTCACACCTCCTCCATCTGTAGACAGGGCGCAGGCAGCGGCTCACGTTCTTCTTTGTCTCCTTCTCTGACCTTCAGGCCCGTGGGTCACTTACCTCAGGGCACCACACTGACGGTCAACACCAACCCCAATGTGAGCATCAAGTCTGAGCCCATCTCGCCGAACCGGGACCGCAGCACCCCCTGCTCCACATCCAGCGGCGTCCTGACGACCGTCGCCCAGTACCCCGGGGCCCTGCGCCTGGAGACCACCGGCCGATCGCCTGTTGACAGCCTGAGCAGCAACGGCAGCTCCTACGAGGGTAGTGACCGCGATGACGGGGCCCAGGCACGGCCTCCCGACTTCAGCTCTACCATGGTGCCCCTGCGTCCTTCAGCTGAGGCGGAGCAAGAGGGCTCCAACGTCAAGCGGATGAGACTGGATGCCTGGGTCACATAAAAAGGAAAATTGTGAGGTGTACATGATGCCCTGCCCCCACTACCCATCCAGCCATCCATCCACACTGATGCTACTGCCACCAACCATCGCGGCCTCCTGCCACTACCAACATACATGCACACGCACACGCACACGCTCGTGCACACAGCTCTCATTGACTGAGCCCAACAAACCAGAGATTGCCCTTCTGTTTCGAGTGTTCTGGACTTATTAATGACCTGGGTGGCAAAATATGAAACTTTAATTGTTAATTTTAAAATATTTATCCTTCAGTACAGAAGGCGGGGAGAGATGGAGTTCTGGGTCAACAGAGAAAGAGATGATGTGTGAAAGAAGGACAGGGGGCTCTTTCCTAGCTTTGTTTTCAGTTTTGTCTGTAGTATGGTCTATGATTTCTCCGGATTCCACAGTTAATTTTTCTTGGAGGTTTTTCTTTGTTGAACTGTACTGCTCCGTGGCCGTAGGATACATGAGTCATTCTAAGCACTGGCCTGATCACGGCTTGGATTTCTGCTGTTTTTTTCGTCCCCCTTTGCAGCACAGGTTGTTTTTGCTCCCCGCAAACAGGCCTCACAAACATTGTCTCCCACCCCGCATTGGCCATCGAGTGCAGTTCAGCTTGGCAAGACCCACATCCGCAAAAAGCATAGAACTGCTAAAGCTGTCGGCTTCAAAGTATTTTTCTGACTTACAGCCTTTTTGCGTACAGTTCTGAAGCCCGACACATAATTTAATTAGGCGGTTGCTCCACTATGCAGGCTACAGAATCAGAATAGCAATTGAAAATGAAGAGTTGTGAAGATTCTCTGTAGACGGTGAAGGTAAACCAAGCTTTTTTGGAAGCAAGAGTGTGGCTGGGTTGTTTCTTTTGTTGTATAAGAGAAAGTAGCCGCCTGGTGGGATGCAGAGATAGAATAGAGTAAACGATGGGCAGATACACCTCTTCGGTTTAATTCACCCATCCTCCCCCACACACAGACAAGTTTTGGTGTTGGCTCAGCCTATTCCCTTCTCTGCCTCAAAAGATTTGTTTGTTTTTTCTGGGTTTTTTTTTTTTTAAGAGAACTGTAGCCTTCTGTACTCTTAAAGAGTGACAATATCCAGCCTTACATTGGAGGAGGTAAGGAGCGCACACTGACACAGCGCGTCGCCGCACCCACCACACGACGAACCGCCTCAGGGATGAGAACCCGAGTGCAGCCATGCGGCGGGTGATACCTCAGCACCACACTGGTTCGGATGGAATAGAACAGTGTGAAGTTTGTTTTCTCCCAGTGGCAGGAGTGCCAATCCTGCCGCCAACCCCCAAATTTTGCCCAAAGTTGGAGACCTGGTTGCATGTATCCAGGACGAAGCAGTTGCAGGTTAAGGGCCTTGCTCAAGGGCCCAACAGAGTAGGATCACTCCTGGCATTCACAGGATTTGAACCGGCACCCTTACGATTGCCGGCACAGATCCCTAGCCTTGGAGCCACCAGTCCGCCCTGTTAACCTTGGATAACCCATTAAATCTCTTCATTATATCAAAGGGAGAACCATTCAGCTGGATTTCCTCTATCAGTTGCTCTTCTCTGCTTTCTGATGGCAGTTCATATATAATTTGTTCTTTTTCATGGCTGCTTAATTGATCGAATATCAGGCTATTTAATAAAGTTTTAAAAAACAAAACAGCCTAGCTTGAATTTAAGGGGGCTGAGGGATGTTTTTGTAAATGAAAAACAAATGAAGAACTTCTGTTCAGTGTTTTGCAGCTGACGGCTGTCAAATAAAAGCAGCTGATATCTTGAAGGGGAGCAGTGAAATATATATTGAGGTGGCTTTAGATAAACTTGCTAACTTTTAAAATCTTAAGTTCATCAGATGTCTAGGAATCGGTTGACAGTATGGCATGTGTTTGTGTATATTATATACATACACCTTTTGATTCTCGGATGGATGGATGGATGGAGATATATAAAAATCAGAATAGTAAGCTCCAAGCAGAAATGCTGGAGGGACGGTGATGGAGGAGATGACTGTGTGAATGGCTTATAATATTTACTTTCATAAAGCGCACTTTAATCTCCCGCCCCTGTCCTTTGTAAAAGCCACGGTTTTGGCAATAGCTTGTCCCCTTCTGACACTTGGGGGACAGTGAGGCCATCTTGTACTGTTCCTAAGGCGAGGGTATTTTCCCTTCGCTAAGCCTTGTCTCTCTGGCATCGTCTGTTCCCCTTTTACTCTCCGTTTTCCCCACATGGCCACCTGATCTTCGCAGCGGCCTTGTGCAAAACCTAGCTGTGTCGTCTGGTTGAAGGGTGATGCTTACCACCATTAGCCCTCTGCTCAGCCTCCATTTTATTTATCGCAAACCCTCTCCTCTCCTCGGCGAAGCCGTCTGTTTTGGTTCTAGGACAGAGACGCTTTCCAAAGCCTATGTTTGCACTTCTGAAGTAGAGTAGCAGAGGATATGTAAAAACAAACAGAAAAAACACAAAAAAGACAAGTGACTCCTGTAAAATAAAAGCTATTTACTCGTTATCTTTACGACGTGTATTGAAATTCTGCAATACTCCAGAATTGTCTAATATTTTTATCTGTCACGTACAGTATATTGAGTATTTTATAGTGTGTTTGTTGTTAGTGAAAAGGGATTCACTATTTCTTATGAAGGCTGGGAAACTAAGACGTACGTTTTATTGTGGTTCTTGGTAGAGAGGTAAACTGGGTCCTTCTTTGGGTTAAACTTCTAGGGGCAGATGAGTGTCCTAGCCCCCCCCCATCCTAAACATTTTGAGTATTACTGCATCCAGGCTGAGACGATTTGGAGGAAATAGTCAGAGCACAAACAAGTACCAAGTTTCTGAAGTGTCTAAAATAAAGTTTTCAGCAGTGGTATGTCCACAACGTTATGTCTCTTTTTGATGTCCATGCACATGAGTACAGTAGCACTGCTCAGTTATACCAATATTGATAGAGCTGTCTTTTCTTATTGAATTTGTCTGGAAGTCACTAAATCAAAGAGGTCATTTCTGTTTCATGCTTCTGCTGTTCTTGTTTTCTTTTTTTTTGCTTTGAAAATTTAGAATTTATTCAAGCTGGAAACATTTTTTTTTTCCTTTGTTCACCATCGTTTGGCAGCTGCAGGTTTTTCAAACAGCTTGGTGATGTGGATATTCTGTTTACTGTCATTGGCCACATCTGACCCAGAAAATATCAAAGTATCAACTCTTTCAGTTGTGGCTCACTTTGACAGACTAAAAGTTGTTGATCGAACATTTCCCACCCATCCTGGCAAACCCACTCATAAGTACTTGATGAAAATATCGGCAAGATTAATTTATGGACTGTAGCATCTATCTATAGGTTAAGGTCACCTCCTTGGTACCTCTGCCGCGAATCAGGGGACTTCCTCACTCAGTAGTGAGAGGAAACCATTCTCCATTAATCAGCCAGCAATACAGGTTCACTTTGCATCACTCCACCGCAGTCCTCGCAACCAAAGTTACATGCCGTGCCCTTTCTGTCGACGTCCTTCGGTGCTGTCCCGTTCCTGCTTTTTGTAGGACATTGCTGAACGCGCTTGCAGACCTCAGAGGAAAAGCCTGACTGTAAGAGGCTCTGGCTGTAAAAACTGGCATAGTAGTTTAAAGGGAAACCTTGTACATCACCGATGGGGAACACCAGCGAGTGCTGTCTATGGACAAAGACAGTCTCCAAAGGCTATGAGACACTTACCTACAGCTGATCCGCAACTGGCCGTAAACTAAGGAAGCAAAATCCAGGGTACATGCTGGCCAGAGAGGACATGGCCCCGGCCTTGTCTGCTTTTAGGTACTTTGGCTTTAAGCACTGAAACTTAACAGCTGTTGTTCTGACATTGAGCTGAGTCATTGTAATCGAAAGGAATGACAATCTTAAAGAGGTGACCTGCGCCCCTTATTTCACATGTATAATGTTGTTTTAGAATATCACTCATTTTGTAGTGTTAATTTGTGCTGGTGACAGTTCTGTTGTCTTTTTTTTATTAATATTATAGTTATTGTTATTACTAATAATGATAATGGTAATAATAATAATGAAAGCCAATCGTTTTCTGCCGTTTTGTGTGGGGTAGAATTCTTTTGTTTGATTTTTTTTTTGTTATATAAATATTATATAAAGTATATTTTTGTTTTCTGTTTGTTCCTTTTTTCTTCAAAGGGGTGTTAACTAATATTGCACGGTTTATGAATAAATTGTAGTAATATTAGTGCATATAAATAATGGAGTAAAGGCAAAACACAAGTTGAATAAAACTACCAGTCAATGCTGCAATTTTTAGTCTAATGTTTAAAAAAACTGGTTAATACATGAAGTGGCAAGTGCACATTTAATTTATTTCTGATCAGACACAAAGATTTCAGTAATGTAAATGCATGGTATTAAGCAAAATATGGATCAGTAATCCATATAAATATATAAAAGAAAAATATTATCAATGGGATTATAAATCACAAGATGTAACGGAAGAAAAAGGTTTAAAATAAGAAAATTATAGCTAATATATTGTGTTTGGCTAGTCTGCTTTGAGTTTTGTAAAAAATATATATATATATAATAAATAAAAAATAAAAAGTTTTGTTTTTGGAGAATGATATACAATTTGTGTATATTTTCATAAACAAAGTATGCACTGATATGTTATTAAAATTCTATACTGCTTTTACAAAGTGTTTGTTATTGTACCAAAGTATCCATTTGTCCCTTGACACCTTTCCCTTTTTGCGTATGTTTTACCGTATTTTATATATTAAATAGACAAGTTGACCTAAAAGGAGAGGTTGTTTGGTTTTATTCAATTTCAATGAACGCCCCATATCTATTTGAAGGATGGCTGCTATCGTAAAATTTAAGTAGCATATTTTATTTGTTCCGCTGAAAAGGTTTTTAAAACTGGCTAGTTAACTTGCTCTTGAACAAAGATCTTTGTGATGTTTTATATCAGCATGATTAGAGTGCCTCACGGAGTCTGTAATGCACCATTATATCCACCAGGTGGAAGTCTGCTTGCTTTCCAAGCCGATGTTGCATACCTGCCATGTTGTGGAATCTGCCAACAGAATTACATTTCAGCTTAACTTTGCTTACCTGTTTCACAGCTCATGTAAAGCACTCATCTCCAAAGTCACGAGTCCTTAGGTTTGACAGGCTGGGTAAATGGGGACTGATTTTTGTCCATGATTAAAACAAAATGCATCTCCAAATGTCTCCATCTGGTACAATGTCTGTCTTTTTTTCCCCTCCTCTTGAAATGCACAAAAGGAAACGGATGCTAGCGGGACGTGAATATAAGAGCACCATTGTGGGTGAGTAAGGAGAGGAGAATGTGCAGCCAGCTGGTGGTTGGGGGCGGCAGTGAGCGGCAGCTTTGCTGGGGGATGACGCATCCTTTTCGGACCTGACTTACGCTGGACCTCTGTCTGTTTCATTAAATTAAGAGCATTTTATATATATTAAGCATTTTATATAACATGTTCATTTGATTCATAACTGATCTTGTTTTCTGATGGATTAATCTCCCCTCCTCCCAGTTAAACAGTTGTATATACTGTATTTTTCTGAAGGGCATTTTATGTGTCCCTTACAGTGGTGCTGTGTGCCGTCCAGTGTAGGGGTGTGGGGGAGGGGGGCATGAGGATCGAGAAGCTTAACTACACTCATGCCTCGAGATTAGGGTGAAGGCCATGTGACGCCATGCTGAGGCCTGAGTATTCGTAGGGCCCAAGCCAGCTTGCAGCCCCGAAGAGCTGGAGGGGGAGAAGCTGCCTCTCTTCCAGGCCCCTCGTGTGTAGTGACTGATCAGCAGAGGCACAGTCGTAATGCTGGTGTATCATGGATTTGTCAAATGAAACATGAAGTCCAACATGTAGCTTTTCAGATGGGTAAAGAGTACTGTGCAGAAGTCTTGATTAATTAATTTAGCTGGTGGTGAATTGTAACACATACAAGGAATGGCTGCGGTGCCCCAAGGAGAGGTTTGGGGACTGATACTCTATGCATCTAGCTATTCAGCAAGAGATCAGTAATTTTTTGGAAAACAGAAGAAATTCTTGTTAGTTATTGTCGCACTGCTCATTTCCATGAATTAAATTTTTATGCACTTACTTACGAACCAGATAAGTGGCTTTGAATGTTTTCTTCAACTGCCAAAGACTTTTTGCAGTACTGTGCATGTTAATGGAATTGGGTAAAAGCTGTGAATAAACAACAAACTCTAATGAGACGATTGGTGAGTAGTTATTGGCATTACACTCATGGGGAGAGTGAGTATGCCCTGAATGTGTGTGGGCATGCACAAATGCGGCGAGGTCACCAGTGCAATGTGGGGAATCGGCCCGCCGCCGCTCTTGACCACGGTGTCAGCTGGGGCGGTCAGCTGCCTTTGTGCCGGACAGCCGCTGAGCTCATGTATCTGACAGGCTGGCAGACAGGCTCTGCTGTTGCTCTCTGCGGCAGCATCTGCTAGACCCTCAGTCAGGGCTAAACATAGCTGCTTCTCCTGTGCCTTCTGAGCATGTTTTTTATGTTTTTTTTCTGTTTTAATGCACAAAAATGTAGTGGCTGAAAGTGTACAATTTATGGCTGTAGTCACGTTGTAATATCCTTTAAAAATGCAGTTTTAGCCCACCCTTGATGTATTAGGATGATTGACTGTCTTTCAGAGAAAATATTATTTGACATTAGAAGGCATTTCGGTGGTTGTCGTCAGTGTTATAAGCTTTAGTTACTTTCATACATCCCCAGATATACCAGCCATCTGCGCCTGAGCTTTTGTGACACAACTTGTTTTTCCTCGGGAGGGAAAATGAAAAATCGGTCCTCTCAGAAATAAGCTGAGAAAGGAAATGCACAAAAAAACGTAAAGCCCTTTAAAACCTTTCTGTCAAAATGTCTGTCTGTCTGTCTATACATCTATCCATCCATCCATCCATCCTCAAGTTGCCACATGAAATGTTACATAGTCATCCATCTCGTCTTTGCTTTAAAGGGCACAGTTGGTTTGGGAGGAACAGATGGCTTCCAGGAAAGTGCACTGTCACCCGGAGTCAAGATATTTCATCCACATAAAGTCTCCTTTTCATTCCACCAACATGGGCTTAAAGGACTGGACTCCACTCATCGATTGATGTATGACACACACCTAAAATATAGACCCAAAGTGCAGCTGACCCAGCTATTAATATTGTTCTTGCAGCCTGTTTCATCAGTTGAAGTTACTCAGTAATGTCATAAGGCTATGATATTTATGAGAGGAGCAGCTGTCCTTGTGGCATCATAACAGCATTTCACTCATCACATTTTTAGGATATTGCAGCATGTGATGTCTAATGTAATGTGTGTGGTAAGTAATTTGATGTAATCTGCCATAATGTTACTTTTATTATCAAAGTTCAAGACTAACTCACTTGAGTTTAAAACTTGGTCAGTATACCTCAAAATATGTAGTTTCAGGCATATCTTCACATCGTACTGTGTCTCACAGTGATGTAGTGGCACGCTCGGACTGGCATGGTCCTCAGCTTTGTGATGACTGGCTCATCCACATCCGTAAGTGTTGAATGAAAATTAAACTGGTTTGCAATACATTTTCACAGTTTCAGGGAAACTGTTACAAAGAAGCGGAATAGAATGACTACTCCAGGAAGACTTGTAGCCTGTGGGATGGTCTGATGTCAGCATAATAGCATTTTCTTATTTTTGAAACCCAGAATTATGATGGGGAGGGTTTAAGGAGAAGGGAGTGAAGTTACTGCTTTATGAATAGCTGCCATTGTCCTAAAAACTAGGTGAGAAATGGCCTTGAGAAGGTGAAGTCATATATTGTTGCAAGTTATTTATTTTTTTTTTAACTCCTCTCTTCTCACTCGTCTTGTATTTAAGGCCTGAGGGGTGCTCAGTGATGTTACTGATCTCACTGGGACCACCATTCCAGTAAGTAATAAATCTTTTAATGGATATAAAAATGCAGATGCTGTGCAGTTTATTTTATTGTTTCAATTCTGTACATATGTGAGAAAGGCTGGAGAGAATTAGAGGCTTTATTTTTGGCTATAAATTCACTAGTATACCTGGCATCCTGTCCAGAGTGTTCCCCTGCCTTGTGCCCTGTGTTTCCTGGGATGGGCTCTTTGTGTTTCTGTACTGAAGGAGTAGGTGGAGGGACAGACAGACAGACAGACAGACAGTGATCTAACACAACCTCTGTTATCTAACTATTCAATATGGTTCTGTTGCCATGGTCGTTGAAGGGACTATTTCTGGGTCTTTTCCTCTATGTACCACGGCATCCTGTAATCCTATCATCTGCAGCTCACTGCCATGACACAGAGAACTTCAGTTTGACATTATGTTCTGACTTTTGCACAGAGACTCACTCATCATCCAAAACTTTGGTTCTCAAAACAGCGTTTTTTTTTCTTTTGTGATCTCTATCACATAGAGCAGGCATGAGAGAAAATATTCAACACAATCCCAGAAATAAAAAAAAAAAACCTTTCATAGACTCTTTGCCAATTACTTTATTTTCTCTTGTACAATGTTAGCACATTTTGTCAAAACAAGATGGCCATAAAAACTACCCAGGTATGACTTGCAACTGTGTATTCAACAAGACGTTCCCCCCTACCTGATGCTACCTTGTAGAACAGAATGAAGCTAGACATTTACTTCCCTCGGAGGAACATAGCTGTCAGCCAGAGTATTAACAGTTTTAAATGAAAGTATCCCAAAGTAACTTTTGTCTACAAGAACATTCTGAAGTGCTGTATCCTAGAAACAGAAATGAACTGGTTTTCCAATAACAAAGACAAATGAGAATATAAAGATCTAATTTACAGTCTGGCTCTGAAGCAAAGGCAAGTGGTCTTCACCAACATATCCAACCTTCTGAATAGCTGCAGTACCCTAGATTATCATTCAGAATTTATACTGCACTGTGGGTAATAGTGTCAACATAGAAAATATTAGAGAAATTTGGTATGTAGTGCTTGAACTGGTTTATTTATATGTATTGGAATAAGTGGAATTTAAAATTGCACACACATGAATAAAGATGCTCTGTACTACTTACTGTGACAGTATTAAAAGGTAGGACTTAGCTGCCCTGTAACCTCACAGAATAAATACAGAATGAGGATGTAGTTCTGATAAATACTCAGAAATAAATATCTTACTCTTTTGGTATTTTTGTTTTGGATACACACTCTGTAAAACCTACTAAAATCATCAAAGCTCCAATTTAAAAAATAGCTGCTTGAGGATGGTCTAGAAATGTCAGTTAATTGTAGTATAGGCACTATTGGTGTTGTTTAAAGGATGTTTAAATTTAGGCTTTTAAAAACATTTTTAAAGAAAATGGTACTATTTAAAATAAAAGAATAAATTGTATTATCATGCTACTTTTTTCCTAAATGTTTTTTTCTTCCTGTTAACTCTCAGATGAACAGTCCTCTCTAAAAGTCATGCATCAAACATTCTCATGCAGTACACAAACTTCATGAAATACAGCTACCCTCTCCATGAAGGATGTTTGTTTCATGTCTTCATATAAAATGTCATACCTTCAAGAACAACCTCTGAAAATACATACATGATGTATTATTTGATGTTATGAGCTCTTCTTTGAAAATGTAAGACACTGTTGTCCTGTATATCTGCCGCAATTTAATCTATTTTATTTGCACTCTTATGTGCTGTTATTGTTTCAGAGAATATACTTATTCGGTTTTATTTATAGAGTACAATGCATTCTAATCCCCTCAAAAGTACTGATCATTCTTAGGAACTTTAATTTCAGAGCCGCTTAGGAAGTAATTTAAGCAGAACATCTCCACTTTTCTCCCAGCACTTCCTAATCTTCTCCACCAGACCAGGAGTCTTCCTCTTCCAGAGATTCTTCAGAATGTTTCTTGTCGTCTTCCATGTTTTTGTACAATAGCTGCTTGATGTGAGCAGGGATTTGCTCTTGCTCTGGTAGACCGTGTGATTGAACCTCCTTTAGTCTTAATTCTGTGCATTGTTTTGTTTCTAGCATGTTCTCTGCATTTTCCGCGTTCTGATTAGGGTGAGTGTTAATACATTCCAAATTCCCACACTCCTGTGGATCAAAGGAGGCTCCCATCTTTCCATTAGAATTCCAAAACTCTTCCTTCAGAGTGGTGCTAAACAACTCTGTGCATTTTTCATGTATTGGGGGCAGTCCATCAATTTCTGCTGTGAAGATGTCATCCTCCTTTGTTTCACTTTTGACTTTTGAAGCTTTTGACTCTCTATCTTCATATTTTTGCTCAGTGTATGAAAAGTATTCTTTTATGTTTTCATTACTTTGGATAAACTGGTCAGGTGCCTTTAAATCTGTGCCTAGGAGCCCCCACTTATCCTCTTGGAAGTGATCACTGCTGCCCCAGGCATTTTCTAAAGAGGTACTGGATAACTTTGGAACATGCTTCTCTGTCTCTCCTATTAATCCAGAATTATTCACAAAACATGTCATAGTTTCCCTCTCTTTGTGATTTTCAGAGATTTCCTCCTGATTGATAGATTTTAATGACTGACTGGCATTAGGTGAGTCATCTTCAGAACTGTATGAATCCTCTAAGTCAGATATGGCAGTATGTTCTAGAACTTCTGCAATGCTTGTGATCTCACTGTGCAATGAGAGATCATCGGTGAAATCCACATTTGTTAGCATGGATGAGTTCTCACCATCCTCCTCTTTCTGCTCAGGAAGCATTTCTGTTTCCTCACTTTTCATGGCATTTTCTGACCTTTCGTCTGATGTCACGGTTTGTGAATGTAATATCTCACTTGTGTTTTCATTTTCAATGGAAGCTGATTGCCCATATGATAATATCGTGAAGTTCTCAACAAATGGTTCTTTTCTGATACCTTCCTCACTGTCTGACAAATTCCTTGAGCTTTCTTCAGTGTTGATATTAGCAGGATTGACAAGGTTTGTTTCACTGTCATAGTTGTCATGAGTCTCTGGCTGCATGAATTTCTCACATTCTATAGTACCTTGCTGCTTCAGAAAGTTGCTGTCCACCTCCAAATTAATTTGGGTTGTGGGGTCATCTTCACCATCTTTCTCTAAATCTGCTTTGATATTAGTTGAATCAGCTTCTTGCGGCTGAAAGTTGCTCTCCACCACCAAATTAATTTGGGTTGTGGTTTCATCTTCATTGTCTTTCTCTAAATCTGAGTTGATATCAATTGAATCTGCTTCTTGCAGCAGAAAATTGCTCTCCACCTCCAAATTAATTTGGGTTGTGGGGTCATCTTCACTGTCTTTCTCTAAATCTA
>JAODKC010000137.1:15947301-15972744 GCA_026777985.1 Mormyrops attenuatus
ATTATTTCTTATGGGGAAAATTCGATCAGAACTCGAACTTTTTAGGATTCGAACCCGAGTTCTGAACGGATTAAGTTAGAGTTCTGAGGTACCACTGTACTTATATATATTAGTATATCAATGACCCACAATATACTGTGGTTTACTTTCCACTATCTTACACTCACACCATACATCATATAGTTTCATGCTTTAATATATATTTTTTTTATCATATTTTATCCTTATTAGTAACTTTTTCAATATGTAAAATGGGGGGGGGGGGTGATTATCGGTATTGTTTCGTGGTGCAGTTCTTTGCATTTTATATATATGTCCCATAATATCATTCAGCTTGCCTTTAAAATGCTTTTTTAATAACCCCTCATGGCTATGAAGCTCAGCACCACTATGTTGGTGTTCTGGGCCCAGTCATTTTAAATAGCTTGTTGACCTTAATGACGTATAGCTGTATTATCTCTCAACCATGGATGAGCTCAAGAAGCCAGCGACGCGAAACCCTGATCACTGCTACACTCTTCCCGCGTCAGAGCAGGAGGGTAGTACGAAAACAGAGCTGCGGGCGGCTGTCTGCTCACATGCTTAGAGCTGCGGCTTTGATGGGTGTTTTGACTGCGAATCGGAGATGGAAAAACAACGAGGGTCTGAGGATAACCGCCACTCACTCTCACGACACTTGTAAGTTAGTCCAGATATAAATAAAAGCCAACAACAGCACAATAATATGGTTGTAGAATCAGTGTATTATAACAGCATTACAGTGAACTTACAGATATTATATTCCATAATATCATCATATAATATCATACTTGATTCATTAAATATTGATTGTTATTAATGTTTTTGATGCAGTGGATGATTTCATTTCATTAATATAATACTCTTCAGAGGGGAATGAGGACCTCAGGTCTGCTCTTTGAGTATTTGAGCTTGCAGCATTGCCCCCCAGCCATAATGACTGTTCCGCACAGCTGGAATCACAGAGTAAGGGGAAGCTGCTTTGCATTTGCAGAGTGATTCTACATCCTCGTCAGCTGGGTTTCTGCTGGCTTTTTACGGTTCCACGTGTCTCTCTGTGTGCTATTATCTAAATCACTTTAATACACATATCATAAGTGACTCCAGTATATATTTATATACACACGCTTCTATCAAAGGTGGTTTTCATAATGTCTGCATGACTCAGACATCTGGTTTAAAGACTGTAGCTGGCAGCCCTGTCCAGTGCAGCGTCTGTGTGCCTTCGTAGGTTTGAAAGGGAGAGCGTGTTTACTCTTTGTTTCTCGGGGAGCAGCTGCAGAGAACATACAGGCAGTTAGTGACACCGTCTGCCACTGAGTTTTCAGGAGGTTATGAAGAAGTACCTGAATTTTAAAGGTTTACTTACTCATCTATGTACTTCTAGGTTGGTGTGTTATGTTAGTTCTATTAGTCTAATAACAGTTTATGCAGGCCTGGAAACTAACCTAGGTACTGTTTTTTCCAGGCATAGTACTAACAAAATCCTGCCTCTGCGCTGAGCTTGTGGTTCACATAACGCATCTTGAAAAAGAGCAGAAATGGATTTTTGCTGAACTTCCCTGTTGGAGTGATGTCACTTTGTTCCTTTTTAAAAGTCTGAGTTGAGTGGCCACGGGGCCCAAATGATCATTAAACAGAGTTTGCTGAAGAGCCAAAATCAGCAAAGTTTAGAGCCCCTTACAGGCAGGGGTGGGGAGGGGGGGTTGTCGTGCCGTCACTGTGATTTCACTCGGTGCAGCAGCGCAGAGGAGCCACATCCAGCTCACTAACATGGCAGTTAGCTTTGTTTTTCCATTTCCACAGCCTGGGAAATGAACTCTTCTGTGACTCTTAGTCCAGGATAATCTGGCTGCTTGCAGTCCAGGCTTTTTATTATGGGCCATGAGCCCTTTCAGTGCTCATCCAGTGCTGTAAATAAGCAGAGAGAAGGCAGACCTTCCTGGAGTTCTGTCTGCCTGGGAGCTGTTAATATAGATGTTGAGGTGAAGAAACGCAGGTAATTGTGACATACAGTATAGGCAGAAACGCACGGAAATTCATGTACTGCGGAATATAATGAAGAAGGCCTACCAGTAAGCCAGTGATGTCACAGTGAACCATGAAGGAAGGAAGGAAGGAAGGAAGGAAAATAATAGACAACAATAAACAGTAATAGTGCAAAGAATGTCATAGTGCTCATATTTCTATAATAACAGCTCAGAAATAGTATTGCACAGTGTGGATGGATGTTCTGTGAGTGTGTAAGCGGTTCTGGTCCATTCAGACAGGTGGTCATCCCTCCCTGCCACAGAACGGCAGGCATGCCGACACCTCGGCTGAGAAACACAGCATTATACAGCTTCGTAACTACTGCCTGCTGCACTGAATAATTACTGTTTTATACTGGGAGGAGGTCAGTGGCTCTAAGCAGAAATTAAATGCATGGCTGAATTCCTGATTTCCAGTAACACTATGTATTTGTCAGCCTGGATACCAGGCATTACAATACTCCAAGTATATTTATGTTCAGAGAAAGTGACTGACCGTGATTTAGGGGTGCATTACATTAGGGAACAGTGTCTCATCCCCTAAAACTTCTTGCTTGTGCCTGAGACTCCCCCTCTGTACTCCTCAGTTTGCATTCGGTTGATTCTTTATATAAAGAATTATCTGTGCCGTTTTAGTACAGAGTAACAAAATGTTTTTGGGTCTTTTTCCACACAAATTCTCTGGTTTTGTTAGGAAGTTGCAAACTGAGGAAACCAATGAACAAGATGTTTCTATGAGTTGTGCTGATCAAGGTCTGATGATACCACTACCAACAGGACAAGAGATACAGGATTATCTGCAACAATTGTAACTACGCAACAGTCTAAACACCCATCTAATAAGTTGTAACTAGAATCGCTGTGCAGAGACTTTTCAAGGAGTAGGTGTTCAACTAGTAAAATTTGCCGACCAGGGGGTCCCCCTTAGTCACCCCCAGTCCCCCCTGCGGACTGGCTAGTATGGTTGTCATATTTTATGCCTTTACCCCCTAACCCTAACCCCTAACCCTAACCCTAACCCTAACCCTAACCCTAAGCCTAACCCTAACCCTAACCCTAAGCCTAACCCTAACCATACTGAATAGCGTATTATTTTTATTCCTAGAAAACAATGACAAAATATGTTCAGAGTTTGATCGGCTTGGTGTTAATAATGAATAATGCTGGCAGTCAAATTGCAAGTGGTAAGAATGTAGAATATTATATTATATTCAACTGGCCTTGCAATCACTGCAGGAAAGCAAACCTTAAAATTTTGCACCCGGAACCCTGCCAAACTGGGTTTTGTCCCCTTATAAACTTTTCAAGGAACACTTAAACTATCAAAACCACTGAAAAAGTTACGAGAAGTCAAGCTGAAGGTTCCTACTGCATGAGAAGAGAGATGCTGGGTTACTTTTCCCTTAATTTTGTAATTCCCTTATTTTTATCTGCTAATTTTTATAAATTGAAAGTCCCCAGCCCGTATACATGTATATATGAGCTGGTGCCTGTATTTGCATTTGGCTAATGCATAAATAACACATTTTTGTGCCCCATTTATTTTTCCTCTGCTTCATGTCCCTGCCTTCCAAGAAGTGACTAATATTTTCTACCTCAATTAAGAGTTCAGTGCCGTGAGAGCCAGAGAGAGGGCAAAAAGAGCTATTTCTATCAGCATCGCACAGCCTCTGCTTTTTTTAAAATTTTGTAACGGAGGAAAACATTCTGTCACTCGGTTTTCCAGGTTTCCGAGCAGGAGACTCACCTGCTGCATACTGTCATGTTAAGGTAGGGAACTTGCACACAAGGGAACTTATGACCGAAAAGATGGGCCACTGAGTGCTCAGTATCACCAGTTTTCGGACATTCTGAGCTGTTCTTTTTAGATAAAGGCATTTTCAGACTGACACAGAATGTTATTAATTGAATGCCATCACCATTAGTACACTATATTGGCAAAAGTATTAGGACACATCTCCGAATCACTGAATTTAGGTGCTTCATTCAATTTCATTCAGACCCATTGCCACACGTGTATAAAATCAAGTACTTAGCCATGCAGTCAGGTTTACAAACATTTGTGAAAGAATGGTCAGTCCTTCTGCTCAGTGAATTCAAGCGTGGTACTGTCATAGGATGCCACCTTTGCCATAAGTCACTTTGTGAAATTTCTTCCCTGCTTGGTATTCCATGGTCAACTGTAAATGGTATTATTGCAGAGTGGAAGCATCTAGGAACAACAGAAACTCAGCCACAAAGTGTCAGACCATGTAAAGTAACAGAACGGGGTTGCCGATTGCTGAGGGGTACAGTGCGTAAAAGTGACCAGCACTCTGTTGACTCAATAACTGCAGAGTTCCAGACTTCCTCTGGCTTTAACCCCAGCAGAAAAACTGTGCACCAGGAGCTTCATGGAATGGGCTTCCATGGCCAAGCAGCTGCATGCAAACTTCACATTAACAAAGTGAAATGCCAAGTGGTGTAAAGCACGCCACCAATGGACTCTGGAACAGTGGAAACACGTTCTGTGGAGTGACGAATCACGCTTCTCTGTCTGATGGATAAGTCTGGGTTTGGCGGATGCCAGGAGAATGTTACCTTCCTTATTGCATTGTGCCAACTGTAAAGTTTGATGGAGGAGGGATAATGGTATGGGGCTGTTTTTCAGGGGTTGGGCCTAGTGAAGGAATCTCTTAATGCCTCAGCATACCAAAACATTTTGGACACTTCTGTGTTTCCAACTTTATGGAAATGGTTTGGGGAAGGACTGACTGTGTCACAGTGCACAAATAACGTCCATAAAGACATTGTTGGGTGACTTTGCTGTAGAGGAACTTGACTGGCCCACACAGAGTCCTGACCTGAACCCCATATAACACCTTTGGGATGAACTAGAACAGAGTTGAGAGCCAGACCTTCACGTCCAACATCAGTGCCTGACCTCACAAATGTTCTTCTGGAAGATTGGGCAAAAATTCCCACAGACACACTCCAAAATCTTGTGGAAAGCCTTCCCAGAAGAGTGACAGCTGTTTTAGGGGGGACCAACTCCATATTGCTGCCTATGGATTTAGAATGGGATGTCATAACAGTTCCTGTTGGTGTAATGGCCAGGTGTCCCAGTATTTTTGTCCATGTATTATATGTATAAATGTGACCTGCAATCAAAATCCAAATAACAATGACAGAGATAAAGTTTTGTACATGAATTAATGGAATCTACACAAATGGAAGTTCTGTCCATCTACAGTACTTCATTCATCTTCTCACCATCTATCCAATGCAGAGTCATAGGGAGCTAATCCCAGGATGCACAGGGCACAAGGCAGAGGAGCAGTACACGGAGATACTATGAACACTGTACAGATGCCAATTCACCTAACCACATGTGTTTAGACTGTTAGAGAACACTAGCATAGTCAGAAGGATTCCACGCAACATGGGTGGAATGTACCAACTCCACACACACAGCAGGGGACTTGATTGAGACCCCCGTTCTGCAAATGTCAGGATACCCAGATACCCAGCCACCATATGCATGTGTATATATGTAACATGATATATGTAATAGGCTTAATTAAGCCTTTCATTCATCCAGCTCTGTCTCCTAGGGTGTGGAAAGCTCGTGAAGTTCCTTCTACCCATAAATGTTTCTCTGTAGTATACTGTTCCTTTGTAATATTTATGGCCTATTTCATATGAAGAAATACAGAAATACTAGAAATACTTCAGCATTTTTAAAAATTATACATTGAAATATAAAATGTATTTTTTAAACATTTTCTGGCCACTAATATTAGTTTGAAAAAAACATTCTGCCTCCTTGTCATTTACAATAGGGCTAATCCAATAAGTTGGTGCGTTTCTTTGCATCTATGAGAAACGCCTTATTGCGGCATGTAGGACTAATTTGGATCACCAGAGAGATGAAAGTATGCGAAAGTGGTTTTCAGGACATGAAAACAAACGCAGGGTTCTGTCGATGAAAGGCCTGGCGGGCCTCTCTGCCAGCGTCCCGCTCCGCCATTGTTTAACAGAGCCACATGAAAGGGGGGATTCGGCGGAGGTCGTCTGTCTGGCTCGCTGCGAGCCGCTCCAGCCCTTGTGTGGCTCCCCAGTGCTGGCGGCTTGCTGTAGACTCCGCACAGTCCTACACCTACAGTACTGGGCGGAAGTCTTAGGCAGCCAAAGAAAATGCTTAAAGTTGTTTATCTGGGTAATAAGTGTATATAGATCGGAGAAAAAGAACACAATTTAACATTACAACATGTGCAAATTAACAGTAACACAAAAAAAGTCACGAGAATCAAAAAAGTTACAGATATTTAGCTGGATGGCTAGATGAACACCGCTTCAGTTCCCAAACCTCTCCTCAGGGGCACCACAGCCGTTTCATGTAATTCACCTCCTGCTCAACTAGTGAATTAACTTAATTAGTAGATTTGACTCAATGAGGTATTGAGTAGCCAAACAAGACGGGGTAAGTGGTCGAGTCAAAAAATGCACAGGTATTTTTGCTGCAAATACTTTGGTGACATTGGGAGAGGTTTTGAAATGACACTTTGACAGTTCGGAGGGAGCAAAACGATGGACCGACTGTGGGTCCCTGAGGACCGGATTGGGGAACACTGGTCTACACCAGTGGTCTCCACCCCTTTTTACATTTTTACAGTGAGAGGTTCTTCTATAGAGGTTCTTCTTGGGGTGGAGGGGGGGTGCCGATGGTTAAATTCAGTCCATTTCTAAGTGTTATTGTTGCCTCGTGGTATTTTCAGCAATTGCTGAAGAATCTATAGACAGGGCTAAAAATAGAACATTTTGTAATTATTTAAAATTTAAAAGACTGTCAGTAGTTACTGGTGACGAAAACTTTGTTTTATTTGGTTATGTATATTGTTTTAGGGGTGCACCATTTAAATGTGTGTGTCTTGAGCACTTACTGGGCACCCAAAGCAGCCTCTTTAACGACAACATGAGCTAAACTTCGCAAATGGCAATAGCTGGACCCTAGATGTGGATGTGGGCATTTCCTTTCCAGAAGATGCACATACTGTACGCTGTGTTAGAATATACCGCATGTCTGAGCCTCTGACCAAAGCCATGATGTCACCTTGTTTACTCGATATGAACCTCCTTATTAAGATTGCTGTTTATCCAGAACTAATTACAGTTTTTGTTTGTTGCTGGTTCCACAAATTATATTCAAATCTATTTTGTTGCAAACATGTGCTTTGTGTTCCCTGTCCTTATTTATGGTCCTACAGAATAATCTAAAATATGTCCACAGGAGGAATTAATCCACCTTAACTGCTTCATAATGTATCTCACAGTCAGTGTTTACCTCAAACTTTAACTGTGATTCACAGAAGTTGTTTTTTTTCTTCGTCTTTTTGAGTTTGTGGCAGTCATCTTGGGTTTAACAGCACATGTGAACACTCCTGTGGTCAAGACGTAATGCAGTAATATGAAGGAAAAAAAAAACCTTTTTCAAATTAATTACCCACTCAAATGTGGGGACCAATAAAGGCAATTGCTTCTCTTAATAAGAAACATTTGCCTTCCTTTTTTAAAGTTTTGTTTTTAATTTTTGTTTTTGTCCCCTTTTGATTTTCTCCAGCTAGCCAAATTGAATGACTTTTTTACAACTGAAGGTCAAATGATCTTCTGTAGTTATAGAATAAAACCACTGGGTGATTTTGGGAGCTGTGATTTGCCAAGGAGGACAAACAGTTGCTTGAATTATTGGACAATAGGAGGGGATAATGGATGGAAAGACATGTGGAATTCAATCATTTATATTACCACTATTTTGGCGCTTTGTCTGTAATCCCCAGCCTTCTGATTATATGCCATGTTGTGTATAATTTATCCAAAGAAGCAACCCCATCACAGACTTGTACAATAACGGTTTTTCCTCTTATGCAGAGATGTGCAAAAACTTGCAGATTGAGACTGCTGGTTTCACAACAGCATAAAATTAAAGCAGTGATCAGCTGCTCTTTTTCAGGAAAAGTAAACAAAAAAAGCAGGAACCAGTGTGAGACTCCAACCCAACGTTGGAGAAAGTAGCTGCTTTCTCGTCGTGGGTGATCGACCCACGAAAGGCCCATGAGGACAAATCTGGGGAGTTCTTGGGGAGCCCTCAGTTTGGAGTTCCTTGTGAGCCACCGCCAGCCCCCAGCTATTGCAGCCCCGAGGGTGGGCCCGATGATGGGATCCAGATGTGTACACAAGCTGCATGTTGACAGGGGAGGAGGGACCTGCTGCTGTGCCAGTGTGTGAGGGCCGGTGGCAGCTGTGATTGATGATATGATAGGCGATTGAGCCTCATTTCTTGTCGTCATAATCCAGAACTTTTCTCTTTGAAATTGCGTGTGGTAAATATCCTGCAGCTCATAAAGCAGCATTCTGAATTATACAGACCAAAAGTCTTGGTATTGCCTAATAGCCTGCTAATAATAGTTTAAACTGCCAAACTGTCGATAAATCTTCTTGTAAATCTTCTTATATAATATCACTTAATCAAGAATTCAGTCAAAACAGAACACTCACACTTTTGGAATTTTTTAAGCATAGTTTATATTGTTCAGTGTAGCATGCTGATAAAACGAATTTTTAAAAGCATATGAACGTAATATATTTCTGATCTGGAATTTTCCTTCATGAATAACTCTGACAAGTAATGTCCTACCGGTTATATTATTGCAGTTAACTGACCACATCATAAAATGGTGAGGAGAGCCGGCGGATGCTCCTGAAATGCAGTTTATCGCGGAGTAGCTAGTAGCTTTTGCCCCCAAAACTTTGCTTCGGGACCCTCAGAGTAAACCTCCTTATGCTTTAGCAGGTGTCGTTTGCTGTCCAAATGGGGGAGACATAACTGCGATGTCTTGTTTCCTAGGATGGTGAGATCCATGAAGAGTTGCTGTATCCTCCTCTTCCTTTGCTTCTTCCTCGATTTCACGTGGCTCTTGAACCCTAGGGACCCCAATGTGTGCAGCCTGTGGGAGAGGTAACAAAGAGGAAGGAGATTATCATATTGGGGAAGAGCCGTCGTCAAAGGCTGTATGTTAAAATGTTATACTTGCATACTGTTTCTGTATTTATATGCCTTATGCATGAATCTGCTGTCTCCCCTCCCAGCTACACCACGTCGGTGAAGGAGTCCTACAGCCGTCCCTTTGCCCAGATGTCCACACAGCCCTGCGCGGATGCCTGGGGCTTCTACGGGTGCAACCAGCAGAAGTGCGTATCATTCGCTCAGCCGGCCCACCACGTGCAGGGTATCCGGGTCGGTGATGGTGCATTCTGTTTTATCACGCACAGGATCACATACAAGACCGCTTATCGGCAAGCCGTGAAGATGGACTACCGCAGGAGGTACCAGTGCTGCCCTGGATATTACGAGAGCGGGGAAAAATGTGTCCGTAAGTACTGGGGGAGAGATATAAACAAGGAATCTCCCACTCTGTTCGGATTATTGAATGAAAGCCAAGGTGGTGCAACTCAATCGCAGAGGCACTTAAAGGTAGCTTCCAGTTAATCTAACTTGTTGGCAGTGGTTTAAGTGCAGTGTAAAATTGTTATTTAGATTTAACAAGCATAATTTATGCAGTAAATGTAATTAAAGTTTCTGCCCCACTGACTCTGTGCCAAGGATCTTAGGCTAGTTTTCAGGTGCTAAGCATTTGGGACCTGATAAACCTCCAAATGAACTAATTTAGAAAATCAGGGGCTCATTTTACTGCAGACTGGTTCTAAGACAGGGTTATAGGTCATTCCTCAGGCAGTGTTAGCCAGGAAAGGAAAACTGGAATAGCTTTTATTTTTTGTTATGGCGACGGGGAATGTAGAGAACTGGAAAATGTGGATTAGAACCTGTCTGTGTCATATCCCTGTCTCCTCGATCTGGCAGCTCATTGCACCAAGGAGTGTGTGCACGGGCGTTGCCTGGCACCAGACCGCTGTCAGTGTGAGACCGGCTGGCGTGGGGAAGACTGCTCGAGCGGTAAGTAGGGAGCAGCCTCCCGTGTGTTGGCACAAAACCTGACATTCACACTGGGCACCCCTCCTAACGGCACAGACCCGCTACGTGGATTCCCAGAAACCTCAGTTAGGGTATTTAAGAGTCGGTACTTTGGACTTCTGGTCAGCAGCAGCAGCCGTCCAAGCTCTCCTTCACCTGCACTCTATTTCCTGTTGGCTAGAAAACAAAAATTCAGGAAGGCGAAGTGCACTGCTTGAAATTCTGTTAGGGAATGGGTACGATACGATGCTGTTTGAGGGATTCTGTGAAAGGAGGGGTCACAGAAGGGGTCTTTTTTTGCAACTTTTGCCCTTAAAAACCCTTTTTATGGATCTGTGTCCTTTGAGATGTGATATTTTCCTGAATGTTTGCATGTCGAGCTGTTTTTAGCAGAGGGCACAAGGGTGTAAGTTAAAGGGCATTAAGCTGTGTGTTAGGGAGAAGCTGGGGTGACGGGGGGGGGGCACTACACCCAGCCCCATGGTGCACTGGGAGAATGCATGGAATTTTCCCACGTTCTCGAACATTCCCCTATATGCCGATTTTCATGATTAGCTTAATAATAAAAGCATGTATTGGAGTGAGTTTAATAAACGAAACACAAAGCAATGACATGCAATCAAGGACGACAAAAGTAACGTGGGATCTCACACTGGCTGAATGATCTCCCGACGAAGGACACATGTACAGAGGAAAAAGCCTGAGAATTGGCAGGCATAGAAAACAATAAGTGAATTCAAAATAAATCTTCTATGTTGACTTGCAAAGCAATACATTTGTAACAAAGATAATATATCTTTAGTTTCCTTGGTAAATCTAATGCAAATGCTTATGTTTCTCATTGGTAGGGAAGTATTCGTTATAATTGACGTCTTGGACATATTTCGTCACAATTAAACCAGGTGATGAAAAAAAAAGGTTCCGGTTAGGATCCATTCAAACTCCCACTCTTTGCATATTTGGGACAAAAGCCAAAGAGACCAAAGAGTGAAAACAGCTGTTGCGGATTTCTTACGAAATTTTAAGTGCTTTACATGTTGATTATAGAGCTCAGTATTTTGATTTTTTTTTGTTAATTTTGGGTGGTTCGCATTTGTATTTCATATTACAGCTTTCATTTCATCTGAAAAACATGAATGGCATGAGATATGGCAAGAGACATAGCCGGCCTCGCATAACATCAAAGCCTCATCAGATGGTTCCCTTTACACTGACGCCAACGAAATTTAATCCCTGCGTGTGAATCGCACTCCCTGAGCATTACATCAGTAGAATTCCTGATTTCAGCCCCATTTATCTTTCTCAGCTCCATGCAAATCTGCATGTCACAAATGTATCACATTGTGTAACACTATATGTAAAAGTTAATGCCAAATTAGACATACTGCATTGCGGTTATGTCATCATCAATGTCAAATGCCATGTGTTCCTGTATGTTCGTCAGTCACTATAATATATCGTGGGCTTCAGTGAGGCACTATGAAGTAATCAAAGCTCGTCTTAAACAACAGGCCTTGTTCTGCAGCTGCAGGCATCCGCCCCGGATCCTCCACGCTTCTCTTCAAATTAATCCAAAGTCATGTGTGTAATGGTCTGTTTCTCTTCTAGACTGTGACGAGAAACACTGGGGTGATGACTGCAGCCATTTCTGCAAGTGTGAGAATGGGGGACAGTGTGATCCCCTCTCCGGCTCCTGCCAGTGTCGCCACGGATACATTGGCCGACACTGCGAGGAGCCCTGTCCTCCAGGGACCTTTGGAAAAGACTGTCTACAGAAGTGCCAGTGCGGAATTGGAGGGTCATGTGACAAAGAGACAGGGGGGTGCTATTGCAAGGATGGTTTCACTGGGACCCTGTAAGTTTGTTTATTTGGTTTTCTAGAATGTTGCTTATTTAAATGCAGTGAATTTGGACTTACTGTGTAAATAATGGGACGAATGCTGCATGCTTGTGTGTGCTGCACCTCTGCATTTAAAAATGCGCCACATAATTGCCAAGACATAAAACACAGTAATTGTTAATCCATGTGTTTCCCCTTCTTGAATGTACCATAAAGAAATAGCCAGGAAATCTTTGTGAAATTATTCTGGTGTATTTATCTTCCTTAGGTTAGATTTTTAGAGAAATTTAGTTTGTTAGCATTCATTGTACTTTTCTGCCCTTATTAAGAATGTAAGCCCATACAAAGTTTTAAAGCTTACGACACTGTTGGATCTCTAGAGTCACTTAACAAAATAAAAAAAAGAGCTGTGGCTTGAGATTTAAACCACATTTCACAGTGTATTCTCCCAAAAACTTCACGTTACATCAACCTGCAGAAATGTGAGGCCATGTTTTATGGATTTATATGCCAAAGCCAGTAATGCTGATATGGAACCAGCAGTGTCCGTATGTCCAGATTCCTGCATCTCCAACATCTAAGTCCAAACACTGATTGCAACTGAGAGTTGCTGCCATATAAAATAAAGTTTTTGGCTAAACGCGGTATGCTAAATGCAGTTCACTTTACATTAGTGAGTCACCATATCAGTTTCTGATATGAACAGGGCCATAGCCAGAAATAAATGTCAGTGGGGCCCGCCTACCTTACTGATAAGTCCCCCTAGGGCAGTGTTTCCCAACCTGGTCCTCGGGGACCCACAGACAGTTCACATTTTTGCTCCCTGGACACACCAGGAGCTGGGAGGGAGCAAAAATGTGGACTGTCTATGAGTAGCCGAAGACTATCCTAGGTAGATTTCACCAACCCGGAGCGGAAGGGTCCCTATTTTAATATCTGACTTCGTGCCTACTTAATGCTTTATCTTAACTGTTCACCTTCCTCAGGTGTGAAAAGCCCTGTCAGAGTTGCCATCGACGATGCCCCTGCCAGAATGGGGGCTATTGCCAGGGGACAGGGATCTGTGCCTGCCTGCCAGGCTGGACGGTATGCCCATCCAGGGAGGGGGAACATTTTGCAGTGCCAGTCAATTTTTCTTGGTTATCTTACAGTCATTAGTACAATTTGTTTGAATTATTTAATTCACCTGCTGACTACACCCATTAGAAACAGATGGCAGCCTGTCATTCCTTTAGCTCAAAAAATACAGCATTGTGCTTGTAATGCAAAGGTTGTGGGTTCTAATCCCTGGTAACCAATGTAAGTTGTGACTCTTCCCTCTACTGTGAGTTGCTTTAGACGAAGCTGTCAGATAAATTAATTGTTATGTATTGTCTTTATTACATCAAACCTCTGAGTTGCCAGAGATGGGAGGGAGTCAGACCATGGGTGTAAATTATGGTGGGGATAGGGGGTTGTAACCCCCCCCAGTAATCAGAAACAGCAAATACTACACCCCCCCCCCCCCCAAAAAAAAACCAAAAAAATCATATTGTCATGATCAGTGGGTGGGGACCTCAGCCCCCACCCCCCCACCACCTCTCCGACCCCCTCAATGTTCAATCCAAAGTTAGGCCCTTGAGTTACACATAAAGTCCTAAGAGCCTCCGAATTGAAGGGCCCATGGGCTGCCTCATTCCTTTCCTCTCCCTGTCTAATTCTGATCCCCAGGGACCCATGTGCACCGAGCGCTGTCCCCAGGGCAGATTTGGGGCCAACTGCACCCATGAGTGTGTGTGTCACAACACAGGGCATTGTGACCCCGAGACCGGACACTGTCAGTGCACTCCCGGCTTCACCGGAGACAGGTACTGCCCCCTGCAGGGTGCAGTGCGTGTGGCGTCAGACAGATTCTTGGGCAGGAACTCCTGTTTTGATATAACCAGCTAATATATGAATCTGTATTTTAATTAATCGCCAGGTAATTTTATGTAAAGTGGCATCATCAGCCAGTTCAAGTCTGCTGTTCTGCATGAAAGTCTCACTGAGTGACCCCTGCCTGTGGTGTCACGGGGTAATGGTGAAATTTCCCCACCATCAGATGCCACGAGGAATGCCTGGTGGGCACGTATGGCCCAGGCTGCCAGGGTACCTGCGACTGTGCCAATGGGGCACGCTGCTACCACGTGGACGGGGGCTGCCTGTGTGAGCCGGGCTTCCGGGGTCCCAGGTGCCAGGACAGGATGTGTGCGGCGGGGATGTACGGCCTGCACTGCGAGCACCGCTGCCAGTGTCACCACGGAAACACGCTCAGGTGGGCAGCCCCGGCGTGGCTGATGCTTTATTACTCATCTTTTATAATGTTTCCCAAGCCAGTCCTCAGGGACCCACAGACAGCCCACATTTTTGCTCCCTCTCAGCTGCTGATAGGATCGGATTGGGAAACACTGCATTTTAAAACTTTTTAAAGACCACGGCTATTCAACACTGATCATAGCTCAGCTGGATCTAGGCCACAGGTGTCAGACTCCAGTCCTGGGGGGCCAGAGCCCTGCACATTTTTGGGTTTCCCCTCGTTTAACACACCTGATTCAACTTCTTGTGCTAATTACCACATGTTGAGCTGAATCATTTGTGGTGGAACAGGGAAAGAACTAAGCTACACAGGGCTCCGGCCCTCCAGGACTGCAGTCTACCCCTGATCTAGGCAAAGGCACATTGACATGGTCAGTGGCCTCTGGGCTATTCCAGCTCTCAGTTGCCCCCGACTAGTGTTCTGCAAAGGAATTTTTGTCAGCTGTCAATTGGCAACTAGGGGGGCTGTAGAAGTTGTCGGGAGGGAGTTAAGGGTGCTTGGGTGGTAACAGCAAAGGTTGTCAAAGGGGCCCCGTTCTCAGACTCCTGGGGGCAAAACTAATCAGCCGCACAGGGGCTGATGATTGGAATATGCAGTCTTTGGTCCAAAAGCTGTAGTTCCCCCATCTCTCGTTGGCAGCTGCCACCCCATGAAGGGTGAGTGCACATGCTACCCTGGCTGGGCGGGGCTCTTCTGCAATGAGACATGCCCGCACGGTTACTACGGCCACGGTTGCCAGGAAACCTGCCTGTGCCTGAACGGGGGTACCTGTGACAGCGTCAGCGGGCGCTGCTGGTGTGCACCAGGCTATACCGTAAGTGACTTTCGCCATGACCGTGACCGTGACTGTTCTGTGGAAGAAAACTGGACTTTGCAATGGACTTTGGCCGGGATATTTTTACATTTACATTAATTTTTATTTAGCTGCCGCTTTTGTCCAGAGCGACATAGGAGTGAGGCAAATAGCACATTACAAACATACAGCTGTCAAGTAGGCATAAGTGCAGCTAGGCTGAGCTTCCAGAAAATGCCCAGGCACAAGTGTGAGTAGTAGAATTTAGTGATTAGTTGTCACACCACAACACAACAACTAAATGTGTTCTCTGCATTTAACCCATATATATGACAACATGACATAGCAGGGGGCTGCTAATTCAGCACCCAGGGAGCAGTATCTCACTCAGGGTACCTCAGTGGTGCCTTGCTGGTCAGGGATTCAAACCAGCAATCTTTCAATTACAAGTGCACTTCCTTAACCATTAAGCCACCACTTCCCTGGTGTTGGAGCAAGAGCTGCACACTACCTTTCAAATAAAACAATACAATGAGCAGGTAGTGCAGCATTAAGTGCATTCAGAGAATGAGGAGTGACATCAGGCTAGCTATTCTTGGAACATGGAATTATTCTTGGAACTAGAAGGTGGAGAGGGAGTTTGACGACCGGATGTGATGTCATGCCACCATCGGGGAACCACACATGAGAAACATCTGGAGTGATATGCTGGATTTGAGCGATCAAAGCGGTGCCTTTTGGTGTCGTGCTGAGATGTGGTGTGCAGAGAGTGAGCCAGTCTGCCATGTGCTCCACAGGGGGACCACTGTGAGAGTCTGTGTGCTTCAGGCACCTACGGGACTAACTGTTCCCTCAGCTGTGCCTGTTCAAATGCCCTGGCCTGCTCCCCCATTGATGGCACCTGCCTCTGCAGAGAGGGTGAGGCCCCACATTCCCTTCGCTTTGGCGCCCCCATCTGGGACCTGCTCTGTTGCAGCTTCAATCGTAGCAATCAGTCAACAGATCAGAAATACCGTTAGTTTTCAAATGGATTGACCATGATCTTCTCTGATTTTCTTTCTAGGATGGGAAGGCTTGGACTGTACCATCCCGTGTTTGGGTGGCACTTGGGGTCCAAACTGCAATGGAACATGCCATTGTGCAAATGGAGCATCATGCAATCCCATAGATGGCACTTGCACGTGCACTGCTGGGTGGCAGGGGGCGCTGTGTGACCAACCATGTCCGGTATCTATCATCATAAGCCCTCGATATCATTCAGTTGAGATTTCTCAAACCTTACATATTCTCTTTAAATCCTACTTCTTACAAAGCAGGATATTTGCCATTAATTTACATTTTGGGCACTTAAATTTAATTTTCTTATCATGCAGTTGTACAGCACTATTGAATTAATACTTGTCTATGCATTGCTGAAAAGTGTTTTTCTTTTAGGAATTAAAAATTTCATCAAACCTAATTCTTAACTATAATTTTTACTTCATACAAAGCTGCCTCAAAGACTGAACCCATTTTGCATCAGTAGGCATGCTGTAATCCTCAGGTAAATGTCTGAATATTATCACCTATGGTGTGTTTTGCATTGTAATGATGTCAGTCTCCCTTTGTGCCCCTGTATGCAGAGAGGTGCTTACGGACCCGGGTGTTTGCTGCAGTGTGATTGCCTGCATGCCGATGGCTGCCACCAGTCCACCGGCCAGTGCCAGTGTCTTCCTGGCTGGGCAGGTCCTCTGAGCTCCTCTCTTCTATGCCCGGTTACCTCACGGCTGCTGCAGACATTTGCCGTGACTCATTAAACACACTGGCCCTACTGACTGTTCACCCTGCCCCATCAGGAAAACACTGTGCCCAGCCCTGCCCAGTGGGCTCCTGGGGGCGCCACTGCAACCAGAGCTGCTCCTGCCAAAACAGCGCCACCTGTCTGCCACACAGTGGGAACTGCATGTGTAATCCCGGGTACCAGGGTCCACACTGTAGTCAAAGTAAGTGCAGAATCTACTTTCTCTCAAATTTGTCACTTCTTTTTTTTCACATTTTTATAATAATGATTATGAAATAATAATAATAATATTTGGTGGCTTGGCAGATTGCTGCTCAAGGAAGTTCCTCAAATTTTCTCTCTCCCAGTTTGCAGCCCAGGCCTCTATGGCTCACAGTGCAGTACATCATGTCCCCAGTGTGTCCACTCCTCCACCCCATGCCACCACGTCACAGGGCGGTGCCAGTGTAACCCAGGCTACACCGGACCCCTGTGTAACCAAGGTAACCCTTCCCTCGCACATTAGCCCAGGCCTGGAAGTGTGACACTGGTGACCTGAATGTCACACATAACTTTAGGAAGATTCTCTTTTAGTAAAAATTAACTTTAATTGCCTTAAGCAAAACAGCAGGGCTTAATGCCAGATCCTGTAACTAAGTGGTGAGTTTATAGCTTATGGCTAAAGTGAGGCAAGTCATCATGGGATACCGTGTGGCTCTGCAGGTTAGAACTGTGTGCTAGTAATCAGAAGCTTGCTGATTCAGATCTTGTGGTCAGCAGAGTGATGTCACTCTCTTGGGCCTCTGCAGCAACCTTGACTCCTTATTGCCCCAGGGACTGTCTGACCCTTGTTGCAGCCAGTCACCACCAACCGCAACATAAAGGAGACATAAAAAAAATTGGCTCACAATCTATTATTGCACAGTCAAGCACTAAAGCCACTTAAATTAGCGTAGCCAGGGTTCATAACAAAGACCTCTGGAGTCAGGGCCGCTCACACACGTCCCGTCCCTTTCAAACCGGGCTGAACTCCTTTTATAACAAAACACAGACAGGCTTCAGGTGAAGAATCTGCACAGATGAATCCAATCTGGAAAATATGAGAAGACAACAATTACACAAGCCACCAGCAGGGGTAGCCAAAACCAAGGTTAGAGTGCCACCACCAGGAACAGAAACATTAACACACTGCTTTCTCAGTTGCAAGTCGCTTTGGATAAAAGAGTCCGTTAAATGAATGCAATGAAAATGTCATCAGCCCCTAGTTAACTGCATGGAATGATTCATGGAATGAAATAAAATTGTTTCCACTGGTTTGTGCTATTGAAACCACTGCATGGAAGTGTGCCATTGCGCCACCATCAGGATGGGTCTTGTCACTGTCCCTCTCACATCCACACTCATATATAAAGACCACAGTCAGACAGGCCTAGTCTTACCGAAACAGTGTTATGCCCATGGGTACCACAGAGTGAGACCGTGACCCGTACCCTCGGTAGACGGATAGCAAACATCATGTACAACATGCCATTGTGAAATAGGCTCACGGGGCTGATTAGTTTGTGTGTATGACACTATGATGTCATAGGCAGTCTGTCTGATTCTTCTCTGCATCTTTAGGCTGCACCCAGGGGACTTATGGGTTGGGCTGCAGTCTGCGCTGCCCATGTGAAGGGTCCTGCAGTCATGTGACCGGAGCATGCCTGTGCCCAGTCGGTTACACGGGTCCCTACTGCCAGTCCAGTAAGTATCCAGGTGCTGAACTTTGTCTTCTGAGTTTTTTTTTTTTGCAAAGCAATCCCAAATTCTCTCACTTGTGCCAATTTGGCATGTTGCACTGCTCTACAAATACTGCGCTTAATTTCTATGCATATTTCTGGTTTCATACTTTTTTCTAAATTGTGTTTTTCTATACTGTCATCCTTTACTGTCTATATATATTGTATATGCTGTATTACTGGCAAGACTGCCGCTAAACGCAATTTTATTGCTGTATGTACCATGACAGTAAAGATTCCTAACTTTATCTCTATAACTTATCTCTTATCATGCCATCTCTGGGCACTCGTTTGCTTGCAGAGTGCGCCCCTGGAACGTTTGGTCCAAACTGTGCCCACACCTGTTCATGTCCGCCCAATGCGAGCTGCGATCACCGCACCGGGGTGTGTGTGTGTGAGTCAGGGCTGGAAGCCAACTGCAAAGAGGGTAAGTAACACTGGTCTTTTTTGTAAGAATGAATCTATCCATCCATCTTCAATATAGCTTATCTGGTAGTGCAGTGTTTCCCAATCCAGTCCTCGGGGACCACAGACAGTTCACGTTTTTGCTCCCCTACTGAGAGCATGGAGGGAGCAAAAACGTGGACTGTCTGGCAGGGAGCTCGGAGGGGGCTAAAACGAGAACCAACTGTCGGTCTACAAAAACTGGATTGGGAGACAGTGCAGTAGAGGGTCACAGTGAACCTGGAACCTCTTCCAGGAAACCTAAGGCACAGGGCAGGGACTAATGGGATTAATTAATTGGGGTGCCAGTTCAACACATGGCAGATACTTACAAACTCACACACCATGGGCCATTTAGAGACATCAGTTCACCTACCCACATGCAGAAATGAGAATTTCACCCAGTATCTGCATGGGTGTTTTCTAGGATTACACAAAATTTTATCTGACTGTTGCTTACATGAATATGATTTGTTATCACATTTAGTCACATTTAGTCACCTGACAACAGTGCATTCTGAAGTTGGTAAATCAATCACAACAAATAGGACTGGTGGTCAGTCCCAAACATCAAGCCCTCACCCCCCCCACAGGGCAGGCAGTGAGCGTGATGTCTCCGGTGGAGCGGGACTCGTGGGGTGCCGTGGCCGGAATCGCGACACTGGTGGTCTTCACGGCCTTGCTGCTCGCCCTTCTCCTGCTCTACCGGCGCCGGCGCAAGGACAAGCAGAGCACTGTGCCCGCCGTGGTCTTCTCCTCCAGCCATGCGGCCAGCTTGGAGTGCACCATGCCAGGTGTGTTCCTTCGGGGTGAACAGGCCACAGCATGCATAGTGCAAGTCTACAATGCCACAAATAAGCAAATATTAACTTTTGAAGCTGACCAGTGTTATGACTGAAGCTATACATTAGCGCAAGTGGCTGGAGAGAATCTGGTAGCTAATGGTGTTCACAAACAGCTGGGGAGAAACTGATCGCCAACTAGGGTGACCAGATCATTCATGTCAGGGAGGACACTTTGAGCTACTTCAGGTTTTACAAACTACTTTAAAACTGAAAGGCTTCTGTGCTCGGCTAAATAGTTCAGTTCTTCTTGCGCTTTGACTTGTTCATTCCTTGATAGAAAGACTCATCCAGCTGTTTCACATTAACATTATCAATTCATGCATAATTATGGGAGACTGACCAATCAGCACACAGCAAGAACTCAATGCCTGAGTGACATCTATGTCCTTTTAATTGAACAGGTAGTTTACAAATCCTGTCCGAGCTCAAAGTGTCCTCCCTGAGATGGATCATCTGGTCACCCTGCACTAACAGCTGCGGAGAAACTGATCACAAACGCCGGTCACAAACAACAGGGGAGGAAATGGTCACTAACTGCATTCCTCCTCTTATTCCTTAGATGTCCCACATGGCTATCATCACTTCTACTCCAACCCCAGTTACCACACGCTGTCCCAGAATAGGCCACCCCTGCCCCAGGTCCCCAACAACCAGGACCGCTCCCTTATTACCATCAAGGCAGGTGTCTCCCACTCTCACTGTCATCACTGAGCTCACACATGTCTGCCAGGCTCATGAGCTAGCCAAACCAGCACTCTGAGGATGTGATTGCATTAACTGTGTCTTTTTTCAATTGGACAAAAGAATGGAGCCAGTGTGACATCTGTTTTGTGTTTGAAAGAGCCATAATAGTTTACACATTTATCTCAGTGTTTACATGTAGGTCATTCCTAAGATTCAAGAAACTAGCAGCTCACAAGTACTGTACAACATGTGATGGGAAAAAGAGGGGTTTATACCTGTGGTAGGTGGGACTTAATTTGTATTGTCATTCACCAGCCAATGGGAGTTAAGCCAATGGGGAAAAAAAATCTTTACACAATGAGGCGACAGCTAAGGCTGTGATTTTCAGCAATAATTCCACCACCTGTATGATCCCAAGTTTTGTTTCTCTCATTACTACTTGAAACATTTTATCACAGATGTGGCAATGTGACATGGATGTGTCTGGTATTTTATGCATCAGTTGAAGTGAAATTTGATTACACTCATGGCAGGACTCTGAAGTAGTAAACTTAATTATAGCACTTCTAACAGAAGCCAGAATGGAGATGTTAACAAGGGTCACATTATTTGACATCTGGTCACGTTACCTTACAATACAGATTTATGGTCAAATCCAATGGATGTACAAGAGTTAGTTTTGCTTAAACAACAGCAGATGGACAGCGGGGTGCCTGAGGGATCATGTTGATAACTGAATATCAAATCTGAACACTACCAGAACCAGGTGGTGTATCTGAGCAGGTGTATCTGATTGGCAAATATGTCTCCAACGCAGAACACCAATAATCGAGTGTTCTGCAATGTGAAGAACATGGAGAGGGAGAGGCTGGGGCTGTTTGGGGTGGAGTGCAACGCCACACTGCCTGCCGACTGGAAACACCCCCAGGAGCCTGTTCGCAAAGAAAAGGGTGGGTTCCGTCACATTCAGTCATTAAGCCAAACCATATCCTTCAAACTGGTGTTGTATAAACCTGTTAATACCTGACTTACTTTAAAGATAGTGGTAAGGTTAAGCTGTGGTCCATTCAATAGCAGCTGTGACAATGACCAGGCATTTCCTGACCAATTATGTCTTTTATCTTTCCCTTGAGGACAGTCACTTTTAAGACTAGTGGAGTAGCTCCAAATTTGAAAGTACAGCTCACTTTTGGCACTTTTCCACTGACGTACAGGAACCAGGCCGCACCCGACCTGTACCACGGAGACTAGTTACCGTGCTGTTCCAGTTCGCTTCGATTTTCCACTGCAGAAGGGTCAGCTTGGTAAAGGCGTTGCTGGATTCTGGACAGTGACATAAAACCGAAGAGATGCATATTTACTATTTACATGATGTACATCATGATTTACTATGTGCTAATTTCCAGCAGTGAGAATCGCTGTGTTATGTTAGCATCAAATGCTAGCGGAATTAGCATTAGCTTACATAAATTTGCCTTATGATTCCATTCTGTTCAGCTGTTCTATAGTACTCTTCTATGTAGGAGGTTGGAAATTTTCATGTTCCAAGTTATCGGGAATGCATCAATATATCGCAATGTGCAGTACTACTAATAATGAATAATATATAGGATATGGCCCTTTTCCTTCAGATAATCCATGCATATGACCACAGATCATTGGTATCTCCATGCATTTCAACCAGTCTGATGATGGTGACACAACCAGCTCAGTTTAGTCACGCTTCTGGCCCTGCTAGCAAACAGAGCCATGTCAGTGCGGTTACGAATCAGGTACAGCTCGCATAATTTTCAATGGGAAACCATCTCTTCGTGGTTCAGCTTGGGTACAGCTCGGTTCTTGGTGCCAGTGGAAAAGCGCCATGTGATTTCAAAAAACATCCTGTCTACCTCTCAGTGCAAACAAACTTCCTGGAATTTCTCAGTGATGATAACTCATTCTGGTCTATAGACAACTGTTCTTGTCAGCTTGTATAAGGGATTTTTGAATGTTAGCACTGACAGGTTGTCATCATGTTGTGTATTTGTTTGTGGTCACCCAGAACAGATAGACTAACTAGTACAGATTATGCTTTCAAATATCTCCAAGGTCATCCGGTTGGCTCTCTGCAGCATATGATTTGCAGCATAAAGACTTCATCCTGGCTAATCTCCCACAAAGGCTTGTACTGTTCTGCTCGTAACATACGAGTATCAGATTGAGAATATGAGACTTAAACAGGAGACCTTCATTTTTTGTAAATGAATTATTCTTTTTGTTCTTAAACGTTTATGCATCCCTTCTTGCTGTATTATATACAATTAGTGAATATCATCCCTTTCTTTTACAAGAGTAAGATTCATGTGACACTTGCAGAAATTCACCATCAACCTGTGCTCAGTTTGGTCATTAGTGTTAACTAAGTGTTTAATGATGTATTTTTTGTGTGTTAATGGTGGCTATCATACTGTTGTACTGTCTCCATTATCAGGAGCTACTGGGATTGACCGCAGTCACAGCTTTGGCAAATTATACAACAAAGGTATTTATACAGAGTCTGCTGTATAGACTAACCTTTAAAGTTTTCCTACAGTGATTTATTGATACTTAATGAGGAATTATATAGCAAACTATGCATATGAAATTGCAGTGGTGGGCACAGCTAACCGAAAAGTTAACTTCGATAACCGCTAACTTTTAATTTGATAACACAAAACTGATAAACCACTAAAAAAAATGAGGGGATGCTAACGATAACGACTAACGTCTAACTTTTATAAATGCCCTCAGTGGAGCTACTAGGGGACTACAAACATGGCGCTGTTTACCCAGAACTAGGAAGGAGGGTCTCAACTCTTTATTAGTCTATAGATGTGTCAGTCTGAATCCTGAAAATAGAGTAACCAGGGGCCGAAGCGGATTTCTGACTTAGCCCGATAACTACTTGTATTTGAGGTAGTTTGGATTGTACTTGAAATCTGGCAAGTGCTTGCAACTAAGCAAGAAATCCAGCTTTGTGATACAGGCCCCAGTTCTCCTCTTAGTTTAGGGTACCCCAGTTTAAATGGACTTTAACTTTGTTCACTTACATTTAGCCTAGACTACCTTAAATATGACAAATTATCGACCAATCATGTCTTGCGTTTACACATAGTCAGCCAATCGTGCCAGATAGACTGTTGCTGACATGCTCACAACAGACTGTAACAAATATGTGTGATTTTAGGATTGACAACCATTTTTGACCCTTAAACTTTATTTAGTTCACTGGCAAAAAAGATTTTAGATTTACAGTTAGTGGAACTAAATTTAGCGGTAGCTAATTGGTCAGCTAATAGTTTTCAAAGTTAGTGAAAATGCTAATCTGCTAATGAAAAAGTTACCTTTGCTATTTACTGTAGTGGTTAGCAGAACCCTGCTCACCACTGTGAAACTGTAATGCCAATTTTTCGTTGAGAATTATTGTCAGGGTCATGGTGTCTCAGTGGGAAGGGCTGTTGCCGCCAGGGTTGAGGGTTTGAATCCAGCCACTGTGTGTGTGTGTGGTCTTACATTACATTACATTACATTACATATTACATTATGGGGACCAAATTGCAGGAGCATCAGTCACAAAAAATCACATTCACATATTTAATGGGTTGAAGGTACTCAAAAATAATGACTGCATATAGTGCAACACAAACTAGGAACAGTCACAAGTTTACTGATGGATGCTTAATGGGATACAGGGCTCCAAACTGCGCTCACTTAATCGCATCTTGCAATCATTTTTGGAGACACCGTGATTAAACTTTATAACTAGGCACACCAGTGCGACATGCCATTTTTTTTTAAAACCATCATCATATATCACGTGAAACACAAGGAGGGAGCAAGGATCAGTGTGTAGGGTTGGGTATTGATAACCGTTTCCAAAGAAGACATTCCAAAGAATTTGGATCAATACTTATAGATTTCTACATGCACATTGTGAATCAACTATGTAAGGGTTAATGCACACCGACTCTGCTTACACGTCTGTATTTGTAATTATTGCCACGTTTTCAAACCAAAAACTACGGTGGCCCTGAAAGCCCAGAACACATCGACTTTCACACAACTCAAAAACATTAAGAAGATGCAAAAACATAAAGATGACACAAAAACAACAAGACAAAAAATTGAGCAAATTAAATTTTTTAAAGGCTTGTGTTGTGTTCTCTTAATGTGTTGCGGTTTTCAAAACAGAAATGCTTCAGAAATGCTTTTTCACTTCAAACTTTATCCTTTAAAATAAAACATCACATTGTTATTTCTGTAAAATATTTCTGTATGTTTATTACCGAAGTATTTACTAGTAATACAGTTAAGATAAATAATATGCACATGTTGCGTTGCATGTAGATGCAATTTTGTGCTGGATCTCCTAATATTTTCAGTAAGGAGCATCAGCGCTACTGATGGACAAAGTTCGTCTGGAGCCCTGGGGATAGTTGCTAAACACCACAAAACAACCACAAAGGTTTCCACAGGGTTCACTCAGCACCTCAGCCAACTTCTCTCAGAAAAACCTGTATATAATGAGCTTCACAGAGCTGGAATTTAAGGCAGGACTAATAATAATGTTCTGGTGAGCCATCTTTCACCATTTATTAGAAAAATCTGATGGCCTTATGTTTGGAGAAAGCCAGAGGGTGCCTTCAGTCTGCGTTTCCTCTTGCTATGGGCAGCCATCTTAGGGCTGACAATTGCTGTGCATAGTCATATAACAGCAACGGAAATTCTTTCACAGGACCGTGTACACCATTTGTTTTAAACATTGTTCTCTCATTATGTTCTCATATTTCAACACCCCCCCCCCCCCCGCACCCCCAGCGAAGCGGACAACCCCAAAAAAACAGAAAAAAAAAAAAGTTGGGGGGGGGGGGGGGGGGGGGGGGGGGGCGGG
>JAODKC010000137.1:15972754-15988579 GCA_026777985.1 Mormyrops attenuatus
GTAACCATTTTTTTTTAAAATTTTTTATCAATTTTTTTTCAAATTTTTAAACCCCCCCCCCCCCCATACCCAACAAGAAAACTTACCCCCGACAATAAAATAAAAAAAAAAACAGTTGGTGAGGGTGAGGTGTCGGTTGTGCAGCCTGAATTAAATTGTTTTTCAGTCTGGTCTGGTATTTTTCAATACGGGACAATCCAGTAAAACATGGGACAATCCAGTAAAACATGGGACAATCCGGTAAAATTCCAGCTAACAGGGAACGTTCCCAGAACGTTCTCGCAGTGTCTTCTCCAAATTGGCAGAGAATGTTCTTACTGTTACATTAAACACCCATAATTTCCACATTTTACATTTTAACGTTCTGTCAATGTCAGCATGATTATCATAATTTATATTGAAAAATAGTATTTTATAAACATACCACATGTATATGCATTGAATATGCTATACAACCTTACACCCATGACCTTTGAGGTATAGAGCAACAGTGCTACCCACTTCGCTGCCATGACCTTTTTATAGTGTTTATATAATTATGAAGCTTTTCCACTGCAACCAAGAACAGAGCCTGAAAAACTGGCAGTTTTCTATCGTAAACTATGCATCCATAATCGAGCTGAACCTGCACTGACATGGCCCTGCTTAGTAGTGGTCTGGTGGTTAGGTGGTCTAGTGGTTAGCACGCTTGCTTCTGGACCAAGAGATCTGGCACTACCATCATTGGGTCCCTGAGCAAGACCCTTAACCCCACCTTGCTCCAGGGGGACTGTCCCTGAATTTAGAAAAATGTAAGTCGCTCTGGATAAGAGTGTCTGCTAAATGCTGTAAGTGTGAGTAAACCAAGCTAGTTGTGTCACCACCATCTGATTGGTCACAATGCATGGAGATACCAGTGTTCTGTGTTGATATCCATGGATGAGAAGGAAAAACAGGGGTATTTTATATATTATTCATAATTACTAGTGTCATATAGTAGCAATGTATTGATGCATTCCCGATAACTCGGAACTTGAAAATTTCCATCCTCCTACAAAAAAGTCAAAAAGTACTTTAAAACAGCTGAATGGAATGGATTTGTAATGCAAATTTACACTTCAATTTACATTTCAATTCCCTTGGCATAGCCATTAGTCATAGTTGTAGCAGCAGTTGTAGCAGTGGGATTAGGTTCTGGGAACATTAGGAAAATTGGACACTGAATATTTCCATAGCTTAATCATAACCTTTAGTAAATGTTCCTAGAATGAAAAAATGGTAGGAGGGATACAGGACGATTTACAAATTTATTAGATATGGTTAGTTGAGGCCCCTGGGCCTCAGCCTGGGTAAGCCCGCACAAAATCAAAAAGCCCACTAGACACAGCTCAGGATAGTACTCCAAGAAGGGCTGTTATTCTGAAGGCAAGAGTGGACCTTCTCCTTATGAGGTCCTTGGCATTAGTATATTACTGGATGTTTTTCTGTTATTTCATCCAGCCCTTGTATGTATTTAGCTGATATTGTTATCAAAAGAAAGTGAGCTCTTGTACCCATTTATAAAGCAGGCTATTTTAAAGCAATTTGTGCTTAGTGCTTGATTTAAGAGTATTGCAGAGTCTCTCGTGTTACTGTAAATGGCAACCTGTCCTTAATCACTATGATAGCTGCTGCCTTATAGCAAATCAGTGTCAAACCCACCACTTAGTTTCTGGGTTGTAGTAAACGTACTAAGTGAGACAGTGAAATCCCATGTGCCCCAGGCCTTACTGTGATTGGCTAATATAATGCTGCTCTATTTGTTATCCAAACAGAGTTGTCGAAAAACTCATCTGTGGCTGTGAGCAGCACGTCTCTGAACAGCGAGAACCCATATGCCACCATCAAGGACCTGCCCATGTCCCCGTTCCGCCCGGTGGAGAGCAGCTATGTGGAGATGAAGTCGCCCATCTGCAGTGAGAAGCCCTGCACAGTGACTCAGGAACTGCACAGAGGTACACAGCAGTCTTTGGCGGTCAAAGGGCTGTTTGAGGAAACAGATGTAAAATGTGAGCAAATACAGCATGAGGATTGCAACAGTTTGGAGACAGTAATATCCGGTACTTTCTGGCCAGCCTGATGGGGCGATACAATATGCTACGATCCAGCCTGCCATGATGAATGTTAGCATTCTTGCATGTTTTTCTCCTCGAATTTAATTGCATCTTTATGGGGTTTTTTTTGGGGGGGGCTGGCTGAAGTGTAATACAGAGCAAGTCAAAGCAGAAGAAAAAGATGAGAACTTCTGACATTTCTTTGCTTACAGAGCCCCCAGGGGGACATGGGACAAGAAAAGAATAACAAGAACTCGCAATATTTTTTCAGTTACTATTAATGACTGCACTGCGTTCGTTAAAAGTGCGATAGAATTAATTGACTGAATAGCACAGACATGTCCAGTAAAGTGTGCTTTAAGCTTTAAACTATGGGAGATAATGCACACTGTATAACAATTTCACTGTGTCCATTTCAGTGTCAGTGACTGCAAGCAAGACAGCTACTGAAGTGCACATAAAAACAATTAAATAATAAAATAATATTTACTTGTAAAGAAATCTGAAAAACTAAAGGGTGTTACTTGCTTTTTGTTGAAATATATTACAGCCAGTACACTGAATATGAAGCTAACTTTACCACGCTGTTGAAGTTTTATATTCCAGTTCCTGGAACATTTCAGTATCGATCCACATATCCGTAAATACATCTCCAAGTGAGAATACCAGGGAGTTATTCCAGAAAGCAGGTTTGAGTTTAAACCTTAACTATGACACTGCAGTAAAGTTAGCTGTATATTTAGTTTTCTGTCTGTAATATCTTTCATCAAAATCAAGTAACAACAACCCTTAGTGTTCCATATTTCACAGGTGAATTTTTATTAACACTTCATGTTCAATAACTGTCTCACAGTCACTGGTGATGAATGATTGAGTTACAATGCAATTATTAATGAATATGTATAAAAATACATAATCTGAAAATTAAATTGTGTGCATTACCCCCCCCCCCCATAGTCTAATGATTAAAGCACACTTTATTGGCCATGTTTGTTGTCGAGTTTCATTAATTCTACTATTTGCACTTCGAACTGACACAGTGCAGTTATTAATAGTGACGCAAAAGTATTGAGATCTCACAAAAGCAATAGTGATCGTTAACTCCTATCAGTCTATCAGTTGAGTTATGCATGGATGTCAAAGTGAATTTCAATGAGTCACATAATGCCTAAAAATTGTGTTTCTTGTACAATGGGCTCCCTTTAATAATTGAAACTGATAAAATCTACTCCTGACTGAATGCTGTTAACTGGACTTCCCATGTTTTTTTCTCCCCTGTCTTTCAGAACAATGCTCCCCCTACAGTGTCCCAGAGTCCCAGCATCACTATGACCTCCCAGTCAACAGCCACATCCCAGGACACTATGATCTCCCCCCAGTTCGCCGACCGCCCTCCCCCACACTACGGAAACTACCCCACTGACCACCTGTCTTTTTTCTTTAGAAACCTTAAATTTGGAAATGCTGCCACCTGTTGGATTGACTTGACATTGCATGGTGAAAGGGGTTCCAGGGAGTATTATTTCAGAATCAGAATCAGCTTTATTCGCCAAGTGTGCTGGGGCTCACAAGGAATTTGCTTCTGGCAGCTTGAGACTTCCTAGTACACAGACAATAAATGACACAATACAAACAATATAATTTGCAGTATATTTCACCTCTCTTGCACGAGTTTTGTGGAATGCAAAACTGCAAGAAGATTTCATTCTTGGGATTGGATAGCAAATCTGCAAATGCTTATTTTCATGATGCCAAAAAAAATATGACTTTCAGGTCAGAATTAAAATGTCCAAGCAGTAATTATACTCATATTACATTAATAATGTTCAGCAACCTCTTGGTTTTGGTGGACTCTTCAGAAGTACTAAATTGTGCATAGCTATGATTTTGGTTATCAATGGTTCTTGGAGAATACTACATTTTTCAGTAAAACCTGGCAAATTTTCTTTATAGACAGCCTGTAGTATTCCCAGAGGCAGCTGTGCTATTTTTCTAATGGGTTCACTGGTTTAGTTTGGGGAAAGAGAAAATTTGATTGTACCAGTATTTCTTATTTTGAATGTAACTAGCCTTCTATATAATGTACAGTAGATTTATTCATAGACACAAAAAAATAAGCAGCTTTATAATAACTATTGATTTATTTGGAATGAAATGGACATTACAAAATGATGAGGAAAATATGTATGAAAGGGAAAGCACAGTATTCCATTTTGGGGGTGACCTTTATTCTGAGCATTGTGTCCAATAGTAGAAAAGACATAGTTAGTGTTTACCATTAAATAGAAAAAATATCAGTCTTTTTTGGTTATACATTTCTTTGGTTTTAATGATTGTTAGTGTTTCATATCACCATGCAAACCTGCAAAGCAGATGAAACTTGAAAATAGAAGTACAATGATTTTCAGCCATAAATATCATTACAGCTTTAAAAATGCATATACAGTCGTTCTTTTTTAAATACTGTAAAAAATGTGGGTGTCTTTTCCTTCTAGTTACTATTGTACCGAACAACACAACAGATTCCAAAGACAATGAACGACATCGGCTTTGTCTGAAATTGCATACTTATTTACTATGTAGTAGGCAAAATGCAGTATGCGAAGTGAGCAATATGTCCTACAATGACAATGGATTTTCAGAAGAGACAGGCTTTGTTTGATAAATAACAATAAAAAAGTAAGGCATGGAGTGCAGTCGTTTTTCTATTTAATCATTCTGACATCTTTTCAAGCCTATTACGGTTAAAGCTAATTAGAGGAGTAAAAAACCCTGACTAAAAGTAGCCAAGCAGTTTTATCATTTGTTGAAATAACTTTAAAATAGTAACGTCTTTGACAGGAAAAAAACATCACCTCTTTTTGAACCTCATTTGAAATACAACCCATCCTTTAAATGCTTATCCTGGGCCATTTACCGGGAACCTGTCCCAGGCAGCATAGCACACAAGGCAGGGGAACACCCTGGACAGGATGCCAGTCCATCACAGGGCACATACACCCCCAAAAAACATCATAAGCTTTAGACATTTTAAAGACACCAGTTACCTTAATTGCACGTCTTCTGAATTGTGGGAGGACGCCCACATGATATGGGGAGACCGTGCAAACCCCACACAACCAGGTGGGGTTCAAAGAGTCAGCCCTGGAGGTGTGAGGCGACAGCACAGCCACTGAAATCGAAGCTATAAATCAAGCATTTCTTGTCTGGTTGTATGAGGAACCCCACACTTTTTCAAGAACCACCCGCATATGTCAGATAATGCTTTATAACTAAAAAAAACAACTGTATAAAACTAAACGAAAGAGGTAAAATACAATACTGCAGCCTGCTGGCCACCTCTAACCCTACATTTCCCTGCCTTCGTATACAAAGTAAGTCAGGAGCCGTATTTTGCAAGCAACCTAAGCTAACAGGTGACCAGTGCAGACAGTAAAGTCTGCCAACACTGCCTCCGACTAGACTGGTAAATGAATTCACACTACAAAAAGCCATGAAACCGTAAGACATAGTATTTAGCTTCTATCTGAACAATCGCAAAAGACAAAAAGCTATTAATTCCATGTGGGTGTTAATAAAGTCAGGTTTTTTCATTAGAACAAAGGGACACTTAAACAGTGAATATTTCCAACAGTAACTGAACCCAATTTTTGTTAGTTGTTCTTATTGTATCTGCAAATACAGACCTTGTCCATTAGCTCCAACAAAGCATAACATGTAAGGCATCCATTTTCACATAGTTTCATCAATGGTGCTTTGTATATAGAGCACTTTGAAATAAATATACAGTCCATCTTACTCAATAAGGAGACAGGGACTAAAAAAAAATTCTTGCAAAACTATGATGGTTTCTCTGAAGTGAAATGAAAAATAAATTCAAAAACATTTAAGCTGCCAGTATCAGCACACCAAAATAATACTTCCCATTTTTTCTGTCAAGCAATTACCTCTATAAAGGTAAGGGTGTGCAAATGTCACAAAATTTATCTTCATTATATAGTTGATAGTGCGTTTTAAAACAGGTAGGCCTCCCTCAGTCTTTCATGAAATAATCTGAACAAGTTTTATATACTAACAATGGAAACAGCATAGATGCAAACATTCCCTGTTTTTTAAAAAAATCTATCCAGGTCACTTTCTACAAATATAAATTTATATTCATAAATATACTTCCAAACAGCCCTGATGTTCAGCTAAGGTATGATGAAACCTTACAGTATCCATTTGCAATGCAGAAGTTGTCGATTGGCAAAAAACGTATGATGAAGGCACCCATAAACTTTTATAATAAACTTCAAGGAAGTCTAAAGGCCAGAGGTTCAACCCAAGAATGTGGAAGGCAATGGAAAAGCACATTTCACTCTGTGCAATGAAAACTTACACATCCTGCCAGACATAAAACTCCGAGTGCAGAGAGTGAGTAGGAGGGCGTAATTCATTATTGGCTAAACACTGCTGTGCGTGCTACATCATGACAGCCAACACATTCATTAGGAAACCCAGGTACGGATCGAACTGTTGTACGACGGCACGCTCGTATCTGCATCCTCTTGGCAGAGTCATGGGGGGGGCATGGATACACTGGCCGGTCCCCAAAATGTACCGTCGAGACTCCCCGCTCAGCATAATCTACTGAGAGGAACCCTGCTCTCCAATCAGTAAAATCTGCTGCCTCTTGGTAAATGCTTCATTTGACAAGCAAAAATTTAACTGGGTAAAAAAGATTTTTCTGAGATAAAATACCACGACTTAATATGATTCAAAAGCAAGTCTATGCTAACCATATATAAAAATACCTGCAGGTTATATATATATTTGAAAAATAAGATCAGTTCTCCTAACACATATATAAAAGAAATAGAAAAACATCTCTGATGGATAGAAAATGGCTGTTTTCCTGTCGTCATCAATGTAGCAGGGATGTCTTTGGTGCTACATGATAGCGCAGCTCTCAGCCCTGGGACCAACCTGTGGGCAGGCAGAATGGGAGGTGGGCAGGTCAGGGAGTAGCAGTGTACAGGCATCGGTCAGCTGTCCTCACTGGCATCGGCCAGTCAGCAAACTGGAACAGTAATTCATCTATAAATCACGTAACACGGCACCTGTGATGCTAACGAGTTTGGCCTGGTTCTAGAGTTCACGTTCTGTTTGGTGGAGAAGCCGGGTGGCATTTTGTGCCACATCGTGCCCATGGTACTGGGCACATCTGACTGTCCTGGAAAGGGTGGGGCCTCTCAACCACTTCTGAATCATCCAATAGTGAGAAGGGTGGGGGGGTCCTGGGAGGTGTGGCCATTTTAAAAATGTCTTTGCCTAGCTACAAATGATTGAGGTTCATCTAATTTAATCGCCTTTCAAGCTGGATGTTCGCATGCCACATGAAGGCTTCTCCTCCTTACAGAGAAGCCCACGGATTGGTGTGTCGTCAGATCGCCTGCCCTCACCTGCCGGGGCATGTTGCTGCCCACCACGTAGGAGTGGGAAATAAAGCTCTCCGGAAGCCCCCCTCCGCTGCTGCCACTGCTACGGAAGGAGCTGGCCGTCACCGAGCTGCTGGAAGCCTTCTCGGACGGCTGACCGCAGGAGCCGCAGACCACGGTGCGACTGCGCAGGTTGTACTCGCCGTCGGTGCAGGTACTGTGTGCTGCCTGTAGGTGGAGACACACGAAGACTATGTGACTTGGGGAAACAGGTTTCCCAGATTTGGGGAGGTTTTTTATACACGCATTAAAAAATATGTTAAAGAGGAAAAGATTCGGCAAAATGCTGCAGTATGAATCCTTTGGTTACAAAAAAAGCAACACTAGTCACAGCACTGATACTATGATCAATCGCCCTCATTCATCAACAGTTTCTGAACATGCATGGTTAAATGCATTGATTATTCTAGGCCCTATTTAGGGGAACTTAAGCTCCCTATTTTTGTCTCATTCCCCCTGAAAAATTATTATTCTAAACCCATTTAGTGATTTTATCCTGTATTTCATGGGGGCCGAGTCCCCCCAAGGGTCAATTCCTAGAATCACCCCTGGTTCAATGTATATACTGTTGAAGGACATTTCCAGCTGTAAGATTGTTTTGACTTTCCCTTCTTGGAGCACATACCATATCATCATCTTCATCTACATCATGGAATAGTGTGCGTGTGACCTTCCTCATTGCCATCTCCTGGTGAGAGCAGGAAAAATAAGAGACTTTAATAGCCAAATGCAGGAAGAAAGGCGATTTTATATTTAATCCAAGGAAGCAGCTGTACCAACCTCCCCACTGGTGTTGATCAGAGTGGTTTTAAATTGGTCTCCAGTTCCCCATGAGCTCTGGGTCTTCCACACCAGGTCAGAAGGAGGATTATGCGTGCCACCTGCTCCTGAGGCCCAAATCTGGGCAACCAAAAGAAGGGAAGTCAGTAAAGAAGGTAACTTTACCTCTCCATTGACTTTTGCAAGGCTTCGTCTCATTGCTATCACAACACTGGTCTAGAGCAGTTTTTCCCAAATTGGTCCTTGGGGACCCACAGACAGTTCACGTTTTTGCTCCCTCCCAGCTCCCTGCCACTATACATTTTTGCTGCTAAAACTCCAATAAAACTTCCAGTTAAACTGGAAAGGGTGAACAGTTGTACCTTCTGTACATGTATAAAATGCACAGAAACTCCAGTTTCACAAGTAGACCTGACATATAAAGAATGAGTAATTTATACTTTGAGATATGCCCAGTGATCAGATACTATTGCAAAAACACATCAGCACATACCGTGACGGACTGGCCAGTCTTCAGGGTGAATTTTGGGGGAAACTTGTACACAATGGGGGTTTGTGAGCCAACCTGCCTCTTCACCTGCCAGTGGCCCATGGGCTGGTCCTACATAAATTACAGACATTGTATTGAAATATTACGTATAATATGGTAACATCGAGAAAAACAGCCAGCAATAATATCAATGTAAAATACTACAAGAAGTTTGACTTATAGCTTAATGCTAATATTGTACAACAATAAATATTGGATAAAGATATTTAAATTTTCAGGTATTATCAGAGTAACAATAGAGGTAATAAAACTAATATATTTTTACCAAAAGGGAATATAGCTCATTATTTGCACATTATCCTTCCTCTCCTCACCTGATCAGACTTGTTGCCGAGCCGCACAAACTTCCCATCAAGGTCAACCTCATCGACGGTCACACGGCCGCTGGCAGAGGCCTGTTGTGTGATACGGGTGCGTGCCACAGCGCCCCCTACCATGCTGGAGGTCTCACTATCTGTGTCATTCATACGGCGCTTCTTTGCAGAGGAGCTCTGGCTGCTGGACTGGACAATGCGGGAGTGAGTGGCAGACCCCGAGGTGCGGGATGTAGCCGATCGAGCGGGAGGTGGGCTAGGGGACAGGCGCAACCTGAGAAAAAAGTGACATAGAGGGCAAAGGAAACTTTAATTATGAGAAAGATCATCAACCTAATAAAAAAAAAAATTTAATGTAGCTCCTCACAATGGCTGAAAAATGGCTGAAAAGGTTCATTGTTATACATCTGCATAATTAGATGTGATGGATGTGTGATATATCATGGGTAAGTATAGAAATGCCGCTATAAAAAGTTTCATGTACTTGAAGCTCACATTTTTCAAGTGTACTATATATGAGAGGATGCTTATACAGTACTGTGCAAAAATCTTAGGCAGTCGAAGAAAATGTTTATTTGGGTAGTAAGTGTATAAAAAATAACATGCAAATGAACAGGAACACAATAAAAATGAAGAATTTCTTCTGTTCTTCAAACAGTCACTGATATCCTTTTGGATGGCTAGATGAACACCGCTTCAGTTCCCAAACCTCCTCAGATGCCCCCAACCATTCCATGTATTCATTAAATTTCACCACCAACTCGCGTATTTAATTAACTTAATTAGGTAAATAACTCAGTGAAGTATAGCTAAACAAGGTGGGGTAGAGTTCAAAAAATATGTGAGGGTACTGGATGGTTGTAGCAAAAATTGGGCTGACTTTAGGAGAGCTTAAGGCAGGCTGACACACTTTCACAGAAATCTACCTACACCTACATGAAGATCATTGTCTTTGACTATCAAAGATCATAGCACAGTATAAAGATGCTCTCGGACATAACGAGCAGCGATTCCTTATCGCCATCTACCCTCTACCCATGAGCTGACCTCTCCTCCTCGCCCTCCAGCAGCTTCCTGTAGGCACAGATCTCCATGTCCAGGGCCAGCTTGATGTCCAGCAGCTCCTGGTACTCGTCCAGCTGCTGCTGCATGCGCTGCCTCATCTCGGCCATCTCTCTCTCCTTGTCGGTCAGGAGGCGCCTCATGGTGTCCTTCTCCCTGGCCAGGGCCTCCTCCAGCTCCCGCACCCTGGCATCCCGCGCCGCCAACTGGCAACGGGAGAGGGCACCAGTTTCTCATCTATCTCAGCACTCACTCACTCCCTATGGGTATTGCACTCTCTGGTGATCATGGCAGACAACTGCGCATGTCAAATCCCTCTGAATCCCAGTGGTTCCACAGGGTGACATAACTGATTCTCTGTCAGCGTGATTGCTGGATCCATCATAGCCAGTTTTCCAGGCGATTTGCCTGACAGACTGTCAGCACACCAGAGAAAACATACTTTCTGAGGAACAACATCTATTTTTAATGATGACAAGCAATCAGCGATCAAATGGTAAGAGACATCTTCTGTGGAAAGTCTGACAGTGTTTGTGGTGCCCACCAGCAGGGGGTGCAGTTTCCACACGGCACGGCTCACCTGCTTCTGCAGCTGACTGAGCTGGGAGGATAGGGACTCCAGGCGCACGCGAGTCTGCTGGAGCTCCTCGTGCGCTGCTGCTACCAGGTGGCTGTTCCGGTCGGCCGATTGGCGGGCATTGTCAAGCTGGTGAACGCATACATACACCAGCAAATCAGGTAACAAACCAAACCATACTTTGATCACAGTAAAACTTAAAATTTATTTTATTTTATTAAGAATTTCTATACTTGATTAGGTAGCAGCTTAAAAATTATCTTCCAATAAATGAATAATAGAAAAAAAAGAAACAAGGAAGGTTAGCTGATATATAATAAAATCTTCCAATAAACAGAAGCAAGAAAAGTTACCTGTTATATAACAAAATATAGCAACAAAATATATCTAATGTCATGACAATATATTACAATTTACAGTAGTAATCAAAATCATATTGGATCATGCTGCATTACAAAGTACCAATCCTCTATTGCCAATATTGCCAATACTGAAGAAAGTCATTAATACAACACCACAGAAAATACATTACACTGCTTCAGCGAATAATAAATTGTGAATTTTCCATTGCTACCTCACATCTTACCACAAAGCAGATCCTGGGTTTGTGATGATGTCACCAAGGCTGAATGACTCACATTCACGTTCTGACTGAATAAGCTTTTCTTTTGCCCTGGGTTTTCCATAAAACTGACCTGCATTTTTCCATTCACAACAAACCTGATATCAATGACGCTCTTGATAAAATATCCACAAATGTCACAAAAAGCTGGGCATTGACCCACAGAGCCATGCATCCAGTGGGACTGCACTATGACGTGGCTGAAAAACATCTCTCAGTGTGCAGCTCTGCGGGTTAGGAATCTCGGCAAAGGTTGCAAGTTCAAATCCCATGGCTGGCTGAGTAACTGCATCACTACTGGGCCCCTGAGCAAGACCCTTAACCCCAATGTCTCCAGAGCTGTGGCCTGACCCTGCTCTCTGATCCGCACTTTGCGCAAAAGTGTCTCCCTGATAAATAAACATCTCATAATGACGCAGCAGTTCTTGCATCTTAAGTTGCAGAGGTGGTTCATCAAGCATCAGACAGTGTGAGGAGCATTCCTGCTGACTAGGTCACCTTAAGGCATTGCCTGCGGGGTGTGAGGAAGCGGCATAGCCTTCTATACACGGTAGCTATAGCTGCCTGCGAGGAAGCGGCATGGCCTTCTATACATGGTAGCTACTGTATAGCTGCCTGCGAGGAAGCAGCATAGCCTTCGATACACGGTAGCTATAGCTGCCTGCGAGGAAGCGGCCATGGAGCTGAGCTAAATTCAACATGATCCACCTGCAAACTGATATTCTGAAATCATATTAACCAGTGCTGCTTTTCTGATTTTAATAATTCAGTAATAATTGACTATGGAGGCTTATTTAAGTAGTGACCAATTCCACAGCTAATAATATCGACTATGTATTGTACGCTTGATGGGCCTATCTTGAAAAAATCATGCTAGATCTAATTCAGACAGACTGATTTAAGAAAAAAGCCACCAATGCATTTACCCATACTTATTAACTGGAAGAATAATCAAATTCTATTTCGGGTTTAAATCAGGGCCATTCTATGATTTCAGCCCCATGAAGAAATATACGACACCATCCCTATAGTAAGGGGTAAATGTCAATGAAAATATTGGACAAATCATTAAACAGATTTATAGGAATTATTTTTTAGGAAGGCTGAGACAAAAAATAGGGACACTAAAGCCTCCTAAATGGGGCGTAGAACCGCCTGTGGTTTAAATTCAGCCATGGAGAGTGAGGAGATCCCGTGTCTGCCTCGACCTGCTCCTCCCTGAACCCCAGACAGATACCAAGCAGGAGTCCCACATATAGCGGAATCCCCAGTGAACCCCACGCAGCCTACCAGGAATCTGCATTCTGACTCCTCCTGCAGACTTTCTCTAACGACACAGCTTCTCATCCAACCCACTGCTCCTATGGAGCAGCCCAGTGGCCCAGATCATCAGCGCAGCCGAATCTCTTCACACCTAATTTACGAGGACAGCTTGCCCACCGTATGGCATCGGCGCCTCTGAATGATGCATGACAGTTTCTCAGAGGAACAAAGACAAGGCCTTCCAAGACCTTTTGAAATCTGTACTTCTTGAATATATATTGATATTCATTGGGTTGTACCTTGGAGCTGTAAGTCTTCTCAATCTCATCTTTGTAGAGCTTGAGCTGTGCCTCATGCTGGGCGCGGAGCTCTGTCAGGGCCTCCGCCAGCTTGCTGTCAAACTCCTGCTGCCGCCCCGTGTCGATCTCCACCATGCGGGACTCGTGACGACGCTTTGACTCTCGCAGCTCCTGGAGGGGAAATGTGCATCAGGATGAGTACGCCACCATGAGGCCATGCTGGATGCCAGAAGGTGACGTGTGTGTGGGTGAGCATGAGTGGTTATGTTATTTAAGCATAGCACACCTATGATCGCACAGAAATGGAACAGAGTAAAAGGAGGCATAACAGACCCTCTACTCTTGAATTACTCTTATCCCACATATTCAAAGTTTAAGGATAATGTGCTGCTAAAGGAGGTAGTACGGCTGCAATGATACATGTATTAGTCATGTACAGTGCGGTGCGTCGCTGTCAGTTCGGTTTGCACAATAGAACAATCATTAGAATAATCATTGACACCGGTGGAACCTAAATTCACAAGTAGATGATCAACACCAAAAACGTTATGCTAATTGTGACTGTGAGTGGGTTACAGCTAATGCTGTTTACAGTCAGTCATAATCAGCAGTTTGGAAACATTCTCGTTTCCCAATAAATTACACCAACACCGGAGACCAAGTACTTGATAAGAACAGAACTATATGCCGTCTCAGTTATACAGAACTCAGGTATGTTGCTGGGAACACATCCAATGTACTAACTCATTTGAGACAACGGCATCCGAGTGTATGACCGGAGCATGGCAGAAACAGCCTCTGTCTCCCCGTGGCATTTAAGGCGCTTTTGCCAGGAAATTCAGGCCGGGCTAAAAAATCATTTAGGCTACAGAGGTGTTTAATGCTACAAATATGGGGCCATGGTAGTTCTTTATGACCGCTATTATGTTATAGTAATATGATAATAAATAATAGCAATAAATAATAAATATTTTTATTTTATATATACCTACTTATTTTTACAATGTGCAAATACCACCTGCAGTACAGACTAGATAATCCACCTGAAACTAAGCAGGTTTGGGCCCGGCCAGTACTTGGATGGGAGACAAATTGGGTTACTGCTGGAAGAGGTGTTGGTGTGGCCAAAAGGTTAGCCCATCCTGTGGTCTGTGCGGATCCCTATGCCCCATTGTAGGTGTTGTCCTTTGGATGAGATGTAAAAACCGAGGTCCTGACTCTGTGAGGTCATAAAAGATTTCCTGGGCATCTTTCAAAAGCGCAGAGGTGGTATCCTGACGTCCTGGGTAAAAGTGCCCAATGTGGTCCTATCAAATCTGGCCTCTTAAACAACTCCTGTAACTAATTGGTGAATTCTCTCCTGCCCCTTCACCACCATAGCTACCATGTGGTGAGTGTACTGGCAGAATGACTGCTGTCACATCATCCAGATGGGGGCTGCACAGTGGTGGTGGATGAAGTGGCTTCCCATTGGCCCTGTAAAGCGCTTTGGGTATTTGAAAAAGCGCTATATATATGTAATATTCATTCAAATAAGTGCCTCAGCTTTTGTTATTCAGACACATTGCCTTTAGCTTACAACCGGCCCAAATTGTGCTTGCAATTTTAGTAATAAATAATGTTAAATGAAATTCTGTTTTCCTTGCTGTACCAAAACTGCATCAAACTGTTAACCCAAAACCGAGGTTTGTACTGAAACATGAATTATGTGTGCCCGTACAACCCTACTTGACGGGGCACAAATAATATGGTATTATGCTATTACTTATTTACTAATCAACCACAAACTAAGTCTGTTACATTCTGATCTCATGTTAATTCATCATTAATGAATACATGTTTTATTTCAGACACTATGTTTGTTATATTATCTCTTAATGCTCTAAACCTTTGTGAACTAGTGAAGAAACTACTGAAGGAGCATGTAATGAATAACACAAGAGATACTGATCTAATGTTTGACCATCGTTAATGAGTCATGATCATGACCGTTCCTACCACTGAGGACACCAAGGTCAAGTCCTCAGTATGTTTTCTGCAACTTCAATAACCATGATTGATTACGGGGGCACACCTAGGAAAAGCTAACACTTTTGACCTCGGAATTTAAAAAATCCTGGATACGGCCCTGATCATGATTCAACTTTTATCCCAAGCAGTTACTATATTTGTTACTGTATCTATTAACTCCGTGAACCTTTGAGAACTAGTGAAGGAACTACTGAAGGAACTTCTAAGGAACTACTGAAAAAACTACCAAGGGGCAAGTAATGAATAATGCAGTTGAAATACTGATCTCAGTTTTGTTCATCATTAATGAATCGTGAAGTATCTTTCATCCCAAGCAGTTACTATATTTATTAATGCATCCGTTAATTCTGTAAACCTTTGTGAGCTACTGAAGGAACAAGTAATGAATAGCATAAGAGAAATACTGATCTCATGTTTGTTCATCATTAATGGATCGTGACGTATCTTTTCTCAAGTAGCAACTATATTTGTTCATGATTTGTACTTCAGCAGAAACTGAGTTATTACACAGGTTTTGTACCCTGTTAAGTAAAGTGTTACCCCTAACACTTGCAGGGTTGGCGTCTTGTGTTCAGAGCTTGCATGCTTTTCTCTGTGCTGTGCAGTTTTCTCCCAAAAACGCAATTTTCTTCTCCCGGCTTCTAAACTGTCAATGTGTGAGTGTGTGTCTGTGCTCCCTGGCCACCCCATCCAGGGTGTCTCCTGCCCTTTGCCCTGTGCTGCCTGGGGTAGGCACCAGGCAGAGGCACACATGGTTCCAATAGAGGTTGCAGGC
>JAODKC010000137.1:15988679-16003683 GCA_026777985.1 Mormyrops attenuatus
GGGGTTGGCAATGGTAAAACTTGAAAAAATCAGGGGGTTGGGGGGGGGCGCTGGGTACGTCCATGCATTAAAGCACCTCCAGCTCCAGGATCTTGGCGCCCCTGTATTGGTTAAGCTGTCAGAGATGGACATAAATTCTACGTCTGATGCATTTAATTGTATGAACATGTCAGGTAAAATTAGGCTGTAAATGCTCTGTTACAGAAAAAGTGTAAAATCATTATGTTTTATGTTTAGGATTTTAACCTTTACTCCCTGCTTGGCTGCCAAGTTTGTTGTAGCATTTTGCCTCTGCATTTCAGAACTCCCATGTGGGTAATAAGACAGCAGATGTTAAACAGCATCTGGGACCTGGAGCAGTAGATCTCACCTCACTGTAGATGTTCTTCTGGAAGTCCAGCTCCTCCTTCAGTGTCTGGATGCGGTTTTCTGCATCCACCCTCCTCAGCATCTCGTCCTGTAACTGCTTCTTGGCATCGTTCAGGGCCCCCTCCAGCTGTCATGACATCGGAAAATGTCAGAGGGTGAAACAATATAAGTAATTCTCCAGATGGCCACTGGGCGGGGCTATTAACCATTCTCTAACACAGCAATGTGCAGTGAACGACACGCTTTATTACAGTTATACTGCTAGCCTTCCCAAGTTGCACGTTTTTATACAAATAATCAATTGACTAAGGGTTTTCAAAATATTTTCATAAATGACATAAATAAACTTTTTTTTATTTATTTGTATTTGTTATTGATGGAAGTTGCCTAAAATGGATGTAGAAATTATATGGTGAATTGATATATGCCTTTTAAATTCACATAAAATTGCTTGGATAAGCCTAAATTTATTTACCATAGCAATTACTACCTGTACAGCTATCAATATCGTCACTACCGTGACATAGTAAGGGTGCAAAATACAAAGCAGTATAGCCTGCATAGGTTTTGACTGAATGGCTGTTCATCACCTTCAGTTTTGTAGGCTTGATTCCATCCCCAGCTTAGTAGGGGTGAAACCTTCATGGATTCTGGATTCTTCTCCTATTCTAAAAGTTATGCTACACTGGAGAACGCTCAATTTCCTTTAAAGTGGCAGTTCACCACAAAACTGAAAAAGATATGGTTTAGAGGAGCTTTATGGTTTATGAGTGCTACATATCCATCAAGGTTGTTCTGCTGGGAGATGCCTAGTTTTGAAGATATCGGCCATAGAAATGTCGGGCTTCTCTGGAATATAATGTGAGTGAATGGCATTCTTTCTGTGGTGATCAAAGTACCAGAAAAATACATTTAAAAAAATAAATAGCAATGTCTCTTACCAGAAATCATGACCTGGTTATTGAAGATCATCCACAGGCTTCATACTAAGCAGTTTAACTAGGAACTATTCTTCTACTGAACTCCACACACCAGTTGTATCACTGCGCAGAAGGTACGAGCATGGGCAGAACGGCGCTATCTTTAAAGCTTAGGGATGTATTGGTGTGAATTTGTTTCAGTATTATTCCTTCTAGCTGTACGTTACCCCGTGATTTCAGGAATAGACTATCTACATAAAGCAATTATTAAAAGAACTATGTAGGCATAACTATGTAGATGCAGTTTATAATCAGTAACACTTCATATTAACTGCACCTTCATAATGCATTCATTATGCATTCATAACACATTCAGTGCACCTTCATAATACTTTCATAGAACATTCAAAAGCAACAGGTAAGTATACCTAAATATCCTAACATGCCTTAACAGCTTTAAAATACATTAATAACAAACATTATATAATTGTGCGATTATAATGTTTGTTAATGTATACTATAGCTGTTAAGGTATGTTAGGATGTTAAGATGTACTTACATGGTGCTTATGAATGTTCTATAAATACTTTATGAATGCATTATGAAGGTGCATTGAATGTTCTACAAATGCACTACAAAGGCATTATGAAGGTATATTTAATGTAAAGCGTTATCATATAATCATTTAAAGATAACAGAAGCTCATCTATTATTTTAAAAATGACAGTTAAAAACAGTACATTGGTTACTTATAAGCAATTTATGAACTAACCATCAAACAATATGAAAATATGTGGCAATTCGCCACATTTTCAACCTCATGTGCTTGACATGCAGGGTCTCACCTTGGCCAGCTGGGCCTTTAAGTCCCTCATTTCAACCTCCAAGGTACGCTTCTCTCCCAGGGCTGTGGTCAAAGAAGCATCCTTAGAGTTAAGAAGGGCCTCCAGATCCTTCAGGCGGGACAGAGCAGCCTCCAGGTCTGACTCCTTCTTAGTGTTTCTGTGAGGTACAAGAAAGTAAACATGAAAATTCATTAAAAATGTCTGAAATATTGGTTCTTCTTGTCTTTCAATAGTGCCACTGTGAGGGTAACTTCTCTCACTCAAACCCCTCAGGAGTCAGCAAAGAATGTGTTTGTTAACAAACACTTACTTACATTCACTGAGAGACTCAATCTCTAGATATTACTGTAGGAAGCTTGGGAAAAGTTAGAAAATTGACAAAAACTGCACTAGAATCCAATTTCCTTGTACTGCAATTTTATTATCAATATCAGTAAAATTTATTATCTTCTGGGATAGTTTGGGACTAACTTTTCTCTTTTCACTGGATGTTGACTTCTCTGTAAATATGTGACCATGGATTTGATTAAACATACTGCCTAACCTCAAAGTATCTTCTCTCAGTATGATCACGTCAAAAAAAAAACTTACACTATTGGCTAAATCAATGTTTAAATGTTTAGAGAACACCATCGGTCAATGTATTCTACCGCGTCATTTGCAGAACTATTTTTAGAGGTGAATACCTTCATGTTAATGTTTAAAAGATAAAACAAATGTACTCTGAATATGTATTTACTGATTTTCATTATTTGCTATGTGGTTAAGTCAATTAAAATACAAATTGGAACTCTTGAGTTGGAATCAAATTTGCCGTTGTGAAGAGTTTCTGGGTATTTAATAATACTGCAAATACTTCAAATTATATCACTAAATCTGAATTTATATTAATTTTCATACACATTTCTAAATCAATGTCATTGTTTAACCCAAACAATTTGATGTCTCCAGACCAGCATATTATAAATGCCATCTCAGATACAGCATAAGTACACATAATTGTACTTAATAACTAAAGAATAGATGGAAAGCTAAATACAGATGAAGTCTTTTGTATCCTACTTATAAACGATAGACAAAAAGAGTAGATTAAAAAAAAATACCTCTACTTAGGAAAGGGTGGGGCAGTGAGAATAGAGTGGGAACCTTTACGGGAGTGTCTCTGTGCGTGACTCATAGTCATCTCCGCCCAAGCGGCTTCTGCTGGATGTTTTGTCCGGCACGTTGCCATGGCAATGTCCCTGCGTCTTTCAATTGTGTACAGAAATGGCATTCCCTTCGCCTTCTGTACCAAAAACGGGTCTCCCGATTCTCATTGTAAGTATTTTGAAATTTCCCACACGGTATGGAGAGAGATTGTCTCCACTACCGATCGTGTAATGATATATGAATTTACATTAGCTGTAAGACCTATATAACATGCTGATATTTGCCTAGGTCCCAAATCAACCCTACTTTATATTAAATGCCTAATATCCAAATGCAGCCAATGGCTATTCATTTTTCGATAACATACAACCCAAAATATACACAACATAAAAATCTTGTTATGTGCATACAATACAAATATCCCTGTAGAAAATGTATCATTAATCAATACTGACTGCATCATAATATTTGAACAATGTTTTACAAAAATGACTGAAAGATCACTGGCCTATCAATTATGGTAGGTTGCATCATATAGAACCAGTAGACCAGTAACTGAGGATTACTCAGTGAATTATTGCAATACTTTTTATTTCTCTTCCTTTCTACCACATACAGATTGGTGCAGTGAAAAGATTCGCTTCTCATAAAAAGAGAATTAGCAGCCATTACGGCGATTCGAGTGAATGCCTAGAGCTAAAGTCCATGAATCAGACATCCCTAAGTCTGCTAATCAAATGACCATCAGCTTCCTTTCTTTCTATGTTTATTTTGTCCTTCCGGTTCTCATCATTACTTTTAAGAAAAGTTTCCTTTTGGGAAAGGGAAGAGTTTAAAGACTTTTATAGGGGAAAAAGCCGTGTAGCTGAATGGACGACGATGCATGGAAAAAGAAGCCAAAAATAGCACCAGAAGCGCCGAGCGCCAAGGTGACTGAGTATGTCTTTTGTATTGTGACTTTCATATCCTCTGCTTAGATACAATTACATACAGTACAGACATTCTCCAATAATTGAGGTATCCGTCCACTCTTTCATTAGCCATCACTGGTTATCCAATTAAGGGTGGTGATCTACAGCCTAACCCTAAAAACCCCAGAGCGTAAAGCAACAGTAATGGCGGACAAGACAGGCCAGTCCATTAGAAGATAACTGGTCAGGTAAATCAAAAGGCTGTCAGAACCTATTTGGCCCAACTAACCTTATTCTATGTGTTTTCCTAACAAACCAAGGACTGTATGCACATGTGTGACTCATATTCTGAAATGGAACATGTTTTTTTCTGAATGTTTCCAGTTCTGCTCCTAAGTTCTGTTTTTCTCTGTGAGCAGGTCTCGCTACTCTGCTAGAGTCAACTGCCTTTTGGACATGGATATAAAGGTTTAATACTCCAAAGGGCTTTAAAATGATTTCAAATATAAACTGTTCTTTAAATAAGTCATGCAGTTCTCTTTTTAAATTTGAAACAACAGCGGACTTGGAATGGCATTCACACGAACATTTTTCATTTATCTTCTGAGGATTGACACGGTCCTACTGTCAGCTTGGTAATTGCTAACACGCAGTAACTTATCCAGTCGAAGTGCTGCTATAGGAATCACTTTTTGCTGAAAGGAATGATAATGATGTGTCCATAAGGTGCTAATAATGGGTTTCGATACAACCCAGTACTGGTCCTGATATAGCTAAGTGACATTACTTAGGGCTTTTAGCTAAAGCAGTATGCATTTAAGTGCCCATCTATACAAAAGTCTTTTTATAACAAATGTTTACTTAAGAATGCTTCACATAAGAACTAGATTAGGAACAGATTCACACCCTGGGACATTCTGTGTTGGTGCATCTACTCTTGCTGGTAAGATATTTCAAAAGTATTTCAAGTTTGGTATCAGTAACACTGACAACTGCAGGGAGTCTAATGTTTACATTTACGACGTGGTTCTTCCACGTGGCACGACAGCTTGCTTTCACTTAGGCTCTAATGGGAAAAGCCTTCTACATTAGAGGCATTTTAAACTGACCTAAATGGTGATTACTATGCCTAAAAGATGCTGAGAAGTGGCTGCATGTTGCAGGACATCGCTAAATGAACTTGCAAAGCATGGGAAGTTAACTTTCAGAACTGTTTATGCATAACTATGCATTCAAAGCTCTCAATGCTGAATACGGTATTTACAACATGCCATTTTTGCTTACATTACTGCACATAAAAATCTCTGCAGGTTCTAGATTTGTTTACTCAATACCAGGCCTAATTAGTTACATCTGTAGCAAAGTCTTAGAAATGGTTCCTTGTGTTTGGTGTCTTTCCAGCTGCCTCCTGTTATATGGAGCCAGGGTAGTGCTATGTTTACGGGCAGTGCTGCATTAGCGCGCTGGACGGGCACCAAACCCTGTGGTTGCAACCAGGGACGCATTCAGAGAATCAACTTCTCACGGCCGGCTCTGCCACATGGCGTTGCCACGTGAGACTGAATTCTTCAGATGGAAACCCCAGTTAGGTTTACAGACTTGCTTGTCCACCTTAGAACTTGCAGGATTAGACAGTTGCTATCAAAAGATACGATCCCAACAGCTTCTCAATCAAAGCAACCAAAGAAAGCCCCAAACTATCAGCCTTTGTGCTATCCACAAAGAGAGGAAATCCCTCACTGCTTTAATATTATTGTAAATCAGATGTATATCTGAACTGCTTCTTTTTTATAAGTGGGTAGCAAATTCAAATTAAATTCAACATTCCTCCCATGGTCAAGCTCCTCCACCACCCGCCTCAAAAGAAGCCTCGCTTAGAACAGAACACCCACATCTTAAAGCAATTAGCCTGGTGAGCAAGACTATGAGTCATGGACCTTGGACTGTTCCTGGAAGGAATCAAACACCATGGAAACTCTGATCCCAGCCTATTTCTCCACACAGACTCCTCCTCTGCCTGCCTATCCAACAGCCGTGCTTCATACCACCCTAGTTCAGCTACAGCCCAAAACCATTTCTCCCTCATACGAAATACTCACAACACCATAATTAACAAAGAGGTTTCTGTAGGCCAGACTTGGGACAGATTTACAGCCTCTGCTTCTCATTCCCTCTTCCCTGCAGGGTTTAGTGTAACATGCAGCCCTGGTGAAGAGAGCAAAGTAATATGATACCAAGTAAGACACAGGGCTCCACTGGTCACACTGTAAGGAAGGTGGAACAGGGCGAGGCCTGCAGAAGCAGCAGAATTACAACCGCATCTAAAGCTTCTCATTTTTCAAAGCACGTCATTTTTAAGAAGACAAATAAAACCAAATTTGGCATTGAGACGGGAGCTTCCATGGATGGTTACACAAAAAAACCATTCCATTAAAACAAGGAAATGGCTATAACCCCAGAATCCTATCTATGTTCACTTTGTCGTTAAACACCCATGCCCAATTCATGGCTCACTAACCAAAAGTCTTTTTACTGTAATGGTACTGTGATGCTGTAAGGTCACCATTATACTACACAGCATGATTTAAGTAGGTTGTCTGATTAATAAAAATGAATGAGTCGCTCTAGACTCTGTGTGCAAAAACCACGATAACTTCATCTTGTGATCGCTATTTGTGATCCCTCTAGACTTGTGATGCTGGGAGGCTCCTCCATGGTGGCGGAGCACAATGCAAGGCTTGTTGTGTACACTTCATCGCCTGAACAAAGCACAAGGCCTGCACAAGGTCATAAACATCTAAAAAAAATTATAGCAAAAACAAAGCTTTCGTAAGAAGAATTTTTTGCAAAGCAGGTAAGGCTATTACTGATACAGCAATTATGTATCAATGTCTTTACGCAAGACAGATATTCAGTTTCACATATTTAACATTCTAAAACTAAATGCATGTTACGTCAAATCAGTTTTCTGTGAAGCGTGACAAAATAATGAATTACATTAAAGAAAGCCATTTACTGCCTAATTTTGAAACAACATTTTACTGCAGTCCTGTAAAACCTATGCTTGCATTTAGTAATTCAGAGCATCTGCTCTTTTTGTCAATCAGTGTGAAAACAGACCGTGCAATGTCGTTCAGTTCAGATACTATGAATAATAGATTGCATAAACGAATAATTTGAGATGTGAGCAAAAATAAAGGTGAAGGTGTTACATTTTCTATACAATTTTAAAATGTTACTGTTTGAGGATTTAAAGAAATCAATAAGATCTTAAAATCAATTAACTAGCTAAAATGAATCATTTATATACCACATTGTTGTGTGAATAAGAATCCCTTCTCTACTTAATTATTTCAATTTATGTTCCTGCTGCAAAGCAAACCAAACTGATATCACTGCCGCCATGATGCCTGTCGCTGGTGTCATATTACAGGCAGGAGAGTGCCTGACCCAGGAAAATCCTGGCAGATGCCTGGAAATGGAGGTCCTTCCACCATCGTGCAAGGCGTCCGTGCCAACTGGCAAGTGTCATGAAAAGTGGTTGTGTCGGGACACGTGGGCTCAATACCCGAGGGGAGGCACATTTGCACACAGCAATCTGCACGACACAAAGCCTGCATTCTGGGCCCACGGTGCCATTTGGTCGGCGCAGCTGCCGCAGACACACCCATCTATCAGAAATCTGTGCCACAAACAGGTTCGGTGCAGTCAGCAGCAGCACTGGATCTCTGCTCTCCCTCATTTGCCTTGGAGGGAAATTGACTTTGGTATTATTTATGCCTATTTGATAGCTAAATCCAAAGTCCAAAGGCAAACAAAGCTAGGCAGCCTTCTGGAATGCTTTTCATTCAAATGGTCTATTTTATCTATACTCCTGAAGAAAATGCGTTGAAAGGATTAGAATATGCAACCACAATCCCTATTGACTGACTTATCAATTGACTAAGTAAATAGTTCAAATGTGAGACAAATAATTAAAGAATGATTTTTAAATCATACGGATATCCTTACTCCAGCAGCAAAGACAGACTACCCTTTTGGATAATTTGTAAAGTTGAAATATCATTAACTTGACTTGCTGAAGCAGAGTGACGCGGTACCAGTTACTTAATTGGAAGGCTGAGCGTTCAAATATGACAACAGCCTCTTTATTTGTGGACGGTGTGGTTGTGATCGTGGTCGGCAGAGAAATCTCACCACTGGGTCCTTGAGCAAGGCACTCACCTCCAAGGACCTGCTTTCTCAATTGTATGTCACTTAAAAATAAATAAATATGTAAATATACCCAATAAATAAAGAAATGTAAATGACCAGATAGTAAAGAGTATTACTGTCTCACATGCTGAATTGTCACTGGTTGTGATGCTTTTTATTATTACATTAATTAATATTATTAATTCTAATAAGCTGGACACTGCATACAGTTTGGTATCTGTAACAACTTTTTCATCTAAACGTTTACCATAAAAAAAGTAAATAGCTTCCTGATATTGTCATTGGTATTTGGAGTCTGATTAAAAATATGCAGATTCATAGTCTGCTTAAGAAAGGTTTGACTTTTCCTATGAGTAATACAACAATGGGATGACATCACATAGCCATACTGGGAATTTTTGGGTTTTTGTGCTTAGCAAAAACTCATCAGGGCATATCTGTGTGCTGAGCCTGTCTGGGCTAAAGTACAGGGCTGATCGAACAGACCGAACTGCAGCTCTGGATCATTTCCTCAGAAGGAAATGTGACTCAGACTGTGCATAGCCACCGTCCAGTACAACACCCACGAAGTGCGGCATCAACAAAGGCTGGCAGGAAACAAAACTCAAAATGCAAAACATTGACAGGATGACCAGCCGCAATTAAACAGCCTTGCATGCCAGCCGGGCTTCGTCTGAGTCAGAGCTGAGCTAGGCCTCTTCGCACAGGCCTCCCAGAACTGCGAAAACCCCCATAGCAACCAAACACTGAGGAACACAAAGCCGGCGACGAGGGAGACAGGGGACGCAGCAAAGGATTTCTGCATGTCTGTGGTGGCAGACTGGGCGTGGCTCCACTTCACATTCTCCACTGCGGAGCAAGGCATCCAAAATAGATACCACAAGGTATTTTTGTTTCCGCAATACAAAATACATCTCACGGTTTGGGCTTATGCAAAATTTGCACACAGACAAGGTGCTAATCACATTGTCACCACGTAATCAATGCCTGCAGTTGCATTATTTCCCACAGCAGGCCACAAGCATTTGAGTACACGCTGCAGGCCTGCGCAGCACTCTGTCAGCCTGACTAACGTGTGCACGCACCACGCCCTGCGGGTCCTCACTCTGGTACTCTATGTGCCCAGCTGGCATGCAGAGGTTCCAGTTGCATAATGAGCATTTCACTGTGAATCACTATTCAGTCCCATCAGTCACTCTCAGTTTTAGTCCAACATTTTCAACATTTTTGTTAAAGGTCATGTGGCAAGTAGTTTACTACATTATTAAAGTTGACTACTAACCAAACCAGGAAAAAATCAGGGTTTTTAAAAACACCAATAGACTGTCATCTATTGCAAATAATAATATTTTGTGCATGCCTGCCTTTTGCACGCCACGGTCATACGTGTCTATTCAGGTTACATAATTTTCATTTGTGATACATACATTTCCTTGTTTAATATTTACAATGTAAGAAAATAGGTTATATAGTATTAACAATATAAGCATAAGAACTGGACGTCTGGGGAGAAAAATAGAAAAAACAGATCAGAACAGAGCTTTGATGATAGTGAATAGCCTAGTTTTAGTCAACAGAATGTCCAAAAAGCTTATGTAATTGTACAATATAGAGTGTTTTGATGAGTACTTTATGAAATGATATACATTTGTCCGTCCATCTGTACGTCCATACACCCATCCGTCCATCCTCCAACCACTTCTCCCGGTTCGGGTCATGTGGGGTCATACATTTATAAATCATGTAAACTATATACATTTGATAGTTATGATATTCAATTATTTTATTTATAGCATAGCTCCAAGTTATTAGACAGCAGCATGTGACTGATAAAACGTGTCCTTCTGTGTATTCAAACGTGTCATTTCCTGTGATTGTTACCATAACACTCTAGCTATTTAATGAATCTCATTCTGAAACAGCATTAACTCCCTTCAGTCCTTCAATTCAGCATTGGCAGCATATGCAACCATGACTGCAGTTTACCGAGTTCTCCAGGTCAGCTGCTGTTCAAAGCAGAACGAAAACTAAAAACCACTTTTAAGCCCTTTTAAGGTTTTAGAATGGGAGAGGCTCTTGTTCAACACATCTCTGCAAGATGACATTCCAACAGCGATTTCGTGATACACAAAGCACAAGGCCCTGTCCAAAAGGATGTGTAAACATCTGTAGCGACAAGCCCACAGCTTAAGGGTAATTGTGATCATACTGATTAGGTTTTTTTCCAAAGGTGTTAAATTCCATCTGATAAGACAGTAAAACACACAGGCGTTGGAATACATTCATCACTGCTCAATTCAAGAAATCTGGCCTGGGTCACCTGTGTCACAATCATCATTATGCATAAACTTCATGAATAGAGAGAAGGATACAGTAAGCCAGAGCAGATGGACACTCGGTGGTACGCAGCATTTTTAGAAATAATTACCATGGAAAGCCATTGTGTAAAAAATCACTGCATGCATATCTTTGCATGCACTCTGCAATAAAAAGACAATGAAATGTTTTGGAGCAACCAAGCAAAACAATTAGGCTGTTGGCTTCTATCAGATCCTCTGTGTAAGACACATACAGTGAAACATCTGGCTAGAGCTCACACTGAAGGCCTTTCGTATGTATATACTTCTCTCATAACTGAGAGACAGGAAAGATGTGTAAATATTATTGCTGGAATGTTGGCTGAGGTGTTTAGGGTAAATGGAACATTTGAGGCACCTCCATTATGTTTGGGAGAACAGGACTGAGAGACAGAAACAGAGACAGATAGAAACATCCAAAGAAAGGATGCCTAAGGAGCTGCTTCCCAATCCAGTCCTCAGTGACCTCTGCCAGTCCATATTTTTGCTCTCTCTCAGCTCCCAACACACCTGTACTACAGTAGGTATTCTGTGTTCTTGATTGGCTGGGAGCTGGAAGGGAGCAAAAATGTGGGCTGTCTGGAGGACACTGAGGACTAGGTTAGGAAGCACTGTTCTATAGAGAACGATGGCTTTATAAAGAAGGATGAATAAGAAATGCCAGGAATAACAATGAATGGGGTACAGAATAGAGCCCTCTTTGAAAACATGCCACCATGGAAGAACAAAAGAATGAATGAAAAAAGATAAATGACAACATTATATTGTGATTCGTGCTCAGTGGAGAAGCCACAGAGGGTCACGTGCCTTTTGATGTCCTACCTGGCCTTGAGTTCCTTGTACTCCTCGCGCACCTTGCCCAGCTCCAGCTGCAGCCGCGCACGTTCCTTGGCCACCGAGTCCAGCGTCTTGCGGGCGTCGGCCAGCTCGGTCTCGTAGGCCGCCTTCATGCCGGACAGCTCGCGGCTGACCTCCGTCTCTGACTCGGTGATGCGCATGCGCAGCCCGGCGTTCTCCAGCTCCAGCGAGCGCACCTTGTCGATGTACACAGCCAGGCGGTCATTGAGGTTGCTCAGGTCCTCCTTCTCCTGCAGGCGCGTGATGCGGTTTGGGGACATGGGCGTCGTCCCACTGCGGGTGGCTCGCTTCTGACTGGGTGTCTCCATGGTGTCCCGAAAATAATTCTGGATTTGCCGTTGCAGGACAGGAAGATTACAGGTAAGAAGTTAATACATGCATTATGCACCACACGTCGATTAACCTTTACAGACATCCCACCTTAGGAATGTTGATTTCAGGGAGACGGATGAGGGACAACCGGTGGGGGAGAGGTTCTGGCTATGCTTGGCCGGTACTATGATTACACACCCCCCGGAGCAGCATTTCTTTTTAAAGCACCATCAAAATACTACATACTGTGAAATAATGACTGAATGGTATTATGGTTTTAAAAATAAGATTTTGCCCAAGCTTGCTGGGGTTGCAGTTGTAAAACTTCTTTGACGGCTAATTTTTACTGCCGCTGAATAGTGGAACAACTATTTCCGGGACATTGCGCATCATCCGCAGGTGTCATGGTAGCTGCTGTCAATCTGCAGGAGACTCGCAGAACTTCCGGAAGAGATGGCCCTGACCACCACCGCACTCTGCTGAATGGCCTCAGTAGCTGTGTATCTGGCTGTTTGGCCTACCAAGCTAACATTATCTTAGCAGGTTGATGATTGAATCAGATACATCTGTAGATTATAATAAAGGCCTAATCTGCAAAGATAATGTGTTTCTTCTCAGTAGGTTTATGTTTATCTGTACACAACAGTAGTAGGCAATCTTATCCACCAAGGGCGGATAAGATTGTGTATGCAGGTTTTTGGGATAACATTTCAGTCAGCTGTTGAAACCCAGGTGTGAGGGTCAATCAGTCCTCTAAGTAGTAATCTAATTAGGAGTTGCAGCGAAAACCCACATACCTAAAGGCCCTTTCTGGATAATATTGCCCACCCCTGTTATAAAACATTCATAAAAAGCTAACAATTGGGAAGATTATTACTGATTATTTTAGCCAGATATTTCGAGTCAGGGCTACAGAACATGCTGCCACTCTGTCCCATACTGGCAAAGTGTCCCAGAAACGGCTCAGCTGGGTCAGCTTCCTCTATAATATTATCTCCCTGGCTTTTCTCGGCCTGTCTCGTAAGGAGACCGAGAGTGTGCGGCCCACCCTCCCTCTCACAGGCTACCGCTGAGCTGTCCTTGGAGCTGCCTGACGAAAGGCGGCCGTCCCATTCTGCAGCGCTGACTCATAGGCAAAGCAAACACGGCGCAGCAGTGTAATGATACTGTGCTGAAACAATCATGCAAGGCAGGCTGACGGGAGACTTTCCACGTCAATGGAAAAGATAACTATGCTAGCCGAAACACTCAGGCATCAGTGCTATAAGCTACCAAAGGGTGAATTTAGCAACATTTCCCAGACTGACAGACATTCCTTAAGGTCCACAAGCCAAAGACAGGAGAATCTGTGCCGCTGTGAAGCAAGTGAGATCATGTATGTAACTCTAGCTGTTCTTGTTAATGAATCAGCACTTACATAGACTATGCAAAAATATTATGAACTGTGTAATAAAATATGATTCAGAATCATAACACTCGTACATTTTTGCCCTAGTAACATACACTCATTATACCCAGGTCGACTTCAGCTGCTACTTCGACAGTTCGACTCACAGATCCACTAGGGATGAAGTGAATTATTTTTAACAACTTGGGAAGGAGGTGAACGGAGATCAGATTTAAAGAGCAGGTGTAGGTTTACCTTGCTTGTGCCCTGAAGTGAAGGCCCCCTGCAGAGATGAGACAGACTTTCTTGGAGAAGATAGGCTCTGGGGAATTTCAGTGCCTCTGTGCAGTCATAGGATTTCGCAGGCTGCTGTGCTCAGTGAGGACTCCCTCCGTCTCTGTGCCTTTGGCTCCGGTTCCACACTGGCTGCCGTTCAGTCTTTCCCATGTATTTCTGGAGAGATCGAGAGGGGAGAGGGAGAGAGAGAGAGAGAGAGAGAGAGAGAGGAGTGAGAGTGAGTGGGGGAGAGGGAGGAGTCAGATTTGACTGGAAAGACAGTAAGTGCCAGTTATTGAGGGATAAAAATTGTCTGACTTTCTTTTTCCCTTTTTTCTGTCAAAAGTGCCCTAACTCCCAAATTAAACACCAGAGGCCACCGTTCTCAGCTGCATAGTGTGAGTAACTATGATTATCATAAGCCTAGCATCTCCTCACAAGGTAGTAGACATTAGTTAAAAAAAAACTTTCCCTTTCTATTCTTATTTACAATCAAGACAAATGTCATTTTACGCGGGATTATAGCGGATTGGCAGAAGGGATGCAGCCTTTCCTGAGGTCAGTTTCTGTCAGTTCCAGTTGGTTGAAATCAGAGAGCAGAATAAGCAGAATTAGGTATCTTATGGCTGAGGTCAGCTGTGCTTAAGGAGCATGAATCCTGTCAGGCTTTGGATGACACACCTCTGGGCACTGCATCAGGCACTGCATCAGGAGTGTCACTGAAAGGCTGCCACTCTGATTCTGTCTCCTGCTATGTCAGGCATTCCAGACTACAAACTGCTTATTGTTCTGCAGCATTTCTTCCAGGCTGAACTCCACTCTGACCTCCAAAGCAGCTTTTGAAAATATACATGGAACCAGTTAGTCCAGGGATCGTCTACCTGTTCAGACTTACTGACAGGTCCCTCTCGGTTTTGGGCAGATGTTGCTGACCGGGGGGCTGAAACACATTTTACAACCGGGCTACATGTGTGATTAGTAATAAGAAAATTTTCAGGCATGGAGGGGGCAGACCCATTATTTTAATACATGGCTACGTGCCTGGTCCATGGCAAAATGTTTTAACTGAGGAAAAAACTATTCAGGCTATGTTTTTAAATACCACAGGCATAGTAAATATTGCATTTTCATCAAAATGTCTGTCAGAATTGACCATGATGTTTTCCCCTGGATTAGTCTGAGTATTTCAAACATACTATGTTACCATTAGGTAACATAGGCAGCTGCCTAAGGCGCCATCTTGTGAAAGAGCACCAACTTAGCAAGCCAGTTTCGCTTATTTATGGTACTCTACACAGGGGTGGTTCTGGGGGGGGGGGGGGGGGGCCGGGCCAAAAAGGGGGGAAAAAGGGTTAAAAATTGGGGGCAATTAAAGGAAAAAGAAGAGGACCCCCCAAACAAAAAA
>JAODKC010000137.1:16003783-16027489 GCA_026777985.1 Mormyrops attenuatus
CCCCCCCCCCCCCCCCCCCCCCCCCCCCCCCCCCCCCCCCCCCGCCCCCCCCCCCCCCCCCCCCCCCCCCCCCCCCAGTGCCAATACTGTGGTAATAAGTGGTAATACTTGGAGGACATTAAAGTCAAATGCATCTGACCACCCTAACAGAACAACCTGCCCCAGTCTGGCCTCCCCAGTGGAAATGGTCTAGAATTGCCACTGACTCTACATACTCATTGCTAGGAGTGCAGCTTCCTGTTGGGGTGGCACTAGTGGTGAAATTTGCACAGGGTTCCACATGGGCTCCATCCAGCACTGCCTATAGTGTTGCCTATTGCTTTAGGCTGCGATTGAGAGAAATTTGAGGCAAAGCGTTAATGCAAGTGCATTAAGATCTTACTCGCATGGCACTCTTTTGTGAAGTACAATTGAGTCAGATGCATATTTGCCAAGAATGTCCATGTGTACAGAGCGCATCTTGGTTATTGTATGCAAAAACACAGGTGAAATGCATTGCTGGTAACCAGTAAAAGGGCAAGTTATCTTTTATGATCTGGAGTTGCAAAACAAAATGGCATATTTATTTAGCAGCCATTTTTACCAACATAAAACAAAGCGAGAGTGAAATTACACTTCCAGTTACAAAAACGCCATCCTAACCTGCAGAGACGACACACTGCCAACCTTCCAGTTACGGAAACGCCATCCTAACCTGCAGAGACGACACACTGCCAACCTTCCAGATACGGAAACGCCATCCTAACCTGCAGAGACAACACACTGCCCCCTGAAACTGACTGGTAAACTTAAGTGACAGATTTATAGCAGTGCTGTAATCAATTTATCTGGAAACATATCCACCTTGTCCTGGGGCCAAAATCAGAGTCATTAGTACAAGTCAGGAACATATACACACTGGAGAACACCACATCACAGACATGCCGGTATAACGGTAACCCAATGCTAACCCAGAACGCTCTCTGCTGGTAACTTCAGCTAGGAGGTGGTGGGGGAAAATGGATCATAGGCATGTGGGTAGGTAGCAGGAGTAGAGAAAGGCTATCATGAGAGCTCTACCAAGTAAGGAGAAAAGGGTTCATAGAGGAATGTAAGTGAAGGTGATGCAGTGAAAGCAAGGAGAAAAAGGTGCGATGAAAGGCAGGCAAATACTTGAACTAAACTCACCCTGTAATGGGGATCCGGTGTAAGACGGAATGTTAAGTGTGGGGGCATATAGTAGGTGGAAGAGGATATGGATAACAGGCAGAATAGTCAAGTCCACACAGGATCAGGGTTTGGACAAATGGTCCAGTAGAACTACTGGAGAGACAGGGGCTGCTTTTGTAAATGCTGCAAAAATAGCAACTGCAGGAGTAAGGACCTGAGCGGATATGAGCAACAAAATATCTAGACATGCAAGAATTATATGAAGGAACTTAAATGCAGACTTGAGCATGTCTAGCTTAGATGCAATAAGGAATGTTAATAGAGGGTAGCGGCAGTTGAGGAAGCAAGTATATAGTGAGAAGGCAGAGGTCCAAGGACTGATCCTTGGAGGTCGTTCAGGAGGGGCTGGGAGGAGAAGAGAATCTGCTACCATAACAGATTTGATGCAAGTTGGCAGGTGAGGTTACACACAAGTGGCATTCTGTGAGGACTGAGATATTACCAGTCTGAAGGAGGGCAGTGAGTTGTAGCAGTATGAAAGACAGATACAACAAGTTCGGAATCAATACATGAAAGGAGTGACTGAATAAAAGAAACAATATTAATAGCCCAGCTGGTCATGCTGTACTAGACATTAGAGCCTACAGTGCACAGGTTTTTATGAGAGATACTGGATGATAAACTGCAGATGTGTAGAGGGTTTAGCGTAGGATTTCAAAGTAATAGGGTTACTAGAGCTGATTTGAATTGTAGTGGAAATATGCCTGTGAGTGGAGACCAATTAAATTAAATTATGGAAACTGAGAGTCAGAGGCCTGTAAAATATGGCTGGGCATCAAGATAGAGGCACATTCAGTGCAGTTACGCTTCAACGAAAGTTCAGCCAGTTTATATGAGGAAGGAGGAACATGAAGGCATGTGAGGGGGATTGTTAGCACATATGTGAAGAGGAGAGACACGTGTTTGGGTACTGGAGTGTTTTGGGAAAAGTGTGAATGTGAAGTGCAAAGTGAGGAACGGGAAGGGGGGCGGGGCAAGGACAGTGAAAAAGGCTGTGGCAAAGTCCCCTCAAAATGTTTCAAAGAGCCGTGTGCAAAATGTTAGCAACTTATGCTGTGTTCCATTTGAACTCATAACCTGGAAATTCAGAGTTCCTAGTCGGAAATTTCAACTAGAACATCCCCTGAAGTCAGAATTCCAAGTGAATCTCAATATTTATACTTGACAGTACTTGTCTTCTCGTATACCCGTTTTATGTCATCTCCCACTGCCAAAGACCAGTTCCAATACTAAGAACACAAGTACAGAGGATGGTAAAAATCCCGGGATGTTGGTCTTGCTCCGCCCCAAATGTCAAGGATACATCGATTGCATCCTCACCGAACAAGACCAATCCCATGGTTCATTACGCCTCATGTTTGTTCTTGGAAAGCAAGTTAGCAAGATCAGTCTTGCCGAGACCACATGTGCGGTCTTTGGGTTCTTGGTATTGAGATTAACCCACCTACTCGAAAGTCTTAGGAATCTACACAGCCCCGAACCCCGACTTTCAAGATACGCAAAACATGGTGTAATGTGTCGTTATCAACTAATATTGCAAACAATAGTTAACAATTAACTGGGGTAGAACTAGGGCCTGTTTCAGAAAGTAGTATTTCTTGCTTAGCTGGAAAACTTGATGGATATAAGGTAGTCTAGGCTAAACGAAAGTGAACAAAGATAAAGGCCAATTAAACTGGGGTAAATTAAATCCAACAAGTTATCCAGCTAAGCATGAAATCTTGCTTTTTGAATCTGGTCCCTGGTATTGCTAAATCACTTTCCGACTTGCTGTGCTGTTTAACTCGGATTTTAGTTCCGACCTCTGAAATAAACGGAACACAGCATTTTAAGTATGCAGGGCAAGAGGGGAAAAAAAGAATCTTCTTTGAATATAGATCTACACATACAGGGGGTGGATAACTTTGCAAGCACGTATTCACAGTTATTTATACAACAGATGGGCTGGATATACTGTTACAAAACATTCAAATAGCTCAAATACTGTAGTTATTCAATTAGCATTAAATCATTAAGCCTTTGAACAGTTTTCTATATTTTGCATTTCCATATTCTCAGTTTTCCAGTTACAAAACATTTGGAAGAAAAGAAAAGAAGGAAGGAAAAAAATACTTGAATGAATTTCTTTTCATTGAAGCTAGTCAGGATTACTCACACTGCAAATACGTGAGAGGCTTGTTCACATATTTGAAAAGGACACACCTGTTCCTAATAAATCTGCTGTTCATTGTGGAGTTTGTATCACTGTTGACACTTTCATGTCATTAACACAAATGAGCCCATATGATACAATCAAGGACCCCTAAGTAAAAGGATGAATTTGTCTTGAGAAGCGCATAACGGTGTGTGAAGCAGTGTCTGCTCCGGACAGAACATAACACGCGGATGGTAAGGGAATGGGGTTTAATCCAGGAAAAAACCGTCCAAATACCATTGTTCTTCTGACCCACAGGCCACGCGTATTGCACACCGGACGGTTTATGCGCCTGGAAGGTAAACGCGCAAACAGCAAAACAACCAAGTTTCAAGTTTGATTTGTCACACTAGGCCTACTTCAGTACAGGTTTCATAAACACAGGCATTTTGTCTTGTATATCTATGTTGTGAAATTCTTTTAAAAGGCATGCACTCCTACAGAAACCCACGCACTACTGGCGTGCAAACATCTAGCCACGTAGTCGGCAGGATTCGAACCTGCGCGGGGAGACCCCAATGGATTTCTAGTCCATCGCCTTAACCACTCGGCCACGACTACGACTACACCTCTTCTTGTAATTCACCATGAACACCGCAATATGATTCCACCGATTTAAGCTCAAGAGTGAGGTTCGTCCGTCGGCCTCGCCCCTTCCTCAAAACATTTACACCCTCCCCATGTTTAACGGTGTCAGGCGTACTGGACTGATAACACGCACATACCAAGTAAACACAAAAAAAGGACTGACGGGGGCAGAAAAGGAAGGCGCAAGTAATTAAATCGCCAAACCATGGTCACGTGATTCCGACTTCATACCCCCGTCCCACTTTTTTTTTTTTTTTTTTTTTTTTTTACCTTGACCGATGGGTCAAACGGCGTTTTAGGGCCACTTTTAAGTGGTAACTTGTGAGAATAAATATATAACATTCGAGAATAAAGTCGTTAGACTAGAAGAATAAAATATAAGACCTCGAGATTTTCATGGATACAGCCGAACTGATATTAGCAGTCACGTGCGCAGGCACGGGTACAGACTTCTCAAGGCGTAGGCGCTCGTGCAGGGGGGCGTGGCCGACCGCATTTTTTTCAGGCCGGGGAGGTTTAGTACATTTTCGCGGGTGGCATATTTGTATGGTACAATGCACATGCAAAATAAACATGTAATTCTTTTTTTTACTGCGTAGGAATACTTAAATCTGTTTTCATTAGTATGAATGTGTGGTCTTGCTTCTCTCAAAAGGTATGCTGCGGACCCGGTTAAATAATAGTGAGAAAAGTGAAGAGACTAAACACAGTGCCAGAATCATTGTAACCAGTCTTTTGGGTATCAGTGAAGCAGATACCTTGGGAACACCTTGCCATGGATTTCTTAGATGTATTCAGTTCTTCTTCAACCCAGAACCAGAGTTATTTTTAACCTTCATCAGTACTCCAGTACTCGATTGAGTGAATGAGTCATACAGTTTTAGGTTTAAATCCACATGGAACATTTTATATGTAATGTTGTTATGGATTGATTATATTTTCCCAGCTATAAAATGAAAATAAATTTCATAATCACTTGGTTACTAATATTAATCAATGATCTAGCACAGAAGTTTACATATCATTATTTGCACAGTTATTTAATGGATAAATGCAAACTGGCCAGTCAAGCACTTCCCTGCGGTGCAGATAACATGCAATATGGTATGGGAGAGACATGGTTACTCAGCAGGTAGCATTGATCTCAGTTCAGCCCCTGCTCTTGTGTGTGGAGTTTGTTCTCGTCAGGTCACATGGGCCTCTCACTACTCCACCTGTAGTCCAAAGGCACATAGTTAGATGAATTTCCCTGCTGGGGTTAATAATCGTATTGTCTCTCAAAGTTACCTGTACAAATGTGCATGTATTTGCCTTGTTACCTGTGCTAGACTCCAAGGCCTCCGAATGACCCTATTTGGGACATAGAGACACATTTTACTTATTTAGCAGATACCTTTACCCAAAGCGGTACATTTTGGGGAAAGCAGGACCAATCAACAGCCTTGCTCAAGGGCTCCACAGTGACATTACGATGCTGAGCATGGGATTTAAACCAGTGACCTTCTGATCATAGGCAGTGACCTAACCTGCTGAGCTACACACCACACCCCCTGCATGGAAGGACACTGTACAGATATTATGAAAAACGTTACTTGCCAAGAATATGTCAGTAGCTTCTACTTGCACTAATACTCATCTATATGATTTTGTGAATTAAACAATTAAACATATATTATTGTTACTTTTAAGGCAAAAGTATAATTTTCCTAGTGGGGCCCTTGACATTTATTCTGAGTGAAAATAGTTCAAAATACCAGGCACTACTTGGACAAACCAGCTCCATCTCTCCCTCTCATCTATCTGCTATAATATATCCCCGTTTTCCAGCTACATTCTTTCCTTTCCATCTTTCCAAGCTACAGGTCCTCAGTTGGTTAAAATCCCCTCCCAGTGGAATGCCGCCAAGGGGTTGGGCAGCTGGTGAGATGACTATCTCCTGTAATACTGCCGTAAGAGGGTGCAAGAGAGGAAGGTATCGTGTTTGGGCGTATTACTCTGTGCCTTTTAAAGTAATCCATATCCTAAGTCATGATTCATTTTCTGTCCATTTCATTATGGTGCCATCGTAATGGGTTCTGAAAATTCATGACTATCTCATATGGTGAGACGGTCAGTCTATCATTTAAAATACTATTTAAAAGACGGTCTTGTTCTATATACTTCTGAACATTCACTCATCCCCTGGGAGAAGGGAGACATTGAGTGGAAAAATGATACTATATATTTATTTTTAAATTATACTGCATTCCAAGGAATAACAGAACTCAGTTTATCTAATGCATGTCATTCAGGAATCGACAAAATGTTCAACTGCATCACCTTCGAATGCAAGTCAAAGACACTCATTTGCTTAAAGTATAAATTTTAGGGTTAAATAGCCTAGAAAGTGTGAAAAATTTAGAAAAGGACTTGATGCTGATTTGTGAATGGCTTGCATTACATTTCTTTGAATTCCTTTTGATTTGTTGTAAAGTTTCTGCAGATAAGAGCTAGGGAAATGAAGACTGCCAACACTACTCAGACTTTGATGCATAATGTATTACCACAGATCAACAGAAATGGTGGACAACCAAGAAGGGTCTACAAACAGCATCTCTTGAAAGTCAGAAGAAGAGCATAAACCAAAATGACAAACCAACGTTTCTTTTTCTGTTGACTGCACAAGGCTTTTCCATTTTTTTCCCCGCTGAATGTGCTTGGCAGGAACTTCTCTTAATAACCCTGTGGCAGAATCCACATAATAAAATATTGTTTTAAACTGTACTCTAGTAGCTAGACTACTCCGTGGATATCTTCAGATATAGCTAAATAAAGTGCAGTTTTCCGTTATGAGAACGTCCCCTTGATCCATTGTCACTGAAATTCAATACTTTCTGGATTTCTTGCATTATTAAAAAAGAGAAGAAAAAAAAAAGTACAGCAGTCATCTTATTAGATGCTCAAGTGTTCAGTTCAAACTACACAATCCGTCTTCAGAGTATGTTTGTTACCCTGACGTTTAACTAATTGGACAATTAGCAAATACAATGTGATATATTTAATACATCTTTTAAGTATGCTTTTGACAGCTTACAGTTTGGCATTGTCTGGGGGTTAGAGTCTGGTCATTTTATGGAAGTTCAACATCGCCATCATGTGGCACATTAAAAACATGACATATCATACACAGGAAAAGTATATTACATATCAAACATGTCTTTATCTGAAGACTAAAGAAGAAGATACAGGGCTTAAAAGTAAAACAAAACAAAAAAACAACACAGCTCATCAACAGAGCAATCACAGATAGAGCATATACATTTTTACTCCTATACTGATTTTATTTAAGTTTAGAAAATAGAATGTTTATAATAATGTTGACAACAAGGTAATTATAGTAAGAAATATTACAAGTCAGATTACATGCCTTAATTGCATTAAAGTTTACCTTGCCATATTGAAAGCCGTAATGCATATACCCGAGTCAAATAATAAAAAAACGAATAATATTCTTATAGTGCACGCATTGCGAAGCGTGTAGATAAAACGTGCCGGTGGAATTCAGTTTACGGAATGCTTTACAATAATCTCTAACGAATGTGCCAATAGCGACACCTTGTGGAAGAAGCCGTACACGGCCTCGCATTGTTTTTCATCTTGAATCGGAAATCCAGTACAAGCCAGCAGCAAAACCATTTAAGTACAAACAATTCAAGTCTAATTTTAATTTGATTATCGGATTAGTTAAAATGTCAAAAATTAACACGGATACATTTCACACTTTTTAATCTTTTGACAATTAATTCAAATGCCATGAATACAGATATGATCGATGCAGCAAATAACGTAATTTAAATAAATTTAAAAATAAAATTTAAAAATACCCAGCCGTCCTCTTTTTAAAAACCCCGTTTTACATATGTCTATTCTTCAGAACACAAAAACATACTTGCATGATTAGGCCACTGACACTCAATACTTAAGTACTTCATTATTTGACAAGTGAGAACACTCCAAAGAGAAAAAAAAAACATCCATCCAACACAAACACCCTCCCCCTCATCAAGAATCATTGCTGAGGTATCATTTCTGGCACACATTCAACAATCTTCATTACAGCTATCCAATTTAACTGATAATGTTGTTTTTTTTTTTAAATATCAAGAACGCCTGACATTTTTTAGTAGTTTAAATCGACGTGTTTTTTTTCCAACAGTGTAATTCTGTAAGATGGCCACTGAGGGTCTTTTAGCTCCAGTGTCTAAGTTAGGCGTTTGATATTTTCTTGGTGGTGTTCTGCCTATGAACCATGCTCTTTGATGCTTACATAATCGTACGTTAGTCACTGCATGCAGATGAGTAAAATCAACAGTTTCCCTCTCGGTGACAAACGCAACATCAATTATCAATCAATTAAGTAAATTAACAACATTTCATAATGACCATTTTAAAAAGCATTTACTCAATTGCCTATTGGTTGAATCTGGTTTTTAACGAATCAGAATGTCTTTCTGAGGAACAGATAGCCAGGTAGAGCCGTAAGATGAGACACTGACTCACCGCAAGGTGTGCGGCTGGGTGTTTACCACCTCATCTGTGACGGATGGGTTATTAGCAACTCTCAGTGCTGTAGAGGGAGGGTGAGGAATGACCTAATAGCTAAGAAAAGCCATGAAGTCATAAGCACCTGACTCCAATTCCCATCGGGGAGTCGCACTCCTCGTTGCTTCCGAGCCCTTGTTTGTGTGTGACTGTGTGGATGTGCGTAGAATCACATCTGCTGAATAAAGGGGGGGGGGACCATGGCAGGCACGGGCTTCTCCAGTTTCTTTTTCTCGAATACCTTTCAATTAGGGTGGGGCAATGGCTTCAATTAGTGTCTGTCCCTTCCTTAAATACTAGCGGCCGTATTTGTGTACAGCTCCAGTTCACTCAATCACACAGCTTCCATTACAGAAAAGAAACATTAGGCAGAAAGACTTGTAGATTGTTTTGCTATTTAGGAAAACAACAACAACAAGGGCATGAATAGAACATAGTTTTTTCTTTGAAGCCATTTATGCCTGACTTCTGATAAAAGCTGGAAATCCGTTACCCCCTGCATTTGGTGTTTAGGTGCTCAGAAAAATAGTAGAAGATCTGAAGAAATCTACATTGGCTAAGGTATTTCAGGATACAAAGCTGCTCTTATTCACAAAGGAAACAGCCTTACAGTAAATTCCACAACATCCCCCGGGGACGAGAAACCATATATTGTGGATAAAACACTGTTATATTTCAGACACCAGATATACCAGAACATAATATAAACAGGAACAGGCAATGAGCAGCATAAGCATTAAAAAAGTGGACAAGTAACCATATTCCAAGAGAAATCCAGGAGTTCCACCCTCTGTCTCATGTTTGGGCAAGAGAGAAATGATTCAGTTGGTGACTGGAACTGTTCAGGACATGGTATATATAGCAACAACAACAATACGAATCATCGTTATCATCCCAGCGTTTTCCAGATATACTAATTTGTACTAGGACTGCGCGATATTACGATATATATCGAATGGCGAAATAAAAACGTCTACCGTTTCGTCGTTTATTTCATGGTGTTGCAAAACACACTGCTTACGGCAAAAAATGTTATCATCTGGATGACGGTTTGCAATGTTCAATGTGTTGCAATGTGGCACTTGTATTGACGTTTTTATTGGACTTCATTATTTGTAACCCACAGAAGACAATCCACAAATATGTACCATGATCCACAAATGTCCACGACGATATGTTTTTTTAACCTGTGTCGTATAAAATCATATCCCCAAAATGCGGAAAGATTTGTAAAAAAATGAAACGTTTTTCACATTGCAGCTGGGCTATTCAATGTAATGTGCACACACACACAAACATTAAAAGATATCACAAAGACTGAAAAAATACTACAGTCAGACAACTGCAAATAAAGCTAAATTTACCGCGGTGTTGGAGTTAAGGTTTAAACTCGAACCCGCTTTCTGGAATATCAGTATAGATCCGCATTTCCATACATACATCATCAAGTGAGAATACTGGGGAGGTATGTCCGAAAGCGGTTTCGGCTTTAAAAATTCACTATGACACCACGGTAAAGTTAACTTAACGTTAAGTTTTCCGGCTGTAATATCTTTCAACAAAAGCAAGCAACATCTTTTGGTTTTCCAAATTTCTTTACGGGCGAATTTAAATTAATAATTCAATGTTTGTTCGTGCAATAGCCTGGCATTCTTGTTTAGTGGAACTGGTGGTGAATGGACACGGCGCAATTAATAAATATGTATAAAACACACATTAAAGTTACATGGTGTGCATTGTCCCCCAAAGTTTAATGCTTAAAGCACACTTAACTGGACATGTCTATATCGTTTAGGTTTATACTTATTAGCCCATTAATTCTATCTTATGTACTTTAAACGGACACACGGAACAATATATTAGTAACGGAAAAGTATTTGCTTACCGAGACTGATCTGTAGAAAAAAAATCACAAATATATCACTATCCACAAATATGTATGTTTTTTTGTATTGCATAAAATCATATCTACAAAAATACATAGCGATTTGTACACCTGAAACGGGTGTTGCGCATTTGTGGATCACTTATCTATTTGTGGATCACGCGACTTTTTGTGACCTTTTTATTTTCGGATTTTCGTCCAATTCGTACAGCAGCTGATCTGAAGTAAACAAAAAAAAACAGTCATGATTTTGGGGAAGCAGAAATATCATGTCCATGCCAGCAAGATATTAGGAGACATTATTTGAGTATTTATTTGAGGAGGCTTATGACATCCCTCTGAACTTAAGGAACCCATGAAAATATATATGTTTTTTATTATTGTCACTGTGGGACCATCTCTAAAGTAGTGTATGTATATATGAAAACTAGGATGACGCTCTTCTCTAGGGCATACCAACCATGCAAAGGCAATAATGCAAAACAGGCAGACAAGGGACGGATCTGCACTGGGTATCATCAGTCAAACATCCACGACATATGTATGCTAACAGGATGTGCCCCCTCACAAACAGATGGTCAGATTAATGGAAAGCTAGAAAAAGGGGGGAAAAAGACAAGGAAAGATAAAAGGACTTTCATAAATAGGCCTAAAACACACAAACGAATTGGGATGGAGGGGGTAACATTATCCATTATCTATACTCTTCATTGATTGGTGCGAGGCTCTTTGCAGATACCATTAGCAGAGGGACATGACCTTTTGGGCAGTCTGTGGCTATGAACCTGGCTCAGCTCCAGCGTCTGCCCTGCAGCCACCTCCATCATCCTTAAGGCTCCCAACCCTGTCTCTCAGTCAACATGGCTGGTGGATTCAGAAAGGGTTAACCCTGCCGTACCCAGCTCTGATTCCCTGGTACACACCAGCTACACGCAGGGGAACCCCACCCTAATTAATGCCCAGGGAATGAATCTAGACAATGACTGTGTACACCTGAACTGGCCACTCAGTGACGTCATCCGCCAACCGATACCCACCAATCTGTGTGAATGAAATATATTTTAACGAGTAAACATTACAGATTTAAAAATGTTATGCTGGACTCAGCAGTCAGACAAGGCTGCATGTTATACACAAAACTGGCAAAAACACTGGTGCAATGGCTTAAGTAATATAATTTCAGAATAAAACATATAAATGCTCAAAAAGACACTACTAAAAAGATGAAGTAGACGGTCAATCTACAAGAACTCCACAAATGCAACGTGATTCAACAATAGCTAACTTCATCATTAAGAGAAAAATGTTTTTTTGGTCATTTGGACATTTTTTCCTGCACTTCAGCACATCAGTTTTAACACAAATAACCTTCAAAAAGCAATGTTATAGAGTACATTTACTACGGAATGGCGTAACAAGGTATCGAGGCACGCTGTGCTAAAACTGCTCATGCTAATTCGCCTTTCCTTCAGCAGTTTTATGTGATAATGTGAAAGCTAAAGAGCTTTGCAAAACCAATTTCAGTTAAGAGCACACATACACCACTCTGCTAGTCATGAACCCAAATTTATGTAAAGAAAAAAAAAAAAGTCTGGCTGTTCAACCACAATTTTGAAGTCAGGCCAAATATAGATGCATTTCAATTGTTTGTGTAGAGAATATGCATTTAAAGTGAAACCAACCATTTCATAAATTTTATTTCTTTTTTAATGGAGTTTTCATAACAGATTCAACACAGAAAAAAACATGGTGCTCAGGCTACCGAGTCTCTGAAGTATTCATGTGCATGAAGATATTTGCCCCATTGCATGAGACATGCTTAAATGCGACGAAAAGCCACCTGTCCAAAGTGTCCATTATCATGTAAACATTCTAATGGGTTAAGGAAAAAAACAGCCTGGCTGATGCACTTTTCTGTGGCGTCTGCTTTTCTTCATTTCGAACCCGGTGTAAATAGGAATGCTGCCCGTCCATCCATCTTCCAACCGCTAAGCCAGTCCAGGGTCGCAGTGGAGGCCTGGAGCCCATCCCAGGCGGCGCAGGGCACGAGACGGGGAAACACCCAGCATTGGCTGCCAGTCCATCACAGGGCACAGCAAGCTTGTGCTTTATGGCCAATTTAAAGGTGCATGTCTATGGACTGTGGCGGGAAACCCAAGTACCTGTAGGACACCTCACACAGTAGGGGCAAGAATCAACCCCTCAACCCCAGAGTTATGGGACAACATTGGGGTAACATTGGGGATGCTGCCCATAGCCTTAATTTCTTTGTTTTAAACCTGACAGTGGTAATAAGAAATCATATATATATATAGAAAAGAGGGGGTCTTTGGTCCATATAATAATATGGCTTGTCTTATTAATGTGTTAATTGACTTTCTGCCTTTGTATTAACATTACACACATTCACAAATTATGTATTCTCTGGGTGTTTCCCAGAGGAAAAAATAATAATTTTCACTTTCTCCAACATATATATCTTTCATAAGAGAAAATATGTATATTGGCAACAAGTTCAGCTTTAAATATATTTAATTATCTTTTATAGTCTGGACCTTTAACCGAAGTAGAACAGAACATGCCAGAGTTCAGCTGTCATTGGGCTAGAATTATGCTTAAAATGATTAACTTGATCATGGGAAATGGTCAGAACAGTGAGTAGGATGCTGCTGTAACCCAATTATTCAAATCTCCTTCAGCATGAAAAAGACATGTATAACTAAAATCGGTACAGATGATAAATCAACCGGTACAGAATCGTTCAGTACGAGAAAATTCCACTAAACCACCAAATCCAATCCTTACCCACTCTGCTGGACTCATCGAAAGAAGTCTTCTCAAAACGTGGCTGATTGTTGATTAAATGAACGGCAGCCTCTTTTCAAAAGAAAAAAACAGGCACAGCGCTCATTTACAGTATTGATACTGCCACCCATCGCGCACCCACATGGTATGCATAGCCTATTACTGTACACCTTACAAATTACTTTCTGCTGGTGTGCAATAATACGGTAAAATTTTTATTTGATCTGGCAAATAATACACTGCTCAAAAATAACTTGTGTAGATATTCATGCTCTGAAAAGAATTATAAAATTATTATTACCTTTGTTGCATGTTCTGTTGTAGGTTGCACTTTCCAGGATATATCGTTAGCTGAAATTGGAATATGATATGCAAAACATTAAGATTCTTGGGAGCGTGCTACATTACGAAACGTAATGCGTTTATCGGTTTGTATGAAATGTTCGTGTTCTTCCAAAAACGCTGGTATCCACGTTTACTATAGAAACTAGAAACACTTCTTCATACCAGGCTGGAGGCTGATCGGTTACGCCGTGAATATTACGTGTGCTTATTAACATTATTTTAAGAATAAATAAGTAGCCTACTGCTGCACTGGTACCGCAGCCACCTCGAGATGTCCCCCTCCTCCCTTCCCGTCTTTGCGGTCCCACTCTCACTCCCGATCTCCGCATAACGGCGCACTCGCCGACACCTAAAACGGCGACCCGCCGCAACCTCAGGACGGCTACCGAGGTGGGCGGGACCCGGCGTTATTACCCCCAGACACGTTTCCAGCACCATTGACACGGCCCATTAAAATACCTGCAATCGTGTGTTAATTACTTGGACGCCTTTTACCAAATAGGATCAAATGCTTGCTGATTAGAATAACGTAAACAGAGAAAATAAAAAAAATTCACGTGGATCATCAGAACGACCCAAGTCCATTAATGTTTAGTCGAACAGTCAACTGGGATTGTTATGGAGTCGGTGTTTGCGTGGCAGGCATCTACAACGAAGAAAACTTGGTTTCCAAATCCAGCGCACTTCCGCATGCACATCCACATCCAAGTCCACACGGAGAAAAACACTGGCCACCCCTTTTATGCTTACCAAATTATTTTTTACATTTAGATGACTGTATTTCATCAAATTCCAAATGAGCAAAATCTGCAACGCAAATCGCAATCTTTTTTAAATTGAAAAACTGAAACATGAAAAATGAAGCGCGAAATTTTGCCGTTACCTAGTGTTTTGGGAACATTACACTCTGTGGTGCTGGAGAAGGCGGCTCACATGTCTAAGCGAGGAGGGGACGATATGAACCAGACGGGGTGGAGCAAAACATTGCCTTAGCCCCTCGTCGTGCAGACAGTCTTACGTCCCGATCGCCCTGAACGGATAGAGAAAGAGAAGGGTAGCGGGTGGAAAGAAGGGGCTGGTTCATGGGAGGGACTACTGGAAAGGGGGAACTGGAGGAAGGAGGGGCCGGGGAGGCGGCACTGGTGCTGTTGCTCCAGTCTCTTTCCCTGTCTTTGTCTCATACTCTTTTGTTAGCCATGCCTAGCCTGCTGGTTCTAGCAGGGATCATGGAGAAAAATGGGGGCTACGGCGGTGATCTGGCCGGCTCCGGCTTCGGAAGTGAAGGGCTTCTTGTGCCGCCCGACGACGACGAAGATGACTCCCGTGCTTTGAGAGTCGCGCTGGGCCAGTTGTCTCTGCTGGGTCTAGGGGAGACCGAGGACGGCGGTGGGGCTCCTGCATCAGGAACACAAGACCGGAGTAACAACAACAATAACCACCACAACAACCACATCAACAGCGTTGGAGGAGGTGGCGGTGACACTGGGCTTTTGCAAGGAAAAAACAAGTTGTGTGCCTTGTATGACGGCTCTACTGCTGAAACTAAAGGACGCGGCAGTAATATAACCGAATGCGTCCCTGTCCCCAGTTCTGAACATGTGGCCGAAATAGTGGGGAGACAAGGTAATGACAACGTTGAAATTTCAATTTAAACTTAATATAAATCTCGCATTTAGATGTTCTGATAGTTTTCTTTACATCACTCATGAGTCTTGACTTGTCTGATGCTATTTATTACAGAAAAGGGAGTGGTTTTTTTGTTTCGTTTGTTCAATTCCTCCGAGACGCACTCTTACCGGAGCCGTAGTCATTTAGTTGTGCACAAACACACATTGCTAAAGGAATTAAAGAAAATGTCTGGCATTTGCGTGCAGATGGAAGCTCGCCGTGCTTTTACGAGCCCTTCCCTTAAGCGTGGTCTGGAAGCGGTGCGCTGCTGTCTCAGCGCGCGCGGCTTCCGACGCTCCACGCGTCCTTTTGTCATGCCTGCGCGCGACACTTCGCGAGCGCTCCGAGTGCCATCGCTCACCCGAAAGATGCGACCGTAAAACTGTACCCGTGAACACGGTCCCACACGGTGCTGTCGCCGGCGGCGGCTTTTTAACACTTTTCGAAAACTATCGAGCGTTGGAAACTTGTTCGTCGCCGTGCCTCCGTGGAGCTTTCATTGTGTTTACCTTGCCTCAGTGACTTTCGGACAATAGCGTGCATGTGCTGCCACTCAACGAGTCCGCAACTCGTGTTTAAGTGCATTGGTGGTTGCAAGTGATCAAAATCGACGTGTTTGATCAAAGTGTATTTGAGAGCAACTGTCAGCCACTGTCTGACAAAGGGCTGGGGGTGGTGTGTCGAGGGTTGCTTGTCAGCTGATGCTCCTCTGATATGTCTGTTAACTGGACGTACGACTTCTCAGACTACTCTGCGAGGCAAGCGAATGTCTAGCGATTGCATTATTTTTCTTAACACTCCTTTGCCCACTTAAACTGAACTTGTATGGCACTCCTACACAACTTAGATAGCAGAAAATGCTTTAAGCCTCCCAGAAGGTCCATTTCACCGGCACAAAGCATGTTTATTGGCAATATTTTTGAGACTGACCCCTAATAAGTAAAGTGGGGCAAACATTGCTTTGTAGTTGAGTTCCGGATGGATGATCATTGTTGACAGGTTTTTACTGTGGCCTTAAGGAGAAAACAGAGGTAATGAAGGGGTGGGGGCTGACGGTTGCTATATTCAAAGGGTGTCACACCCAGTCATTCAATGCGACGGCATGCACCCCTGCCTCTCACTACCTAAAACTGTCAACCAGCTATGGGTGCTTTCACAAGAGAATGGATTTGTTCATTAACTGGTTCCAAAATAAAACACTGACTATTGAAGACTTCCCATCTTTTGTCGCTTTTTGTCACACCTCCCTGGGCTGCACTTATTTGTCAGGTTCCTCCGAAGTGTAAGCTTGAATTTTAATGGAGTAACAGCAGACGGCCGTAGGGTGGAACCAGAAACCGCGGCGACAGCGGCAGGCTGCGCGCTCGCCGAGAAGTGCTGATTTGCGGGATTCCGGGGGAGCTCCGTATCGACATGCGTTTTAGCACCAGTTTCACATTCGCCTCCCTAAATGCCGCGGTTATTATCGAGTTAAGCGCACTGTGGCTGTGGCGTTACTGCGAAAGATGGCTTGGGTCTTATTGTTTCCTTGAGGGCTATCTGTGTCACACTATAGAAGGCGTTTACCTTAGAATCCAGCTGGTTTGAACAGTAGAAATGTGGTAAAGGAATATCTCTGTGCATAAACTGCATGTTTATTCCCATCAAGGCAGGCAAATCAATGTATTATTTTAAGATAACAATTGAGCCCAAACTATTGTTCGGTGTATATGATACACAGCATATATTTTTTTTTTTTGATCAATTGATCCAAAGAATTTTGAAATCACTGCACAGGTACCCACTTTGTATGAGTTGCACACAGGAGCGTTACTAGGGCTGTTTCATGCCTCTTCAAATAAATATACACTAATTAGCTGAAATACTCTGTTCTCATTCATTTTCATTAAAATGACTCCCCCCCCCCCCCCATTTACATCAATATGATGCTCCTGGTAGTACATCTTATGGGAAAATAATTATAGAGAGTCAAACAAATGCAAATACTTGTATTTTTCCAATGAACACACAGAATACTTTTAAACATGACTGGGGCTGTTCATGGCTGTGCCTTAGAGTAAATTAACTGGAGTCTTGTCCAGTTTTTGTAAGGGTGTTTCCATGAATAGCCACAAATGATTCAATGACTTTGTCAAAACAGCATATGAATATAGTGACATGTGACACTATAGTCGGGTTTAAACAGCTATTTCGAAAAAGTAAAGCTGCAATCTTTGGCTAATAGTTTTTGCATTATGTACTTTATAGGTACAGAATAAGCACACGGTAGGCCTGTGCTGTGAAAATACACACATAAAATGTAACATCAATCTGCATATCAGTAAATCAAAGCAGTATTTCATCATGTAGCAGTAATCTACAGAAATTGGGCTTGCTATTTTGCCCTCTTTATCATGCAGTTTTTGGGGAGGAGGGGGTATCCAAGGAGACACATTGAGTGTCATAGGCCCCATTGTGTGCGATAATTATCACTTTCTTCATGGACATCTTGACCGAAAAGTAGTGTCAAGTGTAGAAGAGGACACAGAGTCGACTGCCAAAACAGATGCATGCCATTATTTTGTTTACATCACCTGTTTACTATGATATATGATATATCATTCATGTGGAGCCAGCTACCTGCCTCCATTTGCACTACAGAAAGTTTAAGCCCAGCATGCTTGTCAGGCTGGCTGCAGGACAAACTGGGATGGCAGGGCAGTTATTCAGGTCTTTGTGATGATCGTTATAGCTTTTCTGCTTAAGCACATGCAGACAGGCACTGTGACACCCCACAATGGGAAACAATGTTACTTTGCATCTCCACTCTATAGACACGAAGTAAGAAAATGTTTCTCCCATGACTGCTGGTTACACTTCTCTCAGTGCTGAGGCTCTGTTGTTAAAAATGGTTTGCTGATGTTTTACACCTTTCGGCCAAGCAGCATTTCAGTCAGCTGCTCCCAAATTACTCCAAACTGAGTATCATAACGTCTTCTTCTTCAAACACTTATATAATAACAGATTATGAAGGTACATGGAAAGGCATTCGGACTGTGGGTGTGAAAGTAACAATGTAACAAAGCAACCTTACAAAAAATGTCCAAAGGGCTGTAGTTATTAGGTAATGTAATAACAATCAGTGGATTTCACAGCTGATGAAGCCTAAAACAGACCATTGAAACTTGAATTGTAAGTCACAGTATTCCAAAATGAGACTGTAAATACAGAACAAAATAAGTTACAGTTTTGACAAAAAAACACCCTACCACTTATTATTAGTGTGATCATTAAAATGGCATTATTACTGTCAATAGTATGAAATATTGGGTTTGACTGTTATTCGTGTAATAAAATTATATTTTCATTAACACCCAGTTTTCACATATTAAGTGTCTCCTACCTTGTCTGAAAATTAAGGTTATAATAAACTGAAATTTTGATGAGGGTGCTAAATTGTGTCAGGGGGTTATGAAAAATTTTATATATGACGAGATGATGGACAGATTTAGGACAGAATCTCCGCCAGGTCCTCTGATCCTGTTACCGAATGATGTTCCTGCCTAGTATCTCACAAGGCTCCCGTTTCCAAAAAATGCAGAGATCTTGAGCTGCATTCCATTACGACGTCTCTTGTCTCTCTTTCGCAGGTTGCAAGATCAAAGCCCTGCGCGCCAAGACCAACACCTACATCAAGACCCCGGTGCGTGGGGAGGAGCCCGTCTTCCTCATCACAGGCCGTAAAGAAGACGTGGCGTTGGCCCGCCGCGAGATCATCTCCGCTGCTGAGCACTTCTCCATGCTCCGGGCCTCGCGCAACAAGCTGGGAGTGTCCTTCAGCGCTTCCCCGCCCACACCCCTGCCTGGCCAGACCACCATCCAGGTCCGGGTGCCGTACCGTGTGGTGGGGCTGGTTGTGGGGCCTAAGGGCTCCACCATCAAGCGCATCCAGCAGCAGACCTGCACCTACATTGTCACGCCGAGCCGCGACCGTGACCCTGTCTTCGAGATCACCGGCTCGCCTGGTAACGCAGAGCGGGCCCGCGAGGAGATTGAGGCTCACATCGCCTTCCGCACGGGAGGCCTGCACGACTTCAACAACGAGAACGACTGCCTGGGACCTGACGGCAGCGGCGGTAACGGTGGCCTAGAGAGCAGGCTGCAGCAGGTGTGGGGCCCAGGAGGGGGCCAGCGTAAGCCTCTCACTAGCAGCTACCGCCAGAACTTTCCGGACGCTCTCGGGAATGGGGGAGGCGGAGGCATGTATGGCAAAAGCGACTTTGCCAACCCCGGCGAGAAGCCATGCCCGTTTTTCGCCTCAGAGGAAGCCCAGTGTTGGGGAGACCCCGACTACCCCAAGCAGGTTGACTACCCCAAGCAGGTGGCGTACTATGCCCAGCAGCGCTCCAAGAGCTTTGGCGGCCTGCCTCTGCCCCTAACCAGGCTCTCGCCAAGCCTCCCCGAGTCCTGTGGGGGGCTGTCCCACGCCCAGGCACGCCGCGCCCACAGCGAGCCCATCGCGGCGAGCCCCGCCTTCTCCGGCCGCCTGCCCGTGCCAGACTCGCCGCCCGCCACCGCCCGGGACTGCATGACCTGCTTCGAGAGCAAGGTGACGGCTGCACTGGTGCCCTGCGGCCACAACCTCTTCTGCATGGAATGCGCCATCCGCATCTGCGAGCTCAGCCACCCGGAGTGCCCCGTCTGCCACACCCTGGTCACGCAGGCCATCCGGATATTTTCCTAAAGCGCGTCTTTTTTGCATCATGCTTTTTAATCATCCTTTTTATCGATGTGTTTTTCTATGGTTATTATAATTAAGTATGATTTTATTCCAGAAAATATAAAATTGAGCAAGCAGATATTTTAGCAAGGCACTGCTTGGTTTACAAAAAGTATATGAAATACATTTTTTAAATATATATTTTATAAAATTTTGTTTATAACAAAACAATAGTACTTAGCATTTCTTGTAGGTTTTTTATATTTTGTTTGTTTTTTTTTTTTTTGGTGCTGCTGATTTTTGTTGAAACATTGTTGGGGAAGAGAATGTGAAATTTGTAACTTTTTTTGTTTGCTTTCGTTTTGTTATGAAGTGGCTCTAAAAGGCGCAGTGGAAGCCGTAGGTGCAGAGTGGCAGCTTCTTCGGTGATACACCCCGGCCCGGCGTCAGAAAAGCTGGCGATGTGGCGGCTTGGCGGGTTTTGTTCTACCGAGAACGGCAACTGTCAGGGGCAAATGGCCGACAGCCTTGTCAGTTTGCAATTAGAGGAAATTATAAGCTCTAGGCTTACCGAGGCTCGTTAACACAATAATGTGCGTTTCCCTGGTGTTGAGTAGGCATTTGGTTTATCACAAATAACTTCCAAGAGGGTCCAATGGGTGTGTTTTTCAGTGACCTTTCCCATGTGTTTTTCTTTTTCTACACAACTGACACTAAATATTATATTCCTACCCCCCCCCCAACAAATACACCCTGAAAAACACACACAGTAAAAGTATACAATCTGCCGTTAAAAAATGAGCATTTTAAGCAGTGGAACTGGGGAAACAGCGATTGACAGTTAGCCTTCATAGGGTCTTCAGAGGGTCTGCTTAGACGAGCTTTCTGTCCCAGAGAAGAAACATCATCCAAACACACGTCCCAGAACTCTTTCCTGAATCCTCAGTGATGCAGCAGAGCTCCTCAGGACCAAAACACCTGCTGATGATTGGAGATTTCTGCTACGGTCCTTATATAGCAGGTGTCGCATTGCAACTTCAACATGCGACCCCCAAGTTCAAATGGACGCCCCTCTCACCCCCCGTATTTTTTGGAGAATCTCTTTCACCTAGTGCTCGATCACACGCTGCACAGTTTATACTGAATGCCACAATGGCAACAATGCGTTTCCACTAGCAGAGCCCATATTGTCTGCGATCCGGAGCCCAGCAGGGTCTGGACACGGTCCACTCCATGAATAATTGATGAGCAGCGAAACGACCGAGTCCAGGTGCAGACTGCAGGGGGGTGGGGGGACCTGATGCCGTCAAGGGGAACGGGAAATGGGAGAGGGGTTCGTCCTGGGGGTGCAAATGTATTCCACAGTAGGTCGATGGTAGCCAGCCCCCCCCCCTTTTGCTCAGGCACAGGAGGCTGGCGGGTGGGGCAGCTGGGGGCAAGCAGGACCCCTCCCTCTGTTGTTGCTCAGGGCTGCTCCCAAAGGGGTAGTAAGGCCTCCTTTGTCCCATGATGCAGACGTTTCAGAGAAAGAAAGCAACTGTGCCAGATCCCGATGTTCACAGCTAATGGGGGAAAATCTTTTTTTTGAAAATCAGGAAAATCTTGCCCTTTTGAAAGTTTTCTTTTTTTTTGTACAGATGCAACTTTTTGAACATCCCCAAAACTATTTTCCTTAAAATGAAGTAATAACTGATGAAATACAAAGGGGAAAAAAACAACCCAATTAGCTATAATTAGCTAACAAAACAATCTAAATTTTGACTTTCCTGGAAGTTCGGACAAAAAGATAGAACAAGTGTGGACAGAAGTTTCCCTTTGGTCTGCCGGTATATCGTGCTGGCCTCGTGCAGCTGGCTCTCAAAGCCACTGCTGTGATGCAAGCGGCCTGAGCCAATGGCAGGCTAGCCGTGAGCTCCGACATGAATCGGACCATTCTAATTGACAGGGACGCCTTGGAGACGCCCCGGAGACGCCCTGTTTAGCCACCATTCATGTTGAATCAAATTACACACCCTCTGCTCGCCTGCTAGCCAGCTGGGAGATATGGGGAAGGGGGGCATTCGGGCTGCTGTCGATTCAGAAACGAGCATATTTTTCTTAGCGACAGTCGCTTGCAGGAATTAAAAAAAAGAGGTGGGGGGGTGAGCCAAACGGATTTTGTTTTTCTTGAAGGGCTCATCCAGACCCTTTGGAGATTCGGTGAGCTGGTGCACTACACTGTAACACAATCGCATCATCAACCAGAATACGCTCATGGTGACCCAGCTGAAATAGGCCAGTAGGAAGGAAGACAAACAAATATCCTGCTCATTCTGTGAATAATTAATTATATCAATTCTGCACTTCTGAAAAAAAGACATCTACCACAGGTAAATGTCTGTTTTAAAATATTCCCATTTTTTCCACAAAGAAAAGTGGTATCAAGTACATTGAACATATCTGGCACAAAACTTCATTTTTCTTTGAATTTTAGTCATAAATCAGCAGGATTTAAGAGTAAATCTGGCGCCGCATTTAAATAACAAATTCAAGTTTTTCTTTTTGTCACAGTACTTTAAGGCTGATTCTGCTAAAACAAATGCTAAATCACTCTTACTTATTCGTAATCACTGTTGGATTTAAAAAATAAAACACATTAAAACTACAGACCGATTAGTGAAGGACAGCCAAAGTTGAGCATCGCTGACTCATATAAATGAAGGAAATGAAATCTGTGAACAGCTAGGAGGGGCAGAATCTGAGATTGAATTTTGACTTTCTGACTGAACAAAAAACTAAAATGCACCTTATTATTTTAGGAACCAACCGCTGACAGTGAATAGGAACCTACGAGTTAGCGGTTGACGCCGTTACAGAAGTTCTAGAATTCACTTTGTGTTATTCCACGTGAGGAGACATACGCTGAATTGGTGTGGAGTCGAGACTGATTAGCAAGCTGATGAAACGGCGACTACATTAGGCTTTGCAGGCACACCATAATATGCAGGCTCTCGAGTACATGGTACGAGAAAAGTCCCCTACAGGGGTGGTTACTTTGTTGTTCTGGATTAGGGTAAATGTACTAGACTCATTCTCATTTCTGCCAATATATGCATGAAAGGTGTCTGCGTGTTTTTCATACATACTTTTAATTTTTGCACAGTCACAGGTAACCTTCTAATTACCTTCAGACCACTGGCAGAGTGAACAGCTAATCTGACTGATTAAACACACAGCATCATCTGATGCTAAAGGCTTAGCAGGAAACAGTTCAGTAACTGGGCGATGAAAGTCATTCGGGACAATACTGCTTGGTTTGCTCACACTTCTGAATAAATCGAAATTGCCAGTTAAGATATTTAAGAATCGTGTTTCCATATTATATTTTGACCCATGTTTAGAAAAATATTAAATAAAATGTTATTTTTATATATTTATGAAATCCCATTAAAATTACTGCTTTAATTTATTTAGGTTCTTGATATCAAAAAGCAATAAACAAATTCAAATGTGTTTTATTAAGCACAGGGCAAGGCATTCAAGTTTAAGTTTGTATAGTGGGACTAAAGATTACTTTGATGCATAGATCAGGATTGCATCAAGGCAATTATTACCTCTTAAACAATATAACTACTTTAAAGCAGAATAATTAATGACAATTATCAAACTTCATTTTGCAAATGACTGGTTGGGGGACCTTTTACAGTTTTATATTCATTACTCCTAAATTTGTGCCACGACTATAACATTTAG
>JAODKC010000137.1:16027503-16043339 GCA_026777985.1 Mormyrops attenuatus
ATATATACACACACACACATACACACACAGAAACACTGTATATATTAGAACCATTTAAGAAATGGCTATTAAAAAATACAAGATCACGATGTAACAATGAGTAAGCAAAATGTTTGTAAAACTGAACCAACCAATCTCTACAAAATAAAGTTTGGTACTTTATGGTACTCCATTTACCCTAAGTACTATTTTTAACAAATAAAAATAAAGTCAGATTTTACATACATACACTATTGTTTTACTGGAAATATATATCTATAGTAGAATACTCCTTTTCATTTTTACATTGTGTTATCGCAATGCTACTTCAGATTAGGAATTATACAAAAAGAGCCTGATATATTCAATATTAGAATGTATAGCTTTTAAATAAGGCTATTAAATGAGTGGTTTTTAAGGTACTAAAACATCCATAGTAAAGAACGTCTGTACATTACATAGCATACAACTCTGTTGCCGCGTCCGTTGATCATTATTGCACTGTAAAATACAGCATCTAATTGTGATGTGAGACCAGGCAGGTTTGTAAATGGCCTGCGCCACGCGGAATCACTCCTGTAGAGAAAAATGTTTGCAAAGCAGGTGGAACGCAGAAAGTGTGATGTAGATTGTAATGCCACAGCTGGCGGTTATTGAAAGATTTCTTCCCCTTTGAATTTATCAAAGACCTTCACCTTATTGTGGGCAGTGGTGTTTATATTATTAAAGTATTGAGACAAACGTAGCATTAATCAAATATTAAGCATGCTGCATTTACTTGTATTTAGGGTAAAAGATTTATTGGAAAAGTTACCATAAGCATATTATAAGAATTATATTTCAGTGTTTTAAACTCAATTTAAAATATTTTTTGTAGCTGATTTATTACAGTGTTTCATGATTCCTTTACATTATTCTTATAAGTTTATATAAAACTCCATGTCCTTGGTTGCATACCTAGATTAAATGTTAATAATGGTAGCCAAAGATTGAACTGCTAGAGATTTTTAAAGTATAATTTTAGCCTTTCCTACTAATGTACTTTATCCAAAGTACGGCGCTGTAATTCTTTATTGTAATTGATTGGATTAATGTGGTTTGTCCAGGCTTTCCGTCAGTCATGGAAATTTGCCATGAAGACCACTCCAAGCAGTCACTTTCCAATTCTGCCATCTCAGTGGAGTATTTTGCTTCTGACCAATCAAAACAGGGGTGATGAGTTGTATCCTGAGACTTGTGTACATTTACTTATTATTTTATTAGAATTTGTATTATTGTCAATTTGTATTTTGGACTAAAGGTCTTAAGGGGATTTTTTTTCTTCTCAGTTTTTGAACAAAGCCTTTTTTGGGCTCCATAGGATGAGATATATATCTGTCTGCTTGTATTGTAATTCCTATAGAATCGCCACTTATGGTCTAGTCTCAGTTTTTAAAGCTCCCTGTGTAGGGAGCATGGATATTACGATTGTATACATTAATTAAAATTAAATCAACCATAAAATTGTGGTATTCAAAAGCCAGCAGATAAATGGACTTGTCTAAGCGTTTAAAGGTTGTCCCTCAAAAGCTTTAAGGAAGTGAAGTTAAAATTGTCTGTCTCTTATGGGAACCGAGGATTCCCTTCAGATGCTTCATGATGTGCTACAATTACTTCAGTATGCGATTTTCTTACAGCTTCGCTCCAACGCTCTCCTGTCAGTCCGCACCATGTGATGTATTGTGATATTTATTTTATGCTGTTGCAAAAACAGGCTTTTCCTATCTTCAGTTGTGAGCACTATGTACCATCTTCATTATAACTACAAAACTGTGATTAAAAAAAGTGATGGGAAATGCTTATGTAGTGTACGTACTTGTACATCTCGGTAACAGAAGGTAGCACTGCATTTGAATGTTTAAAGAAAAAAAAAAATGTCCACCCAAAAATACTTACATATTCCCTCATAAGAGGAACATTAATTTCTGGTTTTATGACAGTGATTTGTTACACAACTACAAAATACCTTTGGGCTCTTCCATTACAAATATGCAAAAAAAAAAATCACCTTGAAAAGAAATCAATTTTGTAAATTCTATTTTGCTAACATTATTTCATATGAAGTTGCAACCTGGATGTTATTTATAAAAAAGTTTTACAAATAACCAAGCATATTTATGAGTAGCCAGGTCATTTTTTTAATTACAAGTACAAATGTTGATATATTTTTAAATAGAGGATATTGGTTTATAGTAAAACGGCAAAAAGAAATTTTACAAGGGTTAAGATTTTTTTCCCGATGTGGTAATGCATTGTTATAGGGAAAAATCAGTTTCCTCTTTATATAGTTTAGTTTGTACCCCATTTAATATCAGCCCAGTGCATTGCAGTTTTCAAACGACATAAACATTACTACAGAGATGCCAAATTTACCTAAATACATCCAAATTTCATGATTATTACTCAACAAGCATTTGACAACTTCTAAAATATATCCTGTTCCAATTAAATCTTAATTAGACTCAGAAGTTGTTTGAGTCACATTAAGAACATTTCATTATCCATTATGAAAAAAATTGACACCTTAATGCGCATCTTAATTACGAAAAAGAATAGTTCATTTAATCGAATCGTCCTTCACACTGTGGCATCTGTTGCGACTAAAACCAAAAGTAAGGTGTATAAAGGGGATCCCTGCAGATTCCATTTGTTTACCGCAGGTAGTTAAAACGTTACAAGATCAGAATTTGATAAAAAATAAATAAATAAACCAAAAATAATACCGGTAATGATATGATCAGTTAAAGAGAATTAAGGCCAAAATGTCTTTCCAGGTTGGCACTATGCTTTAATGTCGCTAAGACGAAAGACAGGAGTCCAGAAGCTTTCTGAAACGTACATGAGAAATAATGTGTTAAGCCTAAGGTAGTCAAACAGAAGTGTGTACAATACACACCAATACAGGCCTGCGAGGTGCTTTTAGGTCACCTCATAGGCTGAAAGGTATGACTGTGCCAGCATGCTGGGACAAGCGGAAGACAGGGGTCACTGGCCTCTGTTTTTCAAGTACAGACATCCATAGTTTGTACCCCTTTGTCAGAATTTTCTATTTCTGTCACAGAGCAGGCCAACAGAACAGTTTTTCCAGTCCCCTTGCAATTTCTTGGGTTTAAACTGGATGGATAAATTCTATGGCAGAAGCATAACATGAATTAAACTTTCCATACCTACACACTTATCTCTGGAAAAAGAGGAAAAATAGTAATTATTAAATTATAGGAAGGGGTTCATGATATCTGGGACTCGAACAGCGTTACTATAATCTGCACAAAGGGTTATTCCTGTTTTAAATTTTTTTTGTAGCAGGATTTTTACGTACAAACATTGGTTTGGGCCAAAGGGTCCCAGTTCCTGATTTCAGTCTGAAACATGACGGGACATTAGCCTGTTCAAAGCGTGATCAGCCGTGACTCGTGTTGTCTTCTAGCTCTGCTTGTGTTGCCATGGCAATAAGGCACACAACGTTGTACTTATTTACTAGCACATGTACTCTGAATTTTTCATTTTCAAAAAAAAGAGAAAAATACATAATGCAGATTGAAAATACAATAATTCTGTACAAGTTTCATTGCCCCGAATTTGTTTCAAATGTGCTGTCAATGTTTCGAATAAATCAAACATCAGAAAAAACTGTTATACATTTGTATATTTGCTATTTGTTTTTTTTTTGCTTCTGATGCCAAAGCACAAAACACAGATGTTTGATAAATATTTCACATGTGAATGCACACATTTACCCTAAAAAAATACCCCCCCATCCTGAGGCCAATGTCAGAAATACGGAGTGAGGATTGTGGGCGGGACTACTGGGGAGGTACACATGGCGGCATTAACATGGAGCTCTACAGGAGGAAACTTCACGTGCTGAGAGGCACGACCACCAAGGCAACACAGAGGCAGCGCGACGAAAATGAATGAACCAATGGTGTGGTTTTATCACCTGCAGCAGCAGGAGTAGGAAATTCATATTCTGATGATCTGATCAGACACATTTTTGTCTCGAAAGAGACCCCATAAGAATAATATGATCTACTGTACAGACACAGGAAAAATTCTGCGTAGTCTGTTGTCTACACACCTGTTCCTACCTTTCATGCTGTACACGCTGTACCGTAGATTTTAAAAGTTTAATAATCAAATCCACATGCAGTGCCACATCATGTCATCTATTAGGAGAAAAATCGATGCAGTAGCTGTGCCTTTTAAGCCAAACCAAGGAATATTTGTGTGTTTCAGGGGGATTTCAACAGTTTTCTACAAACAAGTCTGTTTTCAAGTGTTTTTCATGGCTGAGAGAAAACGCAGTGAAATCAATGACTGAAGTATCACAGGAAAGATTATTACTTGAAAAGCAAACAAGTTCAGCAATGCTCTGACAGCACTGATGTTAGAAAGAAATATGCTGGCAGAAGGCTGTAAACAGAAACAGACAAACTATAAATCAGCTATAAATCAGTTTAAATTAGTGTGACACAATCAAGACAGGTACCTAATGAATACTAGGTTAGATTCAATAGCCTAACGAAAGTATTTTCCAGTGACGGGTCCTAAATGTTAAAAAGGGGCAATGCATTGACACTCACATTATGGATGATTTTGAGACAACAGTTCACCTAAAGCTCATTTTTGGAATTTGGAAGGAACCTGGAGTAATCAGTCAAATGCACAAACCCAAACACATACATACACACACGGACACAAACACATATACGGCATGCACAGTCCATGTATTCATCTCTTTATGGGGACTCATTCATTTCTATGGGCATAATCCTAATCCCAGCTATGACAACCTTAGCCCCTATCCAGCCCTAACTGTAATCATAAGTAACCAAACAAAATACAAGACTTTTGGAACTTTTCGTTTTTTGATTGCATTCACAGATATTTATCAAATTTAGGTTACCATTGTGGGACACAGGTTTTCAAGACATTTTTGGGAAATCTGGTCCCCACTATTTAATAATTACAAAAGTGCGTGCACACACACGCACACAAAGCCAGGGGCAGGAACAAACTGCACACCCACAGACGTGGCGTAGTTACGGAGTTACGCACAGGACCCCCACGCTGCCAAATTATTACGACCCGGGGAAAAAAAATCACAAATAAAAGGAGGAATACACAAGAAGCACCTCCATGTATAAAGCATGTCGTCTCAAGCCTCAAATAACACACAACTGCATCCTCATGGAAGACGAGACAAAAATCAGCAGAGAACGCCCTGACCCAAAGCCACACTTAATTTGCTCCAGCAAACCCTTTCACTTCACTAGCAGTCAGGTGTGTTTAAACGCAGGGCATGATTTACAGCAAAAAGTAAGGAAGCACGAGACACAAGTGCATCAGAAACACACCAAGGTTTCCCAGTATTAGGCTTGGTTGGCATCTATTTTTTCAGATAGTCATACGTTCTTGACATTTCACTCCGGTATACAGAATGCCTACAGTAATGCTCATCAGTGTTGAAGCTGAGCGGTAGGGAAATGAGGAGACAACTTCTTGCTGAAGAGTTAAAAAGGTCACCCTTTATTAACACCGCTGACACTGCGCGATCTGCAGCACCTGCCCAATCTGTGGCCGCATGCGCACTAGGTTATACGTGTGCTGCACATTCTCCAACAGCTCATGGCGCATTCACATTTTGTGGCATTAGCCTATTCATGCACGTTATTCTTTGTCTTGCTTTTAACTAAAGTGAGGATCCAATTGCTGCTAAGACCGTGCACTACAATGTGACGCCTCAATATAACATCTCCGTATGCATTTAATAGAAAGAGGGGTTTCTGTACTTTTGACAGTATTAAAAATACCTTCAGGATTTCTATATACTGGGGAATACCGTAATACAGTCATACTGCCCTAGCCTACCCCACAGCATATAATATCACAAGGCCTGGCATTCATTACTCCATTGTTCAGTTCAGATAAGCGCAGATTAAAATGCCAACACCGAACCATTATTTGGGGCCCTATCTAATATAAAATATGGCTTATAAAAACTGCAGCAATATCTTTACTTCTCACAAGCAGACTGCCTTTCTTTCATATTTCTTCTTCTCTGAATATAACTGCAATTTTGCGCCTCCAGTCCCTTATGTTCAGGTGACATCATGTGGACATGCAGTAAATGACAGCTGTCATTTGTAAAGAGATGTGGCCCAACTCTCTGACAGTGCGATGGACGCCACATCTGAGCCAGGCTACAAGTCAGAGAGATATCTGCCTTTGGGACAGGAAGAACCAGGACGCAGTAAGCAGCAGCCTGTGACGATCGCTAACTTAACACCCCACAGCATAAGACAGACAAGCACCCGACTGGCATATTACACATACCTGGCTGCCATAAATAGAGGCACCTAACGATTGTTCAGTGACAGCACTGGTTCTCCACTGTTACTAAGGTTCACAAAACTCAAATACAGATGCTCATCGCTTTATGATGGTTTGGCTTACGATATTTCAACTTTACGACGAGCGGACAACGATGCACATTCGGTAGTCAATTTCAAACTTTTATCTGTTCCCGGACTAGCGACATGCCGTACAATACGTTCTACTGGTGCTGAGCGATGGTAGCATCCATGCTTCCAGTTTCCGCAGGGATCACAAGCGTTAACATCTCATATAGTGTTTGACAATGTATAATACGGTGTTTTTTTCTCCTGTGTTCAGCCAAATAAACTAATATTCATTTATTTACTTTTCCAGTACTGGCACAGTGATCACAGTAATTATTTATTCAGTGACATTATCTATCTATCTATTTACTTATTCATTTAGCATGTCATATTCATATTTGACTTTTTTTGCACTTATGATGGGTTCATTTGAATATTCCCCCTCATAAGTTGAGGAGCATCTGTACAACATTTTTAGTATTTTATAGATGTGTTATGTGCAGCACATATCCTGTAAGATCCAGTGATGGACTGGCATCCCAGCCAGAGGGTCCTTTGCCCTCTGCCTGCATGTAACACTCAGATCTCTTCAGTCATCTTTACACTCCATATCTGATCCCTCAGATGTTCTTACATACACTATATTGCCAAAAGTATTGGGACACCCCTCCAAATTATTGAATTCAGGTGTTCCAATCACTTCCATAGCCACAGGTGTATAAAATCAAGCACCTAGGCATGCAGACTGCTTCTACAAACATTTGCGAAAGAATAAGTCGCTCTCAGGAGCTCAGTGAATTCAAGCGTGGTACCGTGATGGGATGCCACCTGTGCAATAAGTACATTTGTGAAATTTCCTCACTACTAAATATTCCACGGTCAACTGTTAGTGGTATTATAACTAAGTGGAAGCAAATTGGGAACAGCAACTCAGTCACAAAGTGGTAGGCCATGTAAAATTACAGAGCAGGGACAACGCATGCTGAGGTGCACAGTGTGTAGAACTGTCTGCAAGTCAACAGCTACAGACCTCCAAACTTTGGGTGACCTTCAGATTAGCTCAAGAACAGTGCATAGATAACTTCATGGAATAGGTTTCCATGGCCGAGCAGCTGCATCCAAGCCTTACTTTACCAAGTGCAATGCAAAGCGTCGGATGCAGTGGTGAAAAGCACGCCGCCACTGGACTCCAGAGCAGTGGAGATGTGTTCTCTGGAATGACGAATAACGCTTCTCTGTCTGGCAATCCGATGGATGAGCCTGGTTTGGAGGATACCAGGAAAATGGTAGTTGCCTGATCCAAATGTAAAGTTTGGTGGAGAGGGGATTATGGTGCGGGGTTGTTTTTCAGAGATTGGGCTTGGCCTCTTAGTTCTAGTGGAAGGAACTCTTAATGCCGCAGCATTCAAAGCCATTTTGGACAATTCCATGCTCCCAACATTGTGGGAACAGCTTGGGGATGGCCCCTTCCTGTTCTAACATGATTGAGCACAAGTGCACAAAGCAAGGCCCATAGGGACATGGATGAGCGAGTCTGGGGTGGAGGAACTTCACTGGCCTGCACAGAGCCCTGACCTCAACCCGACAGAGCACCTTTGGGATGAATTAGAGCAGAGACTGTGAGCCTGACCTTCTCAGCCACCATCAGTGCCTGACCTCACAAATGCTCTCCTGGATTAATGGTCAAACATTCCCATAAACACAGTCCTAAACCTTGTGGACAGCCTTCCCAGAAGAGTTAAAGCTGTTATAGTTGCACATGGTGGGGCAACTCCATATTAAAGCCAAAGTATTAAGAATGGGATGTCATTAAAGTTCATGTGTGTGTAAAGGCAGGTGTCCTGATACATTTGGCAATATAGTGTATCTGCATAAGGCTTTGGCTTGAAACCTATCTGCCCATAGCCTGATCTTATCTGAACCACCTTCACTTTCACAGCTTTCACCGTAATCCCCTGGGGCGCGTCAATCTTCCACCTCAGCATTTCACACCGTCACACTCGTGGTGGTTCCTGCACTTCAGAACAGCTCTCATACTATATGAGCTCCCTTTCAAAACATATTCCTTGACAGCATTCTGTCAACTGTTCCCAAAGAGAGATGCCTGGTCATAGAGAATCAGCGACCCGTTCAAGATTTTAGCTTAAAAATATTGCATGTATCAACTTTTGCTAACAAACAAATAATAAAGGTTATTTTGCAGGGATGGGGGTGTGGTTAAATTTCAAGACATCAAGATAGTGTCTGTTTAAGGTTGCATATAATAAATAATACTCAGCTTATAAACTCACAGAAGATTAAGTATAACACAGAAACATGGGCATGGTGACTCATCGATTAGCCCTTCTGCCTTGAACCTCCAGGGCTGGGGGTTCAACTCTGACTTCTGCTCTGTGTGTGTGTGTGCCCGTGTCTCTAAACCATCTTATGCTGCCCGGGATGGGCTCCAGCCTCCCACACCAATGACCCTGAATAAGACAAGCAGCTAGAAGAAGTATGGATGGATGTAAACACCGATGAGTGGGACTTTAACGCCACCTAGTGTTTAACTATGAATTACTAGTTTGAGGGAACTGCGGGTATTCAATACAACATTATACACATGCAGGCCAAGAATTCAGCTATAGCCAGAATAGGATCACAAGCTAAAAAAAAACAGGAACAATGTAAAAGCATTACCAACAATGCCTTATTCCGAGTAATATGATAGGCTAGTTATGAAATTGCAAAGAAGACAAGTCTGAAACAAGTTAATATTTAATTATCATACATTATTACAGGAAAAAAAATTAGGACATTTAAACATATTAAAGCAAAAATATATATCCAATATATTAGACAATATGCACTTACCTTTGCTAAAATATTTCATGATAAATCATTCAGCTGAGTCCCCTGCAACAAAATTGCGTTAATTGGACAGGGAATACTTCAAAATGGATTGTCATTAAAAGTTCTTTCCATTCAGTATCTGATTTTTTCCGGCTAAAAATAACAAATGTGCAAAACCTAATATTTCGCTCTTGAACAGAAAAACACAACATAAAACTCCACCACATGGCAACGTTTTCCTGCTGGTATCAATAGACGGGGAAATTAACCATTTTTCTTTGTTTGTGTTATTCAACTTCATCTACCTCTTGCATCTACTAAATATCAGCATCTGTTGGTGGGTTTGAGCAGTTTCTTCTGACCAACTTTACTGCATTGTACTGTTCAAATATATAACAAGTATGAAACAAGACAAGTCCACAAAAGAATTACAAATAAAGAATTCTTGATTGCCACTAAATTTATGACTGTATTAGCCACAAGGGCTGGTAAAAGCACTTGTGCCCCCCCATCTCCCATAATTTCACACACCATCAGACTGACCGACAGACTGACCGACCATCCATCCATCCATGATATTACAGAAAAATTAGACAAAACTTTCCTTGATCCAGTTTCTTAAAGACAAATTCATAATATTGTAAGGGTACGTGGCATGAGGTAAGGCACGGTATGTTTAACAACAGAACAAAATGTCAGACTTTAAACAAACAGAGCACAAGCAGAATGTTTATCAGGAGGGCTAGTCTGCCGAACAGCAAGCCAGTACTGCAAAGGATTAAACAGATGTCTGTTTGATGAGGCTAAATGAGGGCTTCTGTTCATTAGCCAGTCTGCATAACAATGAAAAAAGAACGCCAGTGCAGTAGTAACATCAGCTGCCCAAAGGCATTCATAAACCCAAGCGAAATAGTTCAGTATTTTGTATGCAACTGAAATGAAGCCTGGGTGATGTATATGGTGTAATCTCAACTCCTGGGAATTCCATGAGAAGAAGGCAGACAAGACATTCTGTGGGATTTTGTGGTATCATGATGATTAAATTACAGTGTTTACAATATGCGATTGGTGCTTTAATTTATTCAAACAGAATCCATAATTCAAAATGTTTGCAGTGTGCATGACACTTGGCATTATAGTGAGAAGCATGTTGGTTAGAGAAACAAATGAGGATCTAAGTCAGTCACAAGATGTTCACCACGAAATTAAAGATTAAAACGTGACAGCAGAGTGAACAAATCATAAATGATTCAATAATACTGACATCAACGAGGGACTGATGTCTTCTAAAGTCTTCACTAGAAGGGGGTAGCCTTTTACGAGATAGCATTTTCCCGTCTAATTCTAAAAAAAAAAAAAACAGCGTTTTTTGGGACATAAGAATATTTAGGTTAATCAAAATCCAAATTAGCCAGCACACTTTTAGTCTACAGTTAGTCTAGACATGCGTCAAGTTAAAATGCTACTAAGTAACTAAACGAAATACAGACCTACCCACCTACCCTGATGAAGTCATTTATCAACGCACCCTTCAAAAAACACCATGTCACCGAAAGTGTTCTTTAGGAAACCGAGGTGGCTGACTAACTAACCAGTTGTCTTCAGACAGACTACTTTTTTGCCACCTGGGACGTACTGAGAGCAAAGCAATTTGGTCCGATACTTACGATGTTTTCTTTAGAAAAGATGAATATGTATTGGTTGTTATGCCGACGCGTTCACACAAACGTATTTGTGCATATTCATGCACTTGGTTTTAAATAATTGATTCGCCTGCGTTTTATAACGCAAACGCACGGGGAGAAACTTCCCGACGTCCCAGTTGTCACCAGCAGACTCTCCTTGTACTGAGTACGTCATATTTAATGCCCCGCCTCTCATTTTATTTCGACGAATACCGAAAACGGGCCTGCCGCTGAGTTCTCTGACTGGCCAATTATCTCTACAGTAACGCCCCTTTCTGTCCCCTTCTGCTTGAATATTATCCGCCATTCGTCCTGAGTGCTTGCAGTTACCGGGAGCGATGGCATGATATTTGTAACTTTTATAAAGTGCGCAATGACCACAAATGGGTTGCCACGTGGAAAATGTAAAGAGTAGAAGAAATTATGAACATGATTTGCGTTCACAAAACGTTTTTTTTTATGTCACCGACTGGATAATATTTGCGAGCTTGTAATTGTCTAATCTTATAAACTTTGTGGGTACCGCTGTTGCTTCATACCTCCATGGTCGAGGGTTCAGTCCTGCTGCTGGTATACGTGTGGCATTTATCTAAGTGTGCCCAGCATGTGTGTTATTTTAATCAGGTATTTCACCCATGTTTTTGATGACGGTTATAACAATCATATGTCATTACTCACAATACCTGTCGCATTTGACTACATAATCACGAACTAAAACCATGTATCAGAAAACCCTCCAAATCTGGACATCTCAGCTGGGCACCAGGTTTCTTGGTTGGTATGAATTATAGTGACACAGGCTCAATACTGTCCCCCAATAACGAAATCATTATACAGGTGTCTGTGTGTTCCATCCATATGTAACATAATGTCTTTTTACGTTTTGGTTATTTCCGTATTGTAGACCTTCCATTACGCTAATATTTTTGAGAGAATGAAAAGGTGGCACTAGAATCACTGCAGAGTTATTTAAGAAAACAGCCACGCCGCTAGAAATGACTCCTCTACATCAAGCGACTTAATGCTGTATATTTCTCATTTTGGGTACCAAGCTCAATATTCAGATGAATGTCAGGCGGCATTTTTGTAATCTGCTTTGGATAAAGATTTCTGCAAATGATTCAAATGCATTTTACTGCAGCGTGACTGTTCATGTCAGTTACTTCGAATATGGAACGGACTACAACTATACATGGGAACAGTAGATTAACCCAGCAAAAATTTGTGTTATTGAATTATTTTAACTAGCAGTGACATTGAACCTGATTTAGAGAATCATGAAGTCTGACTGAATTTCTACAATGCCATAACTTGTATAATCACAGAGCATAAATGTTTTAATTTACCCTTTGCTAAATACATTCATATACACGCAGCCTGGATATTTTTAATTCAAAACATAGTGTCACTAATAAGGTAAAATAAAAAGCTAAATTAAAGGCTGGATCAGTAACATGAAAATCACACTTACAGTAGACTACCAGACTTAGGTGATATACGACTTAGAGCAGACTTAGACGATATACGTAGCGATCTTTTAGTTATCACTTACTACAGCTGTCGGCAGCAAGTTACAAAAGCCTGATAAATGACACAAAAAAATCCTGTATTTTCTGTATATTAAAAAGCAAATTCTACAGCAATAAATAAGATTAGGTAGTTGTCCCAAGGGTTATTACCAGTATTTAATTAGCTGGAAATTTTTTGTGTCTCTGCCATCCCCCCGCAGCCCCCGGCATTGACTTCGGACCCCCGCGAACCTGAATAGGATAATGAATGGATGGATGTTTAGTATATAGATAATTAAAGATGTTATATAATGTTGAAAAGGAAGATTCCAGAAACCTGAAGATCATGAGCGAATAACTTTGTGTTTAGGTTTTTGTTGTCTAAATGCAAACCACACTGGGTTACTAAATACTAAGTTTCATTTGGACAGCTGTATCAGCATTCCTGTGCATTGCTAATTGATTATTTGTAACTGAGTAAAAATAAGAATTTAATAGTATTTTTTTTTTTACAAACATTTATATAAATTTCATTCTCATTTGTATTATAACATTCTCTATATATTTAACTAATCATTATTCATCTAGAAATTGATGGTAGTTGGAGCCAAAGCAGAATTAAGCTGTAATAATAAAAAAAAGAAGACCTAGTGAAATTAAAAGGGAATGGTGTACTGATGTATAAACATGCACTGGGATTTTTATGCAGTACAGCTGAATGGCAAAACTTTTCCTTATTGCCATATGGTAGCTCACACTCATTTCATGGAGTCATAGCCAATAACATTTCCTGAAACAATGTGGTCTGACAGTTGGGTAACAGTTTAAACAACTGATGGAAAACCCTAACATTTCCCATTTACATTATGTTCATCTTTGGGAAAATCTAGTCATTGTAGGAGTCAAGGTTTCCCAATCGACTGTAAGGAATACACTTAGAATAGGACACTTTGATCAAAAGCACAAAAATGACTCATGTCTCCCTGATTAAAGTGAACACGCAGACTTTCCTGACAGTCTGACAATGCATGAAGAGATACCAGTGTACTAATAAAGAGCCAGCAATACCGTGTATCCAAATGTTACCTGTTCAGCAGACCAAAACCAAGCAACCATGTGGTGCCCAGTTCTTCACAATGTCTAGCCTCCCCAGACTGGCCACTGGGACATATTTCATGTATATTACATCACAAAATGTAATTATTTAATTCAACAAAGCATGGTTATTTATTTGACCTAATAGGCTTAATATAAAGGAAATCTTAAATGATTATTCAGTGAAGAAAAACACCTGGTTAATATTCTGAAGCCAGTTTAAAGCACAGTTTACTCACTGCTTGATTCAATTTCTGCCCTGAATAAGCACTGAAAGCCTGAAGAAAAAAAACATTCTGCGAAAGAGAGTACAGCTCACAATGGCCTGTAGCAAAAAACTGTTTTAATTTCCCATTCCATTTATCAATTTTATGGCATTTACAATCAATTATTAAATTATACCACTTCTGATGTATTTCAATAAACACCTCAACCTGTTCCCCATGTATCTTAATATTAGAGTATCAGAAATAGAATCAAAAAACAAACAAAACAATGCAAACATTTCTAACATGCTCAGCGGATAAATACTTCAGGACTGCTGTATTTTATAAATGCTGCGAGTCAACGACACACAGAAATCTATAGTCCATTTAAGGCCCTTATTTGACACTTTTCCTTTGATGTTTTCAGACAGGAAACCCAAATGACTCTCAGTCACGGTCCTCTTCTATGACGCGGCCACTTGGGTCAAGGGGTCTTCCAAGTACTGCACTAGTGCCTCAGCCTAAAAGAAGAAATGAATTCTCAATACAAACTTTTCACAATGAATCAGTACAAAACGTTTAGCAGATAGGTCTGCTTTTACACAACTGCTTACTCTGAAGCACATTAAGAACCAATTCTCTTAATTCTGACCAAATAATCATTAACAGGATGTTTGTGTGTTGTCAATGGTATTTTTCTTTACCTACTGTCACACTAAAATGACAAATTTCCACAGAAGCATCCAGGACTGTGGTTACGAAAGCAATTCAGAATTCAGAATCTTTTTTTATTCGCCAAGTACAGAGAAGTACAAGGAATTTCTTTTGGTGCGGGTGATATCATGAGATAGACAAAACACACATACAACTAAACATCTAAAGGTAAAGATACAAGAATTTCTTTCGTCAGGAGATGTGCAATGCTGAGTCAAGCATGTGAACAATATAAATAAAGAAATGAATAAACAGATAATGGACGGATGCGATGTGCAAAGAGCTTAGGCATTATAACCAAATTTTTATATATATATATATATATATATATAATTAAATTATAACCAAATGTTCAAATAGGTCAATATGCAGATTTTCCAGTAAGAAAAAGATACTTAATCTAGACAATGGCATTACATTTTTTACCATTATAAAAAAAACGTTTGTAAGACGTGCATGATCAGAGCATATAAAAGCAACTTTACGCAGAACATTTGCAGAAAACTTCAAGGTCAGGTTGGATATTAATATCAATAGTAATAAAACACTTACAGTCAAGTCATTAATTCTTTTAAAACAAACCACAGTGATCTTGTTTCTGTATTATATTGTACAATGCAAATGTTTCTGGAGAGCATACCCTGCCTGTGGTAAGAAGTTTCTTAAAAGCAGCACGTTATGTGTGACGCTGATGAAGCCAAACCTACCTTGGCTTTCAACATTCCAAAGCCCACCGTCTCCTTAGCATACATACATAGCAACAGGTTCGCAACCCGCGTGATGGCCACCCTTCCCTCCTGGAAAAGAAACAAACATTTTCTTTCATATTGCATCTGCATTACAAATATCCCCATGCAAAGATAATTTTTCACATTTACAACCTCAAATCAGAAAAAGTTGGGAAAGTATGGAAAAAAGTGCTCTCATATGAGAAAAAGTGATTCTGAAATGAACTTAAATTTCATTACAGACAGTACGAACCCAAGATATTTCATGTTTTGTCCGGTCAACTTCATTTCATTTGTTAATATACATCTACTCCTGCATTTCAGGCCTGCAACACATTCCAAAAAAAGTTGGGTTAGGGGCAATTTAGGGCTGGTAATGAGGTGAAAAAAAAATGATGAGGTGATGTCAACTGGTGACTAATCATGATTTGGTCCATGAAAGGCTGAGTCTCTGAGGAGCAAAGATCGGTGGAAGACCTCCAGTTTGTCAACAAATGCGTAAGAAAATTATTGAAATATTCAAAAACAATGTTCCTCAAAAAACGTTTGGAAGGGATATGCACATTTCTCCCTCTACAGCACAGGTGTCAGACTCCAGTCCTGGGGGGCCAGAGCCCTGCACATTTTTGGGTTTCCCCTCGTTTAACAC
>JAODKC010000137.1:16043439-16085404 GCA_026777985.1 Mormyrops attenuatus
TGTGCTAATTACCACATAGCTGTTGAGCTGAATCATTTGTGGTGGAATAGGGAAAGAACTAAGCTACACAGGGCTCCAGCCCTCCAGGACTGCAGTTTGACACCCCTGCTCTACAGTGAATAATCAAACAATTCAAGAACTGTCATTCATTAATAGCTGATAGAACCGCATGGGCATGGGGTTATTTTGGCAAACCTTTGCCAAGCACTACAATGCCACTTAAAATTTTTCAACCTAAAAGAAGCTCTATATTAATCATGTCCAGAAGCAGCATCAGCTTCTAGGGGTTTCTGGGAGGCATTTGGGACAGACCATCACACAGTGGAAATGTGCATTGCGGTCAGATGAATCAGTGTTTTAGATCTTTATTGGAAGAAATGGACGCCATGTGATCCAGACCAAAGATGAAAAGGACCATCCAGATTTACCAGCAACAAGTCCAAAAGCCAAGGTCTGTCATGGCCTGGGGGTGTCAATGCCCTTTGGTAAAGGAAATATACACTGATGTCACTATTAATGCTAAAAAAAAGTACATTGACCTTTTAGAGCAACATATATGTCGTCGAGGCATCATCTTTTCCTGGGACATCCATGCATTTTTCCACAAGACAATGCAAAATCACATTCTGCATGCATTAATAAGGCATGGCTGCAGAAGAGGGTACGGGAACTGGACAAGCCTGCCTGCACTCCAGACCTGTCTCCAACAGAGAACGCGAGGAGAATTTTGAAACAGAAAATGCGGCGATGACAGTGACGATAACCCGGTGCAGTTGCACATCTTAAGATGCGTTTGAAGGAAGAATTGGACAAACTAGCACCTGAAATGCTTCATCGTTTGGTATCCTCAGTGCCAAAACCTCTTTCAAGTGTTCTGAGAAGTAATGGTAATACAGTGATGAATGCTTTACCGTCCCAACTTTTTTTGGAATGTGTTGCAGGCCTGAAATGCAGGCATGGATGCATATTAACAAATGAAATGAAGTTGACCAGACAAAGCAAGAAATATCTTGGGTTCATACTGTCTGTAATGAAATAAAAGTCTAAGTAAATTTCAGAATCACTGTTTCTTGCATCTACTATACTGTCCCACTTATTCTGTTTGGGGTTGTAGAGGAAGAGGAGATAAGGAGCGCACACTGATTACAGCGAATTACCGCACACGACAAACCACCTCAGGGATGAGAACCAGAGTGCAGCCATGTGGCAGGCGATACTGCAGCACCACACCAGTCCGAATGGACCAGTGTGAGTTTTTTTCCGGTGGCTGGAGTGCTGGCAGAAATCCCTAGGCTCAGAGCCCCCACTGTGGCCTGCTTGTTGTAGATATTAATTAAATAATAATTATATCAAATACTTTCTGGTGGGCCTGACACATCTGCAGACCTTTTGGTCTCACCATGCAGTCCATGAGGATGAACTTGAGTTTGTCCTCATTGAAAGCTTGATGTCCGTTCTTGTCGTAGGCGGCCCAGATGTTACTGGCGATGGCGGCCGTGACGCGAGCGTCCGTGTCGCCGTAACCCGAATAGGCCAGGAGTGACCCCTCGTTATTTAACAGCCTGTGGTTTTCAAGACAACAACGTGTCAATAAACACGTTTGCAGCAACGCCATAATAATCAAACGACGATACTGCAGAAATTATTCAATTAATTTATTTTGTTATCCAGCATGGAGTTTTTTTCTTATGAAAAAAGGAAGCATATGCTTCAGGTTATGTGGAACCACATAGACACCTGTACGGAAACCGGACATTCTGTTTCTACCCAGTGGAAAGCCTAACTGCATCACGAAAGTTTCCATTTTCACATAATATACTTATCAACATGATTATACTACAAAACTTAAGAATTGGAGCAACAGTGCCTCTACGTAACAGTAAACTAACATGCTAGACGTCTGTCAAATGAGCTGCCTAGTTGGATACTTACAGTGTACTCTGTACTCCGCTTGTGTTTGCCTGACTAAGAACTTGAGTCAACGCTTTCGGTCGCAGCATAATTCTGTTATTTAGGCACAATTTTCTAGTCCTCGGCAAAATATTTTAAAGAAAAACAATCGTACGGCTCACTGCAAAGCAAACCTTTCAGGTCAGCTGATCACACATTTTAGTTCCTGAAAACGCGTAGCATCCTGGGAAGCAACTTACTTCCGGATTTTATCATGGCTCGTTATACACAGTTAAGGACGCATACTGCCACCTACTGTCTCGGAGACTGAGCGGACCTTTCGAAATAGCGAGCTCAGCAAAAGGAGTCCCTGTCTCGATGAGCAGCACAGCAGAGGACCGCGGCATGACTTGAAAAGGCAATTGCAAATTCAAATACAAATTAGAATTACTCATTAATATTAAGAATTTTTATTTATAAAAGCATTAGATACATAATATAACAAATACTTTCAATCCCAGTTTATATGCAGTATAAGTTATCATCAAATCAGTTTTTTCATTGTGAAAATGTGAATCTGTGCACAATTTTTGTCCAGAATAAATATGTTGTTTTGAAGTTCATTAAAAATATATTACCCAAATAGTCATGGGTTCATGACCTATTCCTTTTTTTAAAAAATAAATAAATAAATAAAAGGCCAGCTGTACTGGTGCTGAAATTGTGAGACTGATGGTTTAATCTCTGGAAGTTTGATTTGATTTTTATTCAGTTGTCAGCATCACAGGAGTTTGTGAGGAGTTATCTCAGCCATCGAAGAGTCAGTTCTCTGTGCATGTCAGTGTGAGTCGGCAGATTGTAGGCTGCATCCAGGGGCATAGGAACAGGGTGAACAACGGGGACATGTACCCCCCAATATTTAATTTAGATTCATTCATCTCCGCAATAAACAAACCTTTGTGCTACTCCTGTCACATTTTCCCTGTAAGTTGGAGGACCTCCTTAAAGGGCTGGATACAGATTAACATCATACCCAGGATGAAGAAATTGCAGGTTAAGGTTCTTGCTCAAGGGTCCAACAGAGTAAGATCACTCATGGCATTCACAGGATTTGAACCAGCAATCTTCCAATTGCTGGCACAAATTAATAAGCTCAGAGCCACGACTATGCCCTATACCACCAAACAGTTACTTTATTTATATTTGGGGTGACAAGAGAACCTATGTTCTGTTACCTAAGTGTATGATGTGGCTTATAAACATGGAGCAGTTTGTTTGAAGTCAGTTCTGAACCTGACAAGGAAGCCAGTGCAGGGAACACTGCACTGTAGGGATAATGTGTCCAAAATTCCTGCTCCTGGTGGCAATTCGAGCTGCTGCATTTTGAATACGCTGCAAAGTGTTTAATGTATGGTGTGTGCTCCCAGATAATTGAGCGTTACAGTACTTTAACGTACTATATACAATAAGCATGTATTCGTTTCTCAGGGTCTTGAATAGTAAAAAAAAAAAAAAAAAAGTCATAGTATGGTAATGTTATGTGTCATGGCGTGGCATGGTGAAGTCTGTGATGTAATGTAAAATGTTTGCCGATGATGTCACGAGGTGTGGGTGTTGTGTGGCTATTGGCGCGACCAGGAGATAAGTCGCGCGGGATATGTATGTGTCTTCTGAGGTGCTCAGTATAGGTGTTCATCGAAGCTGAAAGCAGTGTTTATTGTGTGGACCCACAATACAACAAAGATGGGGAAATGAGGGTGACGATCTACTTACAGTTCCTAGACAAAGGGGTTTATTAAACAAAACAGAACACCAGGGGGTACACTACAAATAAAGGGACCACGTGTATGGAGCTAAATAAGTGTCAAAAATTTTGTTCATTTGAAATAAATGTTTTTTTTTCCACTTTCATATATATTTTGATATTTGAGGGTTAATTCGGTAGCTGATTTTTTGCTTTCTGATTAAGATCTTATTTTTTCGTACTTTGTCTTTATGTCCCTATGTTACAAAAAATGACCCATCATTCTAAAACTTCCGAGAGTATTCATTAAAAAAAGAAACTAACATTTCTTCAGCACGCTGGCGCCAGCAGCTGCTCCATGTGAGGCGGACACCATCTTAAGAAACTTCGCTGCAGATACCTACTGTAGGCGGATACTAGCGCAAGCAGATACTGAAGGCAACGAGGGAGATCCTCAGCGTCTATGTTACGCTGTCACTCATTATTGCCTTGCCCTCTCAGCTGATACCACGCCCCTCTCCGCTGATACCACGCCCCTCTTAGCTGATACCACGCCCCTACGCCAAATTAGGGTCACAAGTCTGAAACTGAAAAAACTGAAAAGCCAGAAAAAAATAAATTTAAAACTGGGAAAAAAAGATCTGAATCTGAAAGCAAAAAATCTGCAACTGAAAAAATATGCCTTCAAATATCAAACACTATATATAAGTGAAAAATGAAAATATAACATTTATTTAAAAAAATTCCAGAATTGAATTCAAATTATATTTAAACTGAAAAAAAAAGTTCCTCTCAGCTCCCAGCGCACCTGTACCAGGTATTCGCTGTCCTTGATTGGCTGGGAGCGGTGAGGGAGCATAAACGTGGACTGTCCGTGGTTCCCCAAGGCCTGGGTTGGGAAACACTGCAGTAGATGACCAAACCACCTCAACTGGCTCCTTTCGATGCAGAGGGGCAGCAGCTCTACATTGAGCCCCTCCTGAATGTCTGAGCTCCTCACCCTATCTCTAAGGCTGAGCCCAGACACCCTGTGAACGAAACTCATTTCTGCTGCTTGTTTCCGCAATCTCATTCTATTGTCACTACACCAAAGCTTGAGACCAAAGGAAAGAGTAGGAATGTAGATTAAGCTGTTTTTTTCAGATTCGATCAGAATGCACGAATGTGAGAGGCCGTTAAAAATGAAATATATAGTTTGTTTTAGAAAATAACCAATAACTCCGCAAACCCCCAGCGTTCTGTGGTGAGGACCGGTACCGGACAGCGGGCCAGGACCAGTACTGGACTGGAGCCCTTCGGTTGGGAACCCCGAGCCTATAGGACTGGCCCACCCTGCTTATCAGCACAAAACCTTTTTACTACTGCAAATCATAGAAATGACCCTGATTAAATGGACAGATAGGGTTATAATAATCCATCCATCTTCCAACTTCTTATAGAGTACAGAGTCACAGGGACCTAAATCCTATCCCAGGCAGCACAGGGCACAAAGCTGGGTAAAACCCAGTACGAGATACAGGGGTAGGATTCAAACCCATATCTGTGGAAAGGTGAGGCACTCAATCAGCCACAGTGCCCTGTTATTTTAGCTAAAATTTTGCGTTATATTAGCTTCTGATGTACTTCTCGCTCAACCGTGGTGGTGCTCACTCATGGGATGTAGATCTGTGTAGAGGTAAGTATGAAATATGACATTTTATGACATATACAGCTCTGGAAAAAATGAAGAGACCACAGCAGTATTTTTAGTTTCACTCATTTCTCAATTTGTGGGTATGCTTCTGTGTAAAACATACATTTTTCGTAAACTCCAACCTGGCTCTTCACTGTTTCTCATTAGTGAAGGGCTTCTTCCTTGCTTTATGGGTCTTCAGTCCTGCTTCTACGAGCCTGTTATGAACTTGTCCTAGCACTGCACTTCACACCACTAAATGTTTCCCATTCTTTTTGAAGGTCACTTGTTGTCATCCTCCAATTCATGAGGCACTGTTGGACAAGTTGATGGTCATCTCTGGCATTAGAAAGTCTCTTCTGCCCTCTGCCTGGCTGGTTTTTTGGATTTCCTTCCGTCTCCTGCTTCACATTGTTCTTGTGTGCTGCGATCTTAGAAATTTTGAGCCTGGAAGCAACCTGCTGCTCAGCGTAGCCTTCTGCCAGCGGAACCAGGATTAAACGAAGACTTTTTTTTAAAAAAATGGAGTGGTCTCTTTGTGTTTTCCAGAGCTGTAGTTTATGCCATATAGTGAAGAAGGCAGCAGGAGACTGACAGGCAGATTGGTGCAGCGTCGGCAGTGACACAGACACTGTATCATTCTGTCATGGTGAAGAGAGAGCTGAGCCGGAAGGCAAAGTTATACATTTACCAGTTAATTTATAAAATCGCCAAAGGGTCCGCCATCAGCCAATTTCGCGAAACATTTGTACTACGTAAACCACTCCGCGGGCATCAAAAGGTTGGGAAACACTTTAGCACTTTAGTCATAGTCGACTTTAGTTAGGGCGCCAACTTAACAACAGGCTGTCCTCTGGCGCACAACGTGAAACTGGGCGGTGAAGCTTGCCTAGGGTACCACATAGGCTAGAAAGGTAACCCTAAGGACATCTAATACAACAGCACCCTTTGACAATTAAAAAAATCCGGAGCCATACGCAGGAGATAGTTTTAAGTATCATAATAATAATAATAATAATAAAAATTGCTTGAGGTAACGATTAACTTCCTTTCAAGGAGGAGGGATTGTCGGGAATAAGCGTACAGCCCTCCCCTCCGTGTAAACAAGCCAGGCAGGGTAAAGACGCCGATCAAAATTTCGGGAAAAAGTTATTGCAATTTACTGAATACATTAGGTAAGTCTGTGAGATGAAAGGCTTTTTGTGTGGGATATTCTGAATTGTGTTGTCATATTTAACATAAATATAAAATTCAGGTTTAACGTGAATGAGGTACGTGGAACGCATTAAATAAAACCAAGAAGTAAAACCAACTTCGTTTGAATAGATCGGGTCTGGAAAATTGCTAGATGGTGTTTTTGTCTTAAGATTTAGTTATAACATAAAGATAATCACAGCTAACTTTGAAATTGTTTATAATGTTCTAGTTTGGCAAAGTGGAATTTCCCTGGTTATGAACTTCCTGTTTGTCTGAGTATAAGGATCATAGAGTAGCTTGTATTGCACAGTGAATACTTTGTCGTTAAAGTATAGAAAATCCTGAGAAAATGATGAAGAATAGTAAAGTACGAGGCGGCACTTTACTATTTACCACTGCATTTTATAAAAATATGTAAATGCAATGAAAAAAGTAAAAATGGCAAACGTCCAAGAGAAACCTTGGTGTGTTTCTGATGCACTTGTGTCTCGTGCTTCCTTACTTTTTGCTGTAAATCATGCCCTGCTTTTAAACACACCTGACTGCTAGTGAAGTGAAAGGGTTTGCTGGAGCAAATTAAGTGTGGCTTTGGGTCAGGGCGTTCTCTGCTGATTTTTGTCTCGTCTTCCACGAGGATGCAGTTGTGTGTTATTTAAGGCTTGAGACGACATGCTTTATACATGGAGGTGCTTCTTGTGTATTCCTCCTTTTATTTGTGATTTTTTCCCCGGGTCGTAATAAGTTGGCAGCGTGGGGGTCCTGTGCGTAACTCCGTAACTACGCCATGTCTGTGGGTGTACAGTTTGTTCCTGCCCCTGGCTTTGTGTGTGTGTGTGTGTGTGTGTGTGCGCGCGCGCGCATGCGTCCGCTTCTGTAATTATTAAATAGTGGGGACCAGATTCCCCCACAATATCCTAAAAACTATTTACCATGTGGAGACATTTTTTCAGTCCTCACAATGATAACCTAAATATTATAAATATCTGTGAATGCAGCCAAAAAAGTAAAAATGCCAAAGTCTTGTATTTTGTTTGGTTCTTTATGGTTAAGGTTAGGGCTGGGTAGGGGTTAAGGGTGTCGTGAGTGGGATTAGGGTTTTTCGCATAGAAATGAACGGACAGTCCTCACTAAGATAGGAATACAAATATCTGTGTATGTTTGGTGATTTGAGCTTGAACTGTAACAAACTTTATATTGATTAAGGTAAATTTAGAGTCCTACCAGTTCTAGGCCGGAATATATTATGGCTACTAAGCAGCCATTTTCAATGCCTGTGTTTATTTCAGTGTTAATCCAGAATTGATCAAGCTCCCATTTTTCCAGGATTTAAATAGGTGGCACCTCAGTGTTTACGCAGTTACATAAAGCAGGCTGACATGTGTATGTCTCATAACGTTGAATTTACTGGCATGTTTTAGGTGAAAACAAGCCTTGAGATTTGGGTGTACAGTACAAAAACCTTAATTTTTCATGTATTCAGAAGCATAGTATTGCATAACTGGGGACAGAAAAACCTGATATGCCAGAAGGAAATACTCGTGTACCTGTTTTATGCCATCTTCCATTGCCGAAGCCCAGTTCCAATACTAACAACACAAGTACACCACAAGTACGGTCTTTGCATTCTTGGTATCGAGATTCGTCCTGAGATTAGTGTGCGGTTTCAGTGATTTATTTATTTATGTTTGTTTGTTTGCAAGTTCAAAGCCTTAAGGGCGTTCTACAAAAAGGATTTTTCAGTTAGTTGGGTTAACTTAAGCTAGAAGGCATGATTGTCTAATAGGAGTGCTCCTTACCTAAACTCTTATTGAACGATCATTGCTTCTATCTTAAGTTAACCCAGCTAACTGAAATCCTGATTCGTGGAACACTCTTTATAGCTAAAAGTACCATAAAATGCTGTTCGAGAGACCTTGAAAAAAAGAAACTTCGGTACTTAGAGTGCATCCAAAATCGCATACTTGTTTGTTATGTAGAAGGCAAAATATATAATGCAAAGTGAGCAGTATATCTGAATCCAGATAGATGAGACCTTAGACAAACATCACTCAGGTGACATGCCGCATTCTGCAAAATTCCAGTGTGCAACCGATGGATGCTATGCTATCCTACTAGCTCACTAAGCAAAGAAGAAAGTCACTTCTTGGAGTCAAGTCACATCATTGGTAAACATCTGGGTCAGGCAAATGCAAAATGGCAAATGTGGTGTGTCCAAGTGCATACATACAGTACGTACTCTATTAGCGGTTGAGTAGAAGCCTTCTGATGAAATTCAGTGTCTACTGTGAAAGCACCTGATTTTGCACGTACCCTTAATGCCAAAGACATTTTAATATCATGATAAAGTAGTCTTTCTGAGTTTTTCAATGAGCTATACCTGATGTATTTAGCTGTAATTTCATCAAAATTAAAGATGGTGATGCAAAGGGCATTAGCTGAATTAAAATGTAATGATGTTTATGGATCCTAACTTGTGAGAATAAAGATGCAGTTGTCATGGCATGGTCTTTCCAGGCAGGAAGAGAGTGACGATCCACTGGTGGGTCCGAGACTACAAGGGGTTTATTAACAATGAATCACACTACGAAACCAAAAGGACCATGAGGGGTCATGAACAAATGGGGAAAAATGCTAAGTTAATAAACTAATAATGACACAACCAGGAAACAGAACTAATAACTAGAAGTCAAAAGGAAACAAGGTTAGGGAACAAAGCAACCAACACACATTGACGCAACACCTACACATCCACAAACAATGACTCACTAAAGAAATGAACTCGGCCAGTAACTGAAATACACAAAACAAACCAGGCTAACGAGAGAGCTGGAGTGAAACATAATCAAGACAACCAATCAACTAGAACACCAGGCAACTAACAACGATGATGACAGAACTAGGAGGCTTAACAGACAAAATCAAAGCAAAACCAATTATAGAATCAAAAGGTACAAAACGAAACCAGAATAGAACACAAGAGCAGGAGCTAAGAACATATCAAACAGGGAAAAGAAACCCAATACTACAAATACTAGGATCAACAAAACTCCGAGGTTAGTTTTAAGCTAGTTCAAACCCTTAACCAGCAGGTTCTCCATCTCTGAACCATACACTCAGCCCACTGAGCTATGCGGTGGTCCCGAGAGCAAAGAAAACACGCAAGGGTTGAAGGATTATCCGACGGTGGGGGGGGAACCAAATGCAATGCCTGCTGGCCAAACGAGGAGAGGTCAAAGATGGAGGGGTCAGACAGTACTGACCGTAACAGTCATTTTTGTGCATTTTTTTAAATAAATACGTTTGGTAATTATCCCATTCATATACTGTGCTAATCACTTGATTTATCCTCCTTCAGCTGCCTGTGAAAGCGAGCTGCCAGGATGCCAGTGTCTGTGACGAAAGGCGATGGGGTCACAGTTCTTACCATGAACTCTAACACAAAAAGCAGCTGTCCCCTGATATTCCAGCTTCTGGCAGCCCTCTGCTGCAGCCCAGTGTGTGCTGTGTCCCAGGGGCTGAACAGGGTCCTTGGTGCTGCACAGTCAGCACTTGGGGTACGCAATGCTTTTTTATCCTTAGAGCAGTGTTTCCCAATCCGGTCCTTGGGGACCTGCAGACAGTGGAGTGTCTGGCAGAGCGCTAGGAGGGAGCAAAAATGTGGCCCCATTTATGAGTCCCCGGGAACCAAGTTGGGAAACACTGCCCACAGACCATTTTTAACATATATGAATTAGTTTAATATTGCTATGCAGTAATGCTAACAGAATGACAGTTCCGAATGTTGGTACACAATTCAAGCAACTGAGTTTGCCACAAACTGAAAGGCAAGTTTAATAAACAAATTTTAGCTTCTTTTTGCTATGCTTAATCCATTTGAATCAGCAAATAATGAGTAGAACATGTGAGGTATTGGCTTGTGTTGAATGTCCATTGGAATGGCTTTCAGAAATCTCTAAAACAATATCTGCATCATTTTGCCTTCCATGATTTGTTGAAATCTCTCTACAGACTGTCCAGATCATGCTGGGGCTATTCAACATTGGCCTGGGAGCTATCCTCACAACTGGTAGCTATTACTACTATGGACCCTTGGTGTCAACCAATGCCCCCTACTGGATAGGTGCAATAGTGAGTTTGCCTTTCAATTCTTATGTTTCATTATAAGGTACATAGATATTTTAAAAAATTATACCTTGCATCTTCCAGATAATAGTTTAATATTGTCTTTTTTGACAGTTCATTATTGCAGGAATCATGTGTATTCTCACTGAAAGATTTCCAAGTCAGTGCTTGGTGAGTTGTTTAAATCCATCCGTCTTACACCCACTCATTCTTATTTTAAAAACAATAAGTCAGTCTGTCTCAATTATAAGTTGTGTCTAATCTAATTGACTTGGCCATCTGTTGATATCGTCCAACTGATGATATCACAAAGAAGACACAGGATACATTATGCAAGCATAAAGATTCATGCCAGTGAATGTTTTTGATACAAGCTTCACAAGAGTTCACTAGATTAAAATTAGTTAGTAATATAGTCTACATTCACATTACAAGCCTCGTTGTTCATGTCTGTTTTCCGATCTGACCTCATTCACGTTACATAGCCATGAACTGGATATGCATCCGAACCAAGACCACATATGAAAGTGACTCAAATCTGATTTGACATAGTTAAGGTATTTAACATCTTTGCCATCTCAGGCTAAATTATTAGTATAAATGTCACAGTTTTAAAGTATTGTCACACACTTGGAATGATTATTGAGCTTGATCGTCAGATATAATGGAAATTGAGAACCAGGAAGTATTTTATCTGTGTATCATTGTCTGATCACTGACTAGTTGCTACCCGCTTTCTTTGGTGTTAAGCATTCTGTTATATTTATTGCTCTATTACGTTTTTGCAATATGACCAAGGAAGAATGGAATTTTTTTTTTTGTATGACACCTGGAATAGAGATGCTGAAATGACAAAGACACTTTGCCATAATCACAGACAGAAACTTATTAACATCCGGTTAACCAGTCAAAGGTCAGTCAGAAAAATTGTCTTCCTCCCACACACTGGCACATGCATCTCACACAGTGTACTGTCACACGTAACACACGACGACATCGCACCCTCACATTACTTAAATGGAACTTGTAGAGCTTTCATACACCTAGTAAGAGAGCCTCATTTCAGTGGTTCATAAATCAAGACGAACCTGTTGCTGTCTGAATCATTTATTAAACATGTTGGAGGTCTTCAGTAGCCAAAGTAAGGAAATCGCAGCAGGGCCTGCTTGGGATTTTCTCCCATTCCTAGGTATTTTTGCTGTTATTGTGAATTTAATCAGTTCCTGGCCATGTTCCCAGTATGCTTCTGTCTATTTGCATGTTTTTAAAGATGAGTACTTTTATTGAGATGTTAAGTCAGTTGTGAAATTACTCTGAATATAAACTGAATAATTTAGGAATCATGTTTTTTTCACATTCACTTTGTCAGTTGAGATTACCAAACAAGCTCCAAAAAATAGGATTTCTTAAGGTGTTTTGCCCCCATAAAAAACATTTATAACTGATAAGTTGCAGTCATTATACAGGCTACTCTGTAGGGAACTGTGTCACTTAAGGGTACACCACAGTAACATCTCTTTAGGACTTGAATGTGGCACATCCTTATTACAGCCCAATGGCCTTTACTGCTACACTACATGATGTAGAAGAATGTGGCAAACTGATTGCTATTAGATCTGTCATCGTCTAAACACTTATCCTGAACAGCCTCTCTGGCGGGTCTGGAGTTTCATATGACGCAAGGCTGGGGGACACCCAGAACGGCAATCCAGTGCATGATAAGGTCATAGGACGTCCTGGGTAGGAAAGCAGTGCATCACAAGGTCGTGGGACGTCCTGGGCAGGAAAGCAGTGCATCACAAGGTCGTGGGACGTCCTGGGCAGGAAAGCAGTGCATCACAAGGTCGTGGGACGTCCTGGGCCGGAAAGCAGTGCATCACAAGGTCGTGGGACATCCTGGGCAGGAAAGCAGTGCATCACAAGTTCATGGGACGTCCTGGGCAGGAAAGCAGTGCATCACAAGGTCATAGGACCCATCAGTTCAGTACAGCAAAAAGAACCACTGTAGCAGGGCTGTAACAGTGCCAGTGCTGGTATGGATTTCACCCCTTTGTTTCTTGCCCACAGGTCTTCCTGAATGCATGCATGAGCTGTGGGTGTGGTGCGATCGCCCTGACCGCCATCGTGCTGTACTCCCTTGACCTGGCTAATGGAGCTGGCGTCCCATGGGTCTGCAGGCAGAATGACTACAACGATAGCTATGGCTACCGCTGGGGGACAACAATCTCGCCCGAGGTCGTCCGCATGCGAGACATTAACAGGCGCAGAATCCTTGAGCTTTGCAGTGAGAAAAGGCACATGTTGCTGGTGGGTTGTGTTTGGGACACGTTCTTTGATGCAGTGTGGAAGACCATTTTCTTTGTCATTTTATATTTACATTGTTTTCTACATCTGAAACCAAACCGTCAATTTATAAACAGTGAATGTGACCATTATGATGAAAAGGAGTAGTAACCATAGCAATTTTAAGAGATCTGTGTTGTTCCGTTGTGCTAGCTTGGTTCCCTGACTTTAATCTTGTTCTAATCTCAGCGTTTTCCTCTTGTTCACCCCCCCAGATGATGCTCGGGGGAATAGATATTTTGTTGCTCGTTTGTGCTGTTCTACAGCTGTGCATCAGTATCAGTGTCATTGTCCTGAACCTAAAGGCTCTGTATCAGAAACACAAGGAGGATAAGGTAAATTGTTTTAATTTTTTTTACTCTTTAAAAATTCATTCATTGCGTACCCTTTAAAAATTGTAAAATTGTTTCTATTAACTGTGTCATGTTCACACACTCCCCTGCAACTAAACTGAACATAAACCAGAGAGATCCTACTTACATCTTTCCAAGGCCAGTCACGAGTTTTATTTGCCACATTTTCACAGAGTACAGAGTGATATGTAGGTTTATGAGCAGACCACACTGTGGCAATTTACAAAATACAAATTAAAAATTACACCGTGAAATAAATTTTAATATATAAATATAAATGAAAACACCTGTCTTACATACTCTAGATACAAAAAGAAATTATGTAAGGAATGTATACAGAATACATTTTTCAGTGTAATCTAAATATGTACGGTATATGGCAGAGATGTGTAGCTCTCAATGGAAGAGAGCTACAGCCATGCAAAAAATGTATCAGTGTGTGCATGCGTGAAATTTCGGAGGATAAATGCATTCAAGTGTGCATGAATTATGGAATGTGTCGTATACTAGGCACATACGAGTAGATCATGCAGCATGTAAATGACCCATCATATGAATTATAAATGTATGATGTACGATTGCACTCTCACACATATAGAGTTGACTTGGCTGCTACTTAATAATTGCACTTTTTAAGAGCCCTTTAATTTATTATGTCATATATATATATATATATAGTTCATATTCATATACACACATAGTTTTATATTTCTACTACAATTATTACTATGTACATGCATACACATACATAATTACATGTTTAATTATATCATTATCACAATTACTGCTACTGTTAAAATTAATTACCATATATTTATCACATTACCCAATTGCCAATCTAGTGTTTATTATTTTTCTTTATATACCTTTGCTAATTGTTGTATGTTTTTTGTAATGTCTTCTAAAAGCGCTACCAAGGCAAATTCCTTGTATGGAAACATACTTGGCTAATAAAAGGATTCTGATTCTAAAAGTAACCAACTGAATGACAGGAAGACTGTACAGTATTTGTAGAGGGAGATTACAAAGGGGGAGGTGGAAGGTGTTTATAACCACATCCTCAAACGAGAAATGTAACTGAAGTAACTGTCTTTCTGTAACCATTATTACATATATATAGTTTCAAATTGATTTGCTGGTCTTTGCAGGAGGACCCAAAGCTCCTTAAACCTCTCTTGGATGAGGTTGCCGTCATTCCTACCGTGTGAAGGAGCGACCCTGCAAGCACTGTTGGCAACACAAATGAGTGCATTCTTCATACAACCACATTTTCTTGATTTGTGATTCAGAATTAACTTCTTGAGCACAGCTTTGGTCACAGCCCAACAGATGCTTGATTATCCATCTAAATCTCCTAAAATGTCCACATTTATATTGTTTATTTTCTGAGACATTTATGAGGGGCAATATGGAAAGAGGGGGCACTTTTCTTTTCAGTGATCTTTAAATGACTGGTTATATAATCATCACTTTGTACTCTTTTGAATAAACGAAATCAGCACAAATGAGCTGTGATTTGGAGAAATACTATCTATAAAGGAATCTGGTTCCAGAGACCAGTCCATGTATGATGAAACTTTATGGTCAGAATTCATCATTGTTACTCTTTGAACGTCTGTAATAAAGCTAGTTACTCAAACTGCACCTTTAAACCAGTGACAGTAACGTCAATAGGGAAAGCACTGCAGCATTTACTTTCAGTAAATGAAGTGTTTTGTAAATTTTCCACAGTGTGATTTCCCCATGGTGGCTGAAACCTGCACAGGAATGGCACACTGAGTGTGCCTCATCTCCGAAAGGTTTCGGTCTCTCACAGAACTTACCATACTTCTCCAACAGGTGGCAAGCACAGACCGCTGTGATTGTCAACAAATATCAGAATGACCAACGCTTTTTACGCCTTACATTAGGATGCATAGTAGGGTAAAATCAGCTGTATATTAAACACACTTGTACCTGTATACATCAATAAATGTTAAATGAGTTTGTAAACCACAAGATAATCAGAACTTCGATGTGGTCATAAGGCAAAGAGACTACAATGCAGTGTAAGCTTAGGCTCTTCTCTATTAAAAAAAGCAAACTGATACTTGATATCAGTCAGCTTCTTATCACAATTGGCTGAAAAAGTCACAAAACTGGTTTTAAAACAGCTAATCTCTATCAGTCTGCACTTTTGTCAATAACATGTCAACAGAGACATTTAAATGTCATTGTTCTGCTTCCCAGTGGTGACCGTTAACAAAAAAATAACACTATGGAACTTTATGAAGTCATACAAAATCTTAAGGCAGGGATTTTCAAATCATGGTCCTCAAGGGCCATGTGGACTAACTACCTGGGAGAACTGAAAACACGGCTTGGATTTGGAATGAAGGGCCAGAATCGAAGAGCCCTGCCCTAAGGTAACAGTTATGTGTCTTTTTCTTCATATTAGCATTAGCCGCATTAGCTAGATAGGCATGTGGTCCTGTGGGTCAGGCCTCTGTACCCATCAGAAGGTCTTCAGTTCAAATCTTACAGTCAGGTGATTTCACAGTTGAGCCCCTGAGCCAGGCCGTTAACCCCAATTGTTATGCGGACCGGCTTCCTCAATATGTGTCACTTTGGAATAAAGAGCGTCTGCTAAATAAATAAATGTAACGTAAACACTGAACAGGTGGTGCGTTCATGCGTGAAGCATGACGGCATAGTGAGAAGGAACTACTGCTCTCCAAAAATACCTTTCCCACCAGGTCTGGCACAGATTGCTGTTTTTTTAATGTGGAGGAAAGGATGATGATAGCTTCAGGGGTACTGAGAGAGTTAGAAGGTATCCACTGGCATTTTCAGGACTGCATTAAATGCATAAACAAATATATAAATGTATATAAACTGCTCACATTTCTGTCTACGTTAATTCCTGTAAATGCGCTTGGATTTACATGAGTAAAAATGTGTTTGGACCACACATCACTGGTGAGGAAACAGGTGTAAGGAAATATGCTTTCTGACAAAGCCTGTCTTTGCTTTTAATGCCCTGACATTCCTGAGCTGTAGTTAGCGTATTATAGAAAAGGACACAAACTGGCTACCGTCAAAATTGAAAATGTGAACTATGACAGTCCTGAAGTGCAGATCATCTCCAGATGAGCACATTTGTGAGTGACACAGTTCCGGGATAAAGGAGAAATGACACGTCCTGTGAAACGTGAAGCATCAGACAGCAGGTGGAGACAACGAATGAACCGGAATATGTTCCACATATGTCTCTTAGAAGATCACGACACAGAATTCAGACTTCCATGTACTGTATAAGAATTCAGGAACAACAAAGATAAGTGTAATAAGCTGTATTACAGGGGATTTTACTCAGTACACACGTTTTTAAAACATTACAAGATGTTACTTTCTTGGTATTTATACGGCTGCAAATCACCTATGTCATGTGTACCATTCATATGGTGTTCTTTGACCCAGAATTTAAACTAGTAATGAAAAAAAATATTATACAGGTTGGTATAATTAAAATACTGGTTTTGTGAAACAAAAGACAAGGTGAGACAATTCAAAACTCTTAGTCATAAATGGGGGGACATAATGTCACACTGGATTTCATTAATACCCCTGATTTTGTATACCATGTGTTCTGTGTGTTTTTTTTCCTCCCCAAGTTTAAAACACACAGATGGACTTGGGACTCGGAAATGTCTATAATGTGCACCCTATGATCAGGGGTGCTGCTTGAGATTTTGCACCCCCCAACCCAGATCAATCCAATTATGTCATAATTGTTTAGGGTCCCTGTCACTCAAGGGCCTTTGGAATTGTTCTAGCTCCCTCCCTGTACAGCACCCCTGCCTATGATGGATTGGCATCCCATCCATTGTATCCCCTGCCTGTGCTGTGCTTCCTTCGACAGGCTCCGGGCTCCCTGCGACCCTGGCAGTGTATGTTTGTGGAAATGCGACAGAGATACAATTAAGCCCGAAGCCATGTAATTCCTGCTGGATTGCATGTCTGTTACAGGGAATGAAAAATTGATGGTGTAAATTGGCTTGAGTTGTTTTGTACACATTTGCACTTTAGCAGGGAGTAAAGTTCTAGATTGCAGAGGTGAATGGTGGGCAGAATTAAAAAATTATTTAAAAACACGTTGTGGGCTGGACAGATCCAGGCTGGCACTTTGAGACCCCTGTGCGGGAGGATTTGATGCTTATAGTACAGTCGCCCCCTCGAGAGTCATGAATGTGACATTCATGGTTTTCAAACGCATATTCCAAAAATATATAAATAATACTGACAATGATTTACATTACAAAAACTTATAAGATAAATAAATATAACTAATTTAATATATGTTTGTGTAAGTACATAATGCATCTTTAGTATTAAAAGTTATTTATGATTAAAAACAAAACTGTGGCGTTTACACATCTTGGCTTGGGTCCACTGTGTCTTTGTCTTGGTAATTAGTGTCACTTGCGTGTTAGCTGTCTTTGTGATGGTGGAATCTCACATTTATTGCAGTAACTTCTACACCTTACAGTGTTGTCAATTTGCATCTTTAATAATGGACCTGAGTATTATTCATGAATATGCCTTTTCAAAGGGATATTCTGCTCCTAACCCTCGCAAATGTGAAGGAATGACTGTACATTTAACTGGATTAAATGACCCTCCACAATTATTGGCACCCCTGGTAAGGATGAGTGAAAACAGTTATAAGAAATACACATTTTAATGAGTTAATCTCACACTGAAAAAACAAGGGAAATGCAACCTTTAATTGAAGTAAATTTTTTCAGAAAAATAATCCCTCATCAAGAAATATTTATAATGAAACCACACGTGCTGCGACTTTGGCACCCTAGAAATCCTTATGAATAAAGTGTAACTGAAACATTTTCTCCATTTATATATTTTACTGAAGCTGATCAGAGTCTATAGAAACTTTCAGACAGTAACGACTTCCTTTTTCACTGGGGCATAAATATGAGGTTATACAAAGGCCAGTCTCCCGTAGTCATTCATCAACATGGCAAAGATAAGATAACACACTAATCAAATGAAGGAGAAGTGTGTTGACCTTCAGAAGTCAGGGAATGGATTTTTTCTTTAAAAAAGAAAGCTACTTTCCTTAACCCTCTGGAGTTATGACAGACATTTAGGTTTTTGGAAAGTATATGTTTGAAGTTGATTTTAACAAAAAATAGAATAATAACATTCTAAGTGGTCTCAGATTATTGGTGCTGAGTTTGTGCTGAATAAAAGCACATGTGACACTTTGGGATAAATGTTTTTGAGATAGGTGAAATATTTTAGAATGTCAAGGCGTGTCAGACTACCCCAAAAGTGGCTGAGAGGCCTCAGACTCCAGATGTCCATTTCTACCATTCAGGCAATAAATAAAATGTTCAAATCACCTGGGATTGAGACCAACATGCCCACTAGACCAATGCTTCCCAAACCGGTCCTTGGGAACCCCCAGTCAATACACATCTTTGGGTCACCAAGTCTCCAAACCCGCCATCAGATGTCACCTCCATGCCAACAGATTATTTTGGAAGACTTGCCAGAAAAAGCACCTAGAGTTTGCTAAATGTTACTGGAATTTTTACTGGAACCAAATTTGATGGTCAGATAAACACTCAAGTGTAGGTGTGGCATAAAGAGAAGGATGGCCATTCTCAAATGATCCTGATCCCTGTCCTTAAGTACAGATTGTCCCTGGGTTAAGAATGTCAGACTTATGGAAAACTCCTGCTTACAAACAGGCTGCCACAAAGCCTATTATTTTAAAAATTTGAGTTACTGTAAATGCAATGGTTCATAAGAATGAACGCACGCACTACTTTTGTGACGCTCATGAAAATATGCGCGACTTCTGCGGTGCGTCGACTTTTATTATTACTGTATAATTATGATTATTATATACATAATTATATACTGCATTATAAGTTTACCTGCATTTGATTTAAAGACAGACCTAAGCATCAAATCTCATTTGTTACCTGCCTGTATGGTGGAGGTTCAGTGATATTGTGGAGTTGTTTATCCTCCAGAAGCCCTAGGAAGATTTTTGGGGTACATGGCACTATGGACTCTATGAAATAAAGAAAAGTAAGTAAAACTGGGTCATCACTGGATCTTCCAGCAGGACAATTTTCTGAAACATACGTCCGCATCAATGCAAAAATGGTTAAGTGAACGCAAAATCAACTCAACTCAATGGCCAACTCAGTCCCCTGATCTAAACCTGTGGGGTCAACTGATCAGGAGAGTCTACAGGTGAGAAACAATGGCCCTGGATGATCTGGAGAGATTCTGTAAAAAGAAATGACCTCAGATTCCCTGCTCAGTATTCTCCACCTTATATGATGTTATAGAAGACGACTCAGTGCTGTTTTATTGGTAAAGAGAGGCGGTACAAAGTATTGGATGCAGTAATGGCAATAATCAGAACACATATGGTTTTGTTAATTAAAAAAACTTAATTTCTTAATAAGGCATTATTTTTCCTCTGAATAAATTTACTTCGATTAAAGGTTGGATTTTTTTCCTGAGTTTAAGGTAAGTCACTAAAAGGTGAATTTATTATAAATCTTATTTTTACTCATCTTTACAAGGGGTGCCAATAATTGTGAAGGGGACTGTATGTGTACGTACTGGTTCCTAAGATATGTATTTTAATTTTATTTACTTAGTAACTGCTTTCTCCAAAGATACATGCAAGTTAGGTCAGAAGGATAGATCAGAAGCACATATTGTTTAATAAGAATCACTCTGCAGATACTTATTACCAGTCAATGACTGTGTGAGTAGAGTGCAGTTGTGTGGAGCGGACTTCTTAGATTTACGTTAACTTCCTGTCACTGTTTTAAACAGGATGTTAGTTTGGAGCTAACTTTTTGTGGTTGCACTGGAACACAAACATTCTCAGAGCAGTTTTATTCTTATTAGGTCATAGTTCAAATAAAAATTAAGTAGGCTATATACTTTATTTTCATGTTCAAGAATGCATTTCAGAATTTTTGTGTTTTATCACTGAAGCTATCTGATACAATATATAGAAAGTGTAACACAAATTACCAAGCAAATTAAATCACTGAGCTTTAGTAAGACTTACCCAGGCCTTTGGAATTAAGGATGACAACAACTTTGTTGACTTTTACCCATAATAGATATATCTTTAATTTCTCAGGAGCAACACTGAGTATTTCATTAATCTTCTGAAAATACTTCCATTATCTAAAGTGACATGAAAAATACCAGATTTTAGAGATAACTAGATAGTCAGTAATTACAAGACAAGTGGTGAGATCTCAAGCCTTCGAACTATTAAGGTGAGACTCCGCAGATTCAGGCAAACTTTTTGTGATTTTTTTCACAAGAAGAATCAAATGACAAAGCAAAATTTCTCATATTTGTTTTATACTTTTGCATCCTTTTTTCTTGGACAAAAAAATCCTTTACTCTGTGACACAATACTTTTATCAATGCCTTTTGTTTACAAAGTTGACTGCTGAATCATTTTTCAGCAACTTGCTTTTTTAAAATCCATAATCACACAGAGATCTTTAAATTATAGTGAATGCATGTGTGATCTGAATTCAGATGTCTGTTGGACAGTTTTCATAAGCTGATAGTTTTAATCTTTCCAAATGAAACATATCGAGATCCACCCATTATCAAGTCAGGTGGCTGCTAACACACCTCAAGTCTAATTTTGCGTCAATAGAACAGATGACTAAACAGCCCAAACCGGTTCTCATATTTCTACAGACTCCAATCTTCACTAAGGCAGTCAGAGACTGTGCTTAGCTTTGACCACAAATATGTCTGTGAATCCTTAATGTTTCTTGTCAGACCATGATAAAGTAGAAACATCTAGTTTTTTCACCATCACTCAGTTTTGTTTCCCAACAATAAGATGGAACTGAGCACCAAAATGGTCTCATTATGTTGGAAAGGAATTGCTAAACCACAGGGCACATGCCTGTAATAAGAACAAAAATCTTTCATTTTAAATGCTGGCATATTAAATGATTGTGTGAATCACAAACCATTCAAAATAACAGCTGTAACACACAAGCTGTTTAAAATGAACCAAATTGGGTCATTGAAATTATTAAGTATTTATATACAGATACTGTATTTCACTCATCCTACTGTGGAGTAGAATTTGCCGCTTGTAAAAAATTATTGCTAAACTGGTTTGTTGGAGCCATTCCTCGGTTGCAGTTTCAGTTTTTTAGGAGTGATTTTGTCCAGTTAATATTGTTTAGTGCATTTTGTTTAGTACTCTACAATTTATAGTCGTTTTTTTTTCCTGCCAATCAGGTATATTGGACTGAAAATCAAATAAAATTAAGGATGAACGTTATGGAGGTGTTGGATTTTACAGCCCTCAGTTCTTCACTCTATTTAAAATCGATATAGGCTCATGTGATAATGAAGATATCCAAATCACAGTTTATTTACACACACACATGCATGGTACTCCTATGCAGAGTGACAGGGCCCATGGAGCCTATCCTGGAAACAATGGGCTCAAGGTAGGGAATAACCTTGGATGGAGTGCCAACCCATCGCTGGGCATATGATCTTTTCAATAAGAACCTAATATCCTCTCAATAATGATGCAAAATCTTGTTGAATTCTGTTTTTAGGAACCATGATGAGTCTCAAAAAAACCTGCGCTCCTCTGTCCTCAACTTGGACCATTCTGGAAAAGCCTCGTGATGTTGCAGAGTAAATTACTTGAGGCTGTCGTCTGATGAACAGCCATTGGTTCCTTCTAGCCTAAAACAAAATTAAATTATTTTGATAGAGACAAGAAGCCAGAGACTGGTGAACCATGAGGTGATGAAGAGCTACACAATGCATCCGTGCATCTCGACCGAACCGTCCTGTTACCACGTGATGTTTTTCTGCGTTCCTGAAGTCACCTGATGGGTTGGGCTCAATGCAAGACTGTTTGACCAAATCGTATGTATGGCAGAGTCATTTCAGTCTGATTAAAACCATGTCTGAGCCCATTCACTAGTCGAGTGCTGAAGCTCACTTGTCTCACAAGAAGTAGCAAAATATTTCACTGTATTTACACTGTAAAGTTACTTTGGGCTCAATGGGCTGTTGAGTTTCGAGTTACCACAAAGCCTTACTGCTAACTCTGCTGCTAAATCATGTTTATATCAAAAGAATCAAGATATGCATAAAAATAATTGTAGGAGAGGGAGAAAAGGGTTCTGCTTTCCATAGCTATCGCATACCTTTCTCACATACCGGTCTGTCTGGTTGCTAGGCAGTACAGACATGTTACTTCCTGTGTAACAAGCCACCCAGCAGCCCCTGAACTACTCAGCTCTGATTTATTTCGATAAACTCTTTTCTTAGTCTGACAAGTACAACCACATATTTAGTTTTGATTTAAACAACCTCACGATAAAAATGTAACTCGAAAGCATTGCGTTGCATTACTTGAGTACAGCGTTTGTCTCTCTGTCACTTGCAGCAAACGTGAGTGTGATGACCAGTAACCACGTAGCAGGTTTCCAGAATGGAAGCATGCGTGAGAGAAAGTATAAAGAGGCTTGGTGCACATGCACAGTGAATATAACCACTAAGTTGTTTCTAAAAATGCCGTCCTTGTATATATCTCTCAAAGACATCACCACATTGCTTTGCATGCAGGCCAAGATTAAACCATACTGAGCAATGAGGTTAAATAATAGCCTTCTCACCCATTACCATAGTCTGCATACACCATCATTTATCATTTATTTCCTTCTCTTAATGTCCATTTGTGACCTGTATTCCATACTGAAAGGTCCCCCTTGAGCTCAATGTGTTTGGCAGTTGCCATCTGTTTACATAACAGAACAATTACAATATACAGATTTCTGTTTCTGTCGTCTCAGGAAATACATTTTTAATCTTGTTTTTGCTAAAGAGAGGTTTGGGCATTCAAAGTCCAAATATAGCAGAGCCTAAAGCTCATGACTGTGCTAATTACAGTGCACTGAGAGCATAATAAAACACCAGACTCCCTCCCAGATGCTTTGCTGCTTGCATATTCTGTATTTAAAGCATCACAAACATTTCCCCCGTGTCATTTAACTCCTGGAAACTTTCCTTTTTTTCAACTTGTATGAAAAGGCAACGTCACTCATTATGCCAGGGCAACCACGGTCTGTAAGGTCTGTAATGTGCAAAAATTACCAAGGGGAACACCCTGCCCTGTCAGCAAAAATTACTGAGGGAGACACCCCACTCTGTCAGTGAAACTGACGAGGAGGACCCCAGGAGGCGGGGAAAATTACCTACATTTTGTAATGGCCAACGACCAGGCATTATATGGTACTGATGCACGGACTGCAGCTCTAAGCCCTTTAAGAGACCATGATTGAGTAACAGGAAGGACATCACCAGCTCCCTGGAGCTCCTCCTTGAGGGTGGAGTAAAATCACAAAACGTTATTAAATTGCAGTAAATACAAATACAAATACATTTACATTTACAGCATTTAGCAGATGCCCTTAGCCAGAATGACTTACAAATGTGCTTAGAAATCTCATCATTGAATACATTCTGATGCCGGTTCAATAGTACCTGGCCTAAGAGTACTGTCATTCTAAAAAAACTCTGTTGCAAAGTAATACTTAAAAGAGTATAATCCTTGAAGTGCTAATCCAGGTACTTCCGGAAGAGGTAGGTTTTTAGTCGTCTTTTGAAGGCACTCAATGACTCAGCTGTTCGGGCATCTAGGGGGAGTTCATTCCACCACATAGGTGGATTGGATACATTTGTGAAGAAGCAAGAACAGTTCTGGATTGGGACAGCTATCAATGTTGGTGATAAGTTTTGAATGGTGACTGACTTTAGGGGAAGGGGTCCATCCATCTTCCAACCGTCCTTCTAATTTAGAGAAATTGAAATATAAAGAAGACTAATCAGGTCAAGTAAAATATATAGGCTTGTGACATGTATACCAACGCAAATGAAAATTACATGATAGGAAACTCTATGAAATCTTGGTCCTGAGTTCATCAGCCGCTTCCTTATCAATCATGGTCCCGGCCAAAACCCACGGCTGCTGGAGGGATGCGGTCCTCAGCAACCGAATCAGTCTTCTTCGCTGAACCGCAAGTAACGACAGCGCATGAAGCCTCCAGTGCTTTGGCTGACACATCTGCAGCTTTTTTAAGCTAACGTTGACCTGGCTTGAATCCAGACAGTTTATGTTGAAAAAAATGCTTTGGTTTTTACCAGCGCAGGTGTTCGGTGCTCATTTGCTGCCATAGATGAGCTGGCTTCACTGAACTGACGATTAACACCACTCTGCAGAAAAGACAATGGCTGTGGTGGGTCCACTTCAGTACAGGCAATTCCATACAGTAAATACTGCCCCTGGAACTGGCCTTGTTTGGGTTTTGTCTCCTTTTTCCATTAGCTTCAGTTTGAGTTTGTACTGTCATTGCCAGTTAAAGCAGCAGCCACCGGCAGTTTCAGCCACTTATCCATCTTTCCAATGCTTAGCTCACTAGCTAGCCTGTCGGTCAGAAACCGTGCATGACAAATTAAGCAGCTGAGGGAGGGTTGGCATCGGGGGGGGAATTGCGGGCCATGCCCCCAAATGAGCCATTGTGCCCCCCAAAACACCACCCACCAAGAACTCCATGTTTTACTTTCATTTTGCTTTTTAATAAAGGCATTCATACTAAAACAAATTAATCTGGTCTCTCCCATGATTATGACTACAGAACAGCTGCTTACCCAACCCTTAGCCACCCCCAACCCTGATAAGCAAGTTTTACCGTTCTTAAAATGACATGCCGCAATTTATCCACATGGCCCTGGTTGGGAATCCAGGTGGAATTTTCCCCAAACTAGCATCCGCTCCAGTGTGTCTATTGTCTCACGGCCTGTGTTTCCTGGGATAAGCTCACCAATACCCTCCATTTGTCTCTATCTCTTTTGTCACAGACTGAACTTCAATTACTACTGGCAGCACTTGCCAATCAATACATGGAAAATACATCATGCTTCAATAATTCTCCTATTGTGACTTCAGTTGAAACTATTTGTGAGTTCTAGGGTATAAAAGGACTAATGAACTTTTTGAGACCTGAAGGCCTATAATTTTTTTTTTTCCAAGAAATTCCATGCAGGTGATCACAGCTCATCAGTGTGGCGGGATTTAATAGTTTACTTAATCAGTAGGTATTCTGAGAAAATGCTGCAGACATTTTATGTTCCTCTAACATAAAAGAAAATTTAATGGGGAATGTAAAAGGAGCCACTTAAAAGACTTTATAAGACCATGATCTTCTGATCTTTTGCTAAACTGCATTCTGGTCTCTTGGCTCTACCTCAGAACAGAAGCTGCTACAACATGGGCAATGTGAGTATATTCTGTGCACTGATAGGATGACTTAAAATGATACTAAAACAATGACAATTGTTCTCATGGAAATGATAGCCAACCTTTCAAAAAACATGACTTAGAAAGCTGTATCTATAATGGTTATGAACAGGAATTAATTTCATTTTAAGGTGTGTGTCAGGGAGAGGCAGGGCGTGTGCAATCTGAGCTTGTGATTTGTGCAGCCGAAGACATCCTGACATGAGAAAATCAATGCGATGTCTTTTCAGGCAAAAGTGTATCATTTTTGTCACAATGCCCACTCTCAGAACATGCCTGGGCATATCTCAGCATGTCTGCTCTTATGCAAGCTCACTCCGCTGTAGAGCTTTGGTGAATCATTTGTCTTGAATCTGGTCCAGACTTCTTGCTTGAAGAAAGTGATAAAATTTCACAGTTTTTCCAGCAGAGGAATGACTCACAATCATTTCAGTGTAAGTATTAAAACACACACAATTATGTCTGAAAGGACTGAGATAAAATGCAGCTAATTTGCTAGTTTTGATATGTGGAGGTGCTAATAAATAGTAAGCAATCTTTGAGAACCCTGGAAAAAAATCCTCTTAATGCTCAGTGCAGGTTCTTTCATTTCTAAATACACCCGTGGCCTCAAACATTAAAAATATCACACCAGGAGAATGGGTACACCTAAAAACAGCAATCTTAAATGAGAGCATCGAAATATTTTTAAGGCGTGTTGATTATAAATGTTTTCCTAACCTAAGTAACCGAGGTGGTGAAGGAAAACCTACCCATGGGCTTAGTAAATGAGAATCTTCTGTGGCAATACATTCACAATACCCATCACAATGACTATGAAAACTCAGCTCAGTGGAATAAAGATATTGATATAATCAGTCTTCTACCTTTCAGTGATCCTTTCATTCACACACTAGTAGCTACCCCAAACAGTATAACTCTTCAGTGAATCACCGAAAACAGGCCACGTCCTTGAAACGTTGGACCTCATGAACCATACAGGAAAAAAACAGTCAAACAGCTACCCTGTCACCACTCTTGGCTTCTTCTGCATCTGGTTTACTTCCTTGGATCCTCGAGTCATCTTGGGGTTATGGGGAAAAAGCCACAGGTCATCGCCAGATCACCAGCGGTGGATTACTGCGTAGATTATCCTAGGCTACAGCTGAGAGTGCCAGCAAAATCAGGAGCCCCTCTCTGGAAAGATCAGGTGCTCCGCCATGCCTCGGAAAAATGGAAGGGTTAAAGTTGTTGAATCTGGACAATTCATTTGCTATTGTGGACTAATTGACAAATTTTACCATCAGCAACTCCCCATTGTAAGCACTACTGCCAGCACCCCCCATCCCTCCAGTTGGTGAAGTTTTACCACTAATGCACCCCCTCAATTGACTAGCATGTTAAAGACTAAATTATTAATAGCTGTTTCTTTATTTTGTTTGTGTTTCTTATTTCTTTTTTGGCTCAAAAAAATCTCAAGTTGCCTGCTAGCCGTATCAGCCTAGGGCCCCCAGAGAGGTTTATCTGACCCTAGTCACCACCACACTGAACCCCCCTACCACCACCAGAAAATGAAACTGATTCTCCCCATGAAATTTCTAGTCATATGTCCTTTTAAACATAACAAAGACTGCATCAGTTGCTAGTTGATCTTTCTGATTCTCACTAGCCAATGACAAAATTGTTGATATAGTCCTGTAGGATAGAATTATTATACGAAATGACCTTCATTTTGTATTGTATTATAACTGGAAAGCAGGCGGCATCTGTTTTGATCTGCTTCAGTCCTTGGCTGAAGTGCTAACGGCATTGTCCATGTCTATTTTCATTATGTATTGTCCTACGACAGCTTCACAATGGACAATACAATGTCAAGAAACTTGAAAACCCCATATCATCCACCACCATCCTCATTGTAATACAGAATCACTCTAGGCATTCTCTTAATAATAAACATGTTGAGCCTCCAGTAACATACTGTATTATTAGAAAGTCCCTTAGAAAGGAACCTTATATATGTCTGATTTTCAGAAGAGAAACAAATGTAACAACTTACAACGTCCTTAAAGTAAATTTTAGGCCTTAGACTTCTTGATCTGTCTAAACAAGTTTGCGTGAACGAGCCATGGCCATTTAGAAAAGACAAAGTGCAGACTAATCATGTTAACGAATCTGCCCCAGAAAAGTATCCAAGGATTATAACATCTAGACACACCCAATGAGTAATGAGAAAACGCTGCACATTGGTTAAAAGCTAAAATGAATAAGGATACTACAGTGCTGACATGAGTGGTTAATACTTGTTTTCACAACAAATAAATGTCTAATAGTCTGAAATACATAGATAAATGTTAAATAACTTTTTACTGCATTAAAAATTAAAGATTTCATTTTCTGATTTCATTCCCACTCAATCCTTGTTTGCTACATGCTCTGGATTTCCCAAGATAGGATCCAGGCCCCCACAACACTGTAATGAATAAACATTTATAAGTTGAATGGATGGATGGATGGATGGATGGATGGATGGATGTTCGATTTTTTTTTTCGCTACCGAAGCAATAACAAACATTCTGAGAAGATGTGAATTTATGGATATTTCTTTCAGTTATCTAGGCCTCTCCAACTTTCCACAAAGCAGTTCATGAACACGTTACATTTTCGAATTGACGTCTTGGGCAAAATGTTTGTTTCGAACAAAATCAGTCATGAAATCATGCTGCACATACCACCATTCTGCTACTTTTTCATTCTTGTGTTCTGGCAAATTCCAGACATCTTTATCAGATTTTGCCAGATGAACCAGTGCAGGTCACCCACTTCAAAGAATGTTACACACATACTAAAAGCTGCTGTATGACAATGAAGCCTTCTACCAGCACTGTAGATGTGTGAAACCAAAAACGGGTATATGATTACATCAGCTAATATCCTCTCTCCTGTCACCAGTCCCACTCTCTGCTCATTGCACAGAGTCCCTTTAAAGAAGAAGAATGATTAACTGGAGGAAGTAAAACTTGCTGGGCAACAGTGGATTTTCCACTGCAACTAGGGCAGTTACTATAGCAACATGACAATGGAAACTACTCTGTAAGAAGCCCTTTCTTCTTCCTGCTCCAAAAAGGTTTCCCTGAAAGGCATGACTTTCGATTTGATTCAAAGAACTCTTGCGTTACATAGCAGTCTGTTTTTTTGGGAAAGGATAGAGGAATATCAATTTAGTCTTCAACATGCTGGTAAAATTAAGCACTTGTTCTGTTAGATACTATAAGCATTTTGACTGATGAAACGAAAACTAAAATACATATAATAAGATGATGGCAAAAGACTTAAGTAAATAATAACAAAAGAAATAAAATGCCAAAGCCAAAAATAGCAAAGTGTAGCAGCAACTTCAGGTTGTTCAGCAACCCTTGTCATCACTTTTTACAGAATGTTTTGATTATATAATACATCTGATATATTGCCATTATGTTTATTTGGTATTGCATTATAACTTTATATGACATTTTGTCCAAGCTTACGTTTAGGGTGTAGAGCAGGGAAGGGATTTGAGCCTAAATTCTGGAGACGAATGCTACCTACTGAGCCACACCGCTACCTCCAAAAGCTTCCAGATTGCAGCAAAATCCTGCAGACAGCTGATATCTTCTGCCCATGTTCAACACTCCAGGGAAAGCCACAGAGTGCACCGGCACCTAGTCTCTTATAGGCAGCCCTGGCTGTGCCGAGTCTGCATCATGACATGAGTGATGACTGGTGACATGAGAATACCCTAAGAGTCCTGTAAAAAGTAAAGAAACAGGAAAGCACGTGCATTAGGAAAGGGCTTCATTCTAATTCAATCTGAGGACAAAACACTCACACAGCACGCATTACAGCCTTTCAATAACACCCACCTCCCCAGAGTGTTCGGCGAGAGGCCTCTGCACTGTAACGCATTACCAGAGACACAGCTCCCTTGAACCTTCCTGCTTTTTCGAGGGCGCATATTTCAAAAAGAATGTCAACAAGTATGATAAAGTACTGCTCACTCTTTTACAGACATCCTTTTGATAATTACTAGTAGTTCACAGGTTTTTGTACTAATTATAAGTAACAAATTCAAATCAAATTCAAATTTTATTGGTCACATACACAATCATACATATTACGACATGCAGTGAAATGTATTTGCAGTGCCCGACCTATTAAGAATCGAATGGAATAATAATAAAAAAAATACACAGTCAAAACAAAACCTTTTTCCCTACTCAGTTTTCTGCTAAACTGTCAAACAGGAAAGAAGGATGACTGGATTTCTATCGTTCATTTCCTCTGCATCTTGCCAACATCTGTCCATTGTGCGACACGATCATTCAGATGAATATACAATAACCGCATTTTAAGTAGGTAGCAGGTTACTTACCTAGAGTTCAAATGATATGTAAGGGGACGGCCCAGGCAGCACGGGCATTCATTTGGGGTACACCCTGGATGGGACGCCAGTCTGTCTTAGGGCACATACATACATACACATACGCGCATCATGCGTTAAGGGCAATTTAGAGGCGCCATTTAACCTTAAAGCATCCCCCTTTGGACTGCTGGAGGATACAGGAATACCCGGAGCAAACTGGTACGGCACAGAGATCAGATAAACCCCTACACAGCTAGACAGCGGGGTTCAAACACCCAACCCTGCAGGTGTGAGTCAGACTGCAGCCCTATAGAAAACATCTGAATACGTGTAAAACACATCGACGCACGCTCAAGCCAGGCTGATGGCACACAGCTGTGGTTTCGTTATTACCATATGTAGGGCTGCCAACTCTAACTCATCTGGTGTAACACGCTTTCAGATTCTCACGCTCACGCAAGAGATTTTAAGCCGAATCTATATTATTACATTATAAACCTCAGATTAGCTACATCAAAAGCATTGGGGTAATTTGCAAACCCTACGGGATATTTACAAGGTAATACAGCTGTGGCATACATGTAAATGTGTGTGTATGCACAGACTTGTCTGAAATTGAAAATCTCACGCCAGCCAGCTGACCAAAGTTGGCAGCCCTGCATATGACAGAGATCATACAAAAAATGCTAACATCTCCTTTTCCTGTGTTCAACGACAGCGGTATTGCTTAAAGGATATTCTAGGTTGTGTAAATTCTGTTACTTTTAGACAAATGTCTCAAGTAACACATTTCGAGATATTGATATTTGGAAACGGTGCCTAGCGGTACTTCAGAGTAGTTACTACGTCTCAGTATTGTGAAACCGGTTACTTTTTGTTCTATACTTAAGTTCATAGGTCGTAAATGAAAACCCTATCCTTATTTTCATAAATGCACTCCAACGTATTAACAAGTGCACACCCTCTCAGTAATGATAGATTAATTATGCTTAATGGGGTCATACCAAAGATATTGTTTGTACAGTAATAAAAGTAAAATCGCTGGTAAAAAAAACAGGTTAACTTTGTACATTTTATATCTGATTAATAGGTAAATCATATTTTCTGTATTCATGTTAAGATGAATGTTGTAGTAAATTCATGTGTAGTGTGAAACCGGCTTCCTGGGGTAGGAGGTGTCCTCTTCAGCAGGGTCCTTGGGTGGATGGTCACTCACCCGGTTAACTGAAGGTCACTCCCTTTGATTGGTTAATTGGGCAGGAAGGCCATAAAACCATTAAAATGTTCGAGGATAGGACGGGAGGGTCTGTATTATTAGTACATGGAAAATGACATAGTAGTATTATAGTTATATCAGTAAGTATTATATCTGTAATGTGTGCATTACAATACATATAGCCTGTATTTAAATGGTATAGTTTGTATACTTCAACTATGTAGCCTTTTGTATTTTTAGTAATTAGTTATACTAACTGATCACACGTGTAATTCCAATGTAAATCTGACAAAGATTTAAAAAGTGCAGTATTCTGGAGAGCCAGGAACATGCAAATAATATTCATAGACAAATATTTTTATTCAGAACTATGGGCATAAATGAAAAGGCATAAAGATGTAACAAACATGAAATTTATGTATATTTAATATATATATTGAAGATATGCAAATTAAATTTATATTTCCCATATAAAACATAAACAAAAATCTCATTCCCATATTCTCATTCCCATAAATCATATATTCGATATTTAAACATTATACCAAACATTTGACAAACGGGTTGTAAAAATCCAATAGTCGGAACAGGATGCAAAATGTGACCCTCTACCCTTTAAAAAACAATTATGCATGAGTGTTTACTGATAAATGTTAAGCTTAAGGACTATGATGCATGCTTTTCAATCTTTGGCCATCAAAAGGCTAGTCAGAGTGAATGAACAGATTTGCACTTTTATACCGCAAAGAGTAATAGCACTCCACTTGGAAGTTGTTGGACTCTACCACTTCTTTGTGCTGGCTGACGGCTTGCACCACACAACTGGGCAGGTTGTTGCCAAGTGACTTTGCTGCATCCACCATGTCCCCCTTTATCTTCTGCTTCTCGATCTGCCCTTGGATCTGGCTCTTGTTTATCGGCTTTGGCGCGGCACTAAATGACACCATGACCCGTGTGTTGTTCTTGGTCAGGATGTCGAAGCAATTTCTGCCGCTGCTGCTGCCATAGCATTTCTTTCCAGCCCACCAGTTCCATAAGAAAAAGCCATTGTGACTGAAGACCTGAACAGACCAGGAGACCCAGTCATATTTTTTAGCAAGAATATCTAAAAGGGACTTGGTGAACTGGGGATCAACACTGCCAGGGTTCTGCAGAAGCTCACTCTCCAAGTCTATCTTGGCTTGAGTGGCAAAGTTTTGTATGCAGTCATCCACAGCAGCTTTCATGCGGGTCTCCACTATCTCCATTCGCTCCTGCCATTTCTTAACCATTTCCTCACCTATGGCTCCATGCTTAAGGGAGGTATAACCCATTACTGCTATGATCCCAACCATGAAGAGCTTCTTCAACCCAGCACAGAAGTCTTCCACAGCCCTTCGGCTCCTCTGTTCAGTGGCAACCACTGTGACCAGTAGAGGGTCTCCAGATAGGTTTTCTCCAGTTACTGCATTGTAAAGGGCATCTATGTTCAGGTCACCCTCTGTGTTTTCATATTGTTTCAAAAACTTTTCCATTTTCTTCTTCCTGAATTCAGGCTTAGAAGTCACAAAGGCCTGGAATGTGTCGTACTGGCTGAGCATATGAGCTTCAAAGTCAAAATGTTGCTTGTTCATGGACGTTCGCTGGATCTCTCGGGAAATCTGGTCAATCTCGGCCTTTATGCCCTCCAGCTTTTGGTTTACCTTCCCAAACTGCTCAGCCAGGTATCTAGCCTCCTGACTATCTGGGTTGCTAAGGAGCTCAGAAGCAGCCACAAACACGGCTTCCAGGATTGGATTGAGCTGGCCAACTGTGCCTGCTAGCACCTCACAGGTTTTCCCAATTATTTCCACACCTTTCTCGATTTGGCTCCTGTTCTGCAGCACCCATTCTTCCACGCGATTCATCTTTGAATTAAAAAAATCTTCTTCTTCTGAAATCTGAAAGAGACTGAGAATTTTTAGAGACACTGGAAATTACAAATAAAAAAACGTTTTTAAAAAAAATCAGGTTCTTTGTTAAAATTAACATTACAAAATCTGACCAGAAGGAGTGTGCTGGAGGTAGACAAAATGGCCTCCACATTTGTTTAATAGTGTCTCAGCAGATGTTTTTGAAGAAACCAAGCTGCAACTTTTTTATTTTTTTGAAAATAGGGCTCAATGCGGACTTTGCTTAGCATGGAGTGTCCATTAAAACACATATCCAAGGCTAATAACATGGCAGAACACAACTTCAACAGCAGCGTATGTGACTTCCTGGTAAACGACACGGGATTATGCAACACCCAAGCACTGGAATTTTGGGTGAATGTTATAATCTCAGCAGTATTCTAAGTAAACACAGATGTTAACAAAATGATACGATGGGGAAAGCATAGGATATTCCCATCTGTGAAGACTTACTAGGAAATTAAGTTTTTAAATTTTCTCAATCAGCTAAGGGAATGAGCTCATATATATAACTCTCCATGCTCTATATTCACTCTAGAAACAGGCACGCCCAGGTCTGAGAGCATTCAAAGCTTTGCTAACTATAACACTTGTTTGCTACATAATAAAATAAAAAATAACACATTTTAGGAAACCAGCACCAACTCTACAGAAATTGACACAAATTAAGATATGACATTAGCTCCACATCTTCTTATTGCATAATCATGGGGTTAAAATTCATAACCGTGCCCAAGTCTGTATCCAATTACTTCACCCCCTTTCACTAAACCATTTATCAACATCGTAGATGACGTTTCATAACCTTATTCCATTACTTCAAATTAAACTTTCCAAAATTCCAGAAAACTAGGTGAATGTAACTGTGACTCATTAATTAATTAAATAAACCCAGTTATGAGATCAGGAAAAAAAGATAAAAAATAAAAGCAAGGCATTATACTGGCATTAAAAATCTACGTTAATAATGCACTTTTGTTAACAATAGTTTTTGGTTGAAAAAGTTTGGATAAAATTTACTTCTAGAGATTTTTAAAAAGAGTCAGAAGAATGACCTATTTACAGCAGACACACAACCTTCTCTTCTAGCTTGTTTTAAGCAGTAAACAGTCCATAAAGCCTAGGACCACATCAGTAGATTTTTCTTTTCTGCCATATGCAAACAGAAATTCAGCTGGCTGTCAATATTTATTTAGCTACAGCATCCTGGTTCATTATATTTTTGCATTTATTGTGTGAACCACACAGACAGCCATAATGTCTTTGTCAAAGTCTAGTTAGCCAGAAAAGAGCTGGTGAAGCCTTCCTAACCATGTCCATAAGATAGGAATGACCAGGACAAAGTAGGAAGAAGAAGACTTACCACAAGTCCGGCAAGTGCGTAGGGGTACACTCCAGTTCTAGAAAAGACCAGCTGTGCCTCTGAGCAGGAACCTCCCAGGGTCGGGATGTATATATACACTCTGTCCTATGTCACTCCCTCTTGGAGCTCCTCCATCCCCTCTGTGCATTCCAGTGAACCCACTCCAAGGGATAAGGGGCAGGGACGGAGACAGATAACATCCTGTAAACACTCCTCTGGAGGGACATTTCACACACACAAGTAAAAAGTAGACACAGTTTGAAAAAAAAGGTCTTTCAATGCCACAAACAATCCAGTTGGAGGTTTTCCCTGAGGTTGCTATGGCTGCTGGTTTTCCGTCAGTTTGCAATTTGAAGCCTACGTCACCTGTCTCTTCTGCCCTTGCTGTTTTTATTTCATTGGCAGTTCCAAGGAATGGCCGAATCAGATGTTAACCAACAAACTCTTCATGTCTGAATAGCCAAACTTCTATGCATAGTTACATGTAAGCTGTGGCACAAAAATATCTTGCCTTCCATACAGACAAATGCTTTCTAGCAGGCAAAAATGCCCTTCAGCGGGCAAGAGTTTTGAGGCTCACCCAATGACAATGTCATGCTGTGCAACTCTGAAAGACTCTAGTGTTTCCGCCTCTGTGCCACAAAGGGTCAACATATCCACTCGTTTTGAATGGTCACTTTGACAACTTAACTGTGACAACCTAAATGACAGTGGACTGACTAGAGAGAAAGTGAGAGAGGAAGTCCAGGTTGCAGTTGTATAATCGTCTTTGGTCCGTGGGGGCTCTGGTGAGACCAGAGTGTACGTCAGTGTTTTCATTCTGTGTCATCTCGCTGCATTTTCTCATGCTACGCTAACTCGTGACATCCAGAAACATGATGCCTTGCCTTGCGGTAACTGAGTACAAAAAAGAGGGTTGGGTTGGGGTAAGCGAGACTGGTCAGCTTGAAAATGTTGTGTTGCTTTAATGAGTTGTAGACCTCTGTTTAATGACGTTAATTGCTTTTCATTTTTTTTCACTTCATATCCTCTCTTCTGTCCCTGCATTAAGTGCATAGACTAAAATCACTGAGCTGTGGAACCCAATTAGAAATCAAATAGAATAATATAAAATAGCGACACTTTATTCATCACCATAGGGAAATGGTCTGCTATTTCATCGTGCACTCCATGAGAATCGACAAAATTGGGTCATTCATGCAGTACTTCTTTTTAAGCTTTTATGCTGGTCCCCGATACACAGGAGGCCATTACCTTCCACAGAATGGGTGTGACTTCAATAAAACAATAATAAAGGGTGTATTTTTAAAAAATAAAAGGTATCAGCACACATGCTTTGTTGCGATCCTTTATTCTGAAAAACAAACACATTGATCAAACAGGTGCAAATAGCCATCCTCTTGTCCAAACATTGGTTTATTGCAGGATGAAGATGAGAGGGAACATAATTCTGGCACAGTAGGCCAGCATTAGTTTACTCTTTACCATGATGCGTGACTTAGGAAAATTCCATTTTCAACCGTAAATGGAACTGAATCTAAAAAAAAGAGGAACTATTTTCCATTTTAGGGTAGTAGAGTAACTCCAGAGTTAGAAGACTATTTGCATGTCAGTTTAGGATCACGAAATAACAGAAAAAGGCCCATGAAGCTGGTAAGATTATTCAAACGCTAATGATTATAAATTAATTACATTGATCCAGTGAAATGCTTTGTTCGTGCATCGAGGGCTAATTTCTGTAACAGAGTAATATTCCTGCCCAGCCACTGTTTTGATCTAGAAACACGAAAAGATCTAGTTTTACGCAACACCAATAATTTTTATTAATCTCCACCTGTTCATTTTCTGCACCTGCTTGTCCTATCCAGGGTCACAAGGTTCCTGTAACGTACAGGTGCGAGACATGGAATAACCCAGGATGGGGGCGACCCATCACTCGGCACACACATACACACCATTCACAATTTGGCAACTCCAGTTTGCCTTGTTGGACTGTGGGGGGGAACCAGATTACCCTGAAGAGGCCCAATGGCAACATGGGAGAAAACGCCAACTCCACACAAGTAGCCAGAGCGGAAACTCAAACGCCAGTCCCAGAGGACGTTGCTAACCACCTCACTACACCCTTTATTAATGCCTCAGCACATGGACACATCTTCTCCAGGAAGCTTTAAACATTATATATGAACCGTTCAATGACATTAAATCTAAATATTCACCTGTGTTTTCATAGAACAAATAATAACCAAACTAAGCAGGTCCAGCTGGCCTGTTTGGGTTCTCTTCATCCCCCCCCACCTGATCAGGGTGGAGGGGGGCAGGACTGGGGTAAACTCTGGGTTGGATGCCAGTCCATCAAAGGACAGTGTTAATTTCACTTTCACTAAAAGATTCTTTGCTTCATCCATCCATCCAGTCCATCGCTATTTGCTTTATAGTTACGTCTATCTGCAACTACAGTCAGATTAATGTCTGATTAATGACTGTTTTTATAAATATATAATGACTGGCCAGTTTTGGAACAGGGTAGGAGCCCCTTTGGTCTCCAGAAACACTTCAAAGTTCAACAAGCTATGCATTCCGAGGTGCCTTTCTACTTTCTAGTAGTAAGTTGTTATTTTACTATTAGTGGCTGTTCCTGTTGGCTCCATGTTCCTGTTGTAGCACTATCAAGGTGTTTTACCCACAGATCTGCTGAATGGCTGAATGGATGTTTTTTTTAATCACACCATTCTAGACACTATAGTGTGTCTATGCTGCTGGACCAACAAGCACCCACCCGGCGCCAACCTGTCCATTCAAACACTTGAAGTGAAAAAGTAAGTGAACCTCTGGACCCTATCTGTTTGTGCCATAGATTGACTTATATCCACACGATTCTCTGTTTGGAGGAGCAGACCATATGTTTCAATGAGCAGGTGAACCTAATACAGTGTCCTCTGGCCTCAGTTCATCAGTTTTTTGTGTTGTATTGTCCTGAGAAGATGACACTGTCATTGAATTGGGCTTATTAAGTCAGTAAATACATGAGCACCTTGTGATTTTGTGGTTTCCAAATTGAGCATTGCCTCACAGCTTAAGATTCTCATGACGAGCACCACGGCACTACGTGACTAAGAGGTTGTACAAAAGGAGCAGAGAATACATTCTTCTTCTCATTCATTTCTTTAAATACAATATTATTAACTTCTTGCTACACTAAAAGAAACATAACCTGACACAAATATTGTGAACATTAGCTCTAATTAGGTAACTGGTATGTAATGATAATAAAATCGCAAGTGCGGCTTTCGAAAACATGTTGCTAAAATATTTATATAAAAATATATATGAAAAAAATATATACGTTTTTAAACATTAACCACAAACTACTAGAGATATTGACTTGTATTTGTGTTTTCCCCCTGCCACAAGATGTCACTTTAGCTCAAAGTAGAGATCTTGGAAATGACCTCTTGGCTGAAAATCATTTAAAATATTTTGCAGGGTTAAGACAAAGGTTGGCCTAATGCAAATATGAAGAAATCACGGCAGCACTATGGGAGGGGTTTTCTGTCGCATGCATGTCGATTTTATGCGATTGGTCTGTAATTCCTAATTCGAAATCTGTCCACTTAGAATCCCTCCCAATGGTGACGTGATCTGCATGTGTTTAAGCTCAGGAATATATATATATCAGCCTGTACTCCCTCGATCTGCATTTGAAGGGATGGAGGAGGAGGAGAAGGAGGAGAAGGCACGGTTCGCATGTGGCAGGTTGGGGGAGATGCCTGACTGATGAGGAAACATAATGATCAAATTCAGAAATTTTAAAGGAATTTTCTATTCTATTCTATTCTATTCTATTCTATTCTATTATGTTATGCTCTATTCTATTCTATTTTATGCTATGTTCAGTAAATATTCTCTTTGCTTCTATATATCATTACATGTTTTCTTACAATCTCCCTTTAAGTGGCCACACCCATGCAGAGAGTAACTGAATACCCGCATATGCACATGCGTTTGTGTATGTTTTTTTTTCAAGCATGCGCATTTATGAAGTAAGAAAAGAACAAGTAGAAAAAACAGAAATGTTTCTGGATAAGGCTAATTTTACAGTTAACTTCCCCAGACATCAGCGGCTCCCGTGAGAAAGCAAGCGGGGGCCAAGCCTCGGTGAAATGGGTTGATCCACTAAATGTGAGTATCATTGTGATTCGCCAGTAGGAATTAGCCAGAGGCTTCAAACTGTAGACTCACCGTTGTGTCACAGTGGTGCACCCAGGTTGAGCAGTTTGCATGAAACAATGGGTGTGCAATAACTCATCTGTGGCGCAATATCTCTAATTGCTGTGAAAAACAAAGCTACATTAGTGCAACAGTGGGGACAACAAAAGCAAACTTCAACAGTTTTGTTCTTCCAGTTTTTCTTGAGTGTTGCGTACATTACAGTTCAGCACAGGTTAGATTTGTAGGGGCAGTTCTTCAGAATTGTTCTAAATCTGTGTGCTGAAGATTGAGTGTGAAGGCCCTCTCCTTTCTCCACTAGCCTGTCGCTATTTCTGGCTCTGGTCGCGGGTGAATTAAGCTGGGTGGAGAATCCTAGGGATTTGCCACAAAACTAGATGAGCTTCCTGTAGCTGGCCACAGAGACGTCCCTGTCTGGCCTTTAAAATCATGCTGGTCATTTGCCAGCTGGTGAAGACAGTTTTATTTGACACCAGGTGTTTCCAGGCTAGGGTGTAAAAGGGAAACAAAAAAACTCTTTTTATTATCAACGGAAGCACACAGAATGTGCAGAATATCCATGTTTCCTGTGAATGCAGGAAATCTCAGAGGAAATGTAGAAAAAAGAGCTCTGCCAAAAGGCTGAAAAATGCTTATGTTTTTGTCAGTAATGTTGGATGCAAAGATAAATCAAAATTTAAATGGAAGCACAAAGCTAAGCAGAATTTTGCTACCATCAATCGATCAGTGGAAAAATGTGGAAATGATCAAAAGTCTGAGATACAAATTCATCGAAAGAGAAACGTTTCGGTCCAAACATAAATATGATTAATGTTTGACGCAAAGCTAAATCTTTGTAAATTTAGTGTTCAGGAAGCTGCTTCGCAGCCAGAATGAATTCCCAAGTTACACGGCTGAACTCTGCTGACCTCCGCTGTTCCTGCCAGGAAGCACAATCATAGGCACTGATCTGTATGCAAAGCCCCATCAAAGCGAGAGGCTGGCCCTGCGGGTCCAAGAGAGACCATCTGTCAAACTCAAGATCAATACAAGTTAAGTACAGATCAGAGGCTCAACAGAGGTCACTTTAATAACTCCTTTTTGAATGTTTGCTTGTCCTTTGTGAAATCAAAGGACTACGCAGGATCTTATTCTGGAATTAATTTTTTGAACAGGTAGCTTTAAGTGGGTCAGTGGGTCGTGCTGTTGCCTCATGCCTCCGGGGGGGGTCAGATCACACCTCTGCTGTGCATGTGTGTAGTTTGTATGTTCTTCTCCTGTCTTTTGGTCTCCTCCAGCAACTGTGGCTTGTCTGAAGACATGCAATTCGCTGAACCTATTTATTCTAATACTTCATTCATTAAAACACCTGCATGTTTGCCCTACGTGATGGCCTCCCTTCCAAGATGCCCCCCTGACTTGTGCCCTATGCCATCTCCAGTGGGCTGTGACTGGATAGGAAACTGGTGGATGGATGGAAATATATCGCAAATCACCATCTACTGCACCAAACACTTTCAGTGAAACTGCTGCTACTGAACTTTAAATTCTGTCCTACCTCCTCTTCCACAAAATGTCCTTTTCAATTGTACTGTATGTATTGCACTGTATCTGTTGTTTGTACTATGGAATTGCACCTTATTTAAAGTATCCCAGATGTGTGTAGTTCCCCTCATATGTAAGAGACGTCTCCGTCTGGACTTTAAAATCATGCTGGTCATTTGCCAGCTTCTGGAGACACTATTACTTGAGACCAGGCGCGTCCAGCCCAGAGGGTGAAAGGTTAACAGAATCCCCTCCATATATAGTCCTTGTCTTATTTTACAGTGCACCGTGTGCTTGAGGAACAACATTTGACATCACTGTACTGCCATGTATAGATGACATGACAATAAAATCCACTTGACTTGACTCTCCTATTGAAAAATGCACTTTTCTTTTTCATACTCCTTCATTTACTTTTTAATCTGGTACAGATATGTTCACAATGTCATTTTCAATCATTTGTATTCAAAGGCCCCATGTCCTAAAGATTTTATGCACATTGTATTGAAACTGAAGCAGCTGTCAAAGACCAAAAAAACAATGTATTGGCTTGATGATTCTTCTCTCATTACAGTTTGTTTCGCCTACATTTGCTCCTAGCAAAGGTCATATTAATAAAGCCATGAAGCCCAGGACCTGAAACATGAGAGGAGAGGGAGATGCAGAGAGGAAGAGAGGAAAAGTAAGACAATGATTGGGGGAGAGGGAGGGAAAAGAGGCAACCGAGAGTATATATCAGACTGAGCGAGGATCGATAGACCGATGGCTGCTTTAATTTGCTAATGCCTTTGTGGATGGACAAATAAAAAATAGAAAGCTTTGTATAGTATCTTGAGACAAACATTCTGTCTTTAAAAGTGGGAATTAGTTAAGGTGCATGTTTCTGGGACATTTTTTTTTATTTCCACAAATCACTAGGAGTTCGCTCTAAAAATCCTTCCTTAGACGCCAGGTTTAAACAGGAATTAGAGTGACCTTACAGCCATTACTTCCCGTTTTGTACGGAGCTTAGTGGTGTCAGGTTTTGCACACTATGCTGTTTCTCACGGTCACCCCTCCAGCCCTCCTGCCCCCTAGGGGCAGCGTAACCATTCCTGAGATCCAAGTATAAACAGCAATGCGACTACCCATTCATCCATCTTTCATGCCTGTTATCCAGTGCAGGATCATGGTAGGTTTTGAAATTTAGTTCATTGTTGTGAATAAATTGACAAGATCGTGGCATTTTGTTTCTCAGATATTTGCTTAGTTGCAATATTTTTGGAATCTTTGTTCGTTTACACAGAATCTTTATTGCTTGATTAAGCTTTAATGATCCAGAATTGCATTGATTGCCTAGATGAGCCCTGCTTTCAGCCCTGTACAGCACACGTGTAAGCCTGTTCTTAGTGTTCGCTGTAAGACAGCAGCCTTTTCTCAGATGAGAGGGTAGATGAAAGCAGCTTTGACAAGCTGATGGGCTGCAGTGCAGCGTGGGAGCTTGACTGGTGCAAAGATCTTCACTCTCGAGGTCACAGAGAAGCTGAGTAGTGAAAAAATGTGCTGAAATTCTGATGTGCTGACGCGTGTTGGGAGCTGGGAGGGGGGAGCAAGTGG
>JAODKC010000137.1:16085504-16113600 GCA_026777985.1 Mormyrops attenuatus
CCCCCCCCCCCCCCCCCCCCCCCCCCCCCCCCCCCCCCCCCCCCCCCCCCCCCCCCAGCAGGCTGACACTCCACAGGGGAGAGAGATAGTGTTCACCACAGAGGCCCTTGATAGTCAAGGAGAAAAAACGGATAAAGCAGGAAGTGTTTCAAGAAAGGCAGGGGGAGTGGCTACATTATATCTCTGTATATGTTTTTACAAACGAAACGATAGTTCAAGACAGAAAAGGTACAAACAAAAGGGCAATCTGGAAAGCATCTACTTGTTCTGGTGTGTGTCAGGAAACAAGTGTTTTAATGCTTTCTTATCAGATTAAGCCACTTAGAGAGCAGCAGTCTAGTCGATGGAGCTCTCTGACGAACAGATAATGTCATTACGCTGAGCCCTGATTGGCAGCTTTGGGCCAGGCAGAGCCATCCTGCGATTGATTGGCTGCCTCAAGGGCCGCGCTAATGCTGAGCTACATAAAAGCAGACGAAAGTTTATTAAATATTGATATTGGCTCATCTCTCTTCCGGAAGCAGGTCATCTGTTTATGACTTCAGAGGTAGAAAGTACATCTCAGGTCCAGCCCTGGCCACGTCATAAAAATAAGAAGATACCCAAATGCTTCAAGCTTATCATATTCACATTTATTTATGCATGTAATTCATTCAGTAGGTCTCAGATTTAGTCAGTTGTCCCTTGCTTTCCTTGTATGTGTGTCTGTCTGTCTTTACTGTGGTTATTTTCCAAGATTTATTACTGAGAGACAAACTGATTCCCCAGGGAAATGAAAGCGGTTACTCAACAGCCTCCACTCCTGAGGAAATAACAATTCTTCGGTACTGTTAAATAACATTGAAATTGTGCTTAAAATTAAGTATAATAATCATAGCGATTACCACCCATCCGTCTTCTAACCTCTTATCCTGATCAGGGTCACCTGGAGCCTATCCCAGCATGCACTGGGCACAAGGCTGGGGTACACCCTGGGTGGGATCCCAGTCCATCACAGGGCACACATATATTACCATGCTACCTTAGTGAGTGCCAGCTTAGGAATATTACCAGTGCATTCAATAAAATATGAAAATTAAAGGTTAATTATTCTAAGAAGCAATTGCTATTATTAGAAGTCATAAAATCTAAGAAGTTGCTTGTTCAAAAACAGTGTACATTACACAGAGTTTCAAAGAGACCAGAAAACCGATTTGATCCGTTTGTTGATAGCGCCCTCTGTCTTTAGACATTGTCCAGTTCCATCATTTATTTATATTCCATGAGCAAGTAGAGTTGAATAGAAATCCTCAACCAGGTTTCCATATGTTAGATAAGCTGATGGATACAAGCCCTTTGCTCTGACAATCCAAACCTACAAAAGATCCCAGAAAACCTTAATCAAAGACAAGCCTTCCTTGGATCAATAGTCGTTGCCATTGAAACAGCCACAGAACCACTAATGAATACAAGGGAGGCTCCCTTGGTGCAGTTATGGATTTACATACCGTACGTGCTGAGTAAGGGAATATGTATGATGTGGTGACCTGGCATGACGACAAGCCTCATTTCCAGGCAATGCTGAACACTAAAGAGGAATGCTGAACACCACTATTTACACAGTGATTGATGGACTTATTGGGTTTTATGTGTATTTTCCAGGATTATTTGTATATATATATATATATGGATTATGCATAACAATGCATACAAAAAATATGACCTAAGTTAAAATATAAAATCCAAAAGAATAAAGCATTAGAAAGGGATGATTTTCTAAGTCTGAGCACATTTTTTATAATGTATACAACTCCACAAGTGTCTATAAAACAATATAACAATTTGTAGTTTTTTTTTCCGATTGTTTCTGAAATATCTCCTTTTGCTTTAGGTAGGTCTCAACACTGGGTCCTAGAGCACTGAATTATCTGCATAATAAAGGTGAACCTCCACCTTTAACTGCAGTGGGACCTCTTTTGTCTCAGCTGTCATTCAGAAGCTTGCTTCAGGAGTTGATGAGGCCAGGAATATCTCGCTGTGCTAGCTAGCACTAGGCGCTCTACACATCCATTATTTATCTACACTGTGAGTGTGCTGAGCATCTTTAATGTGACAAAAAGCAGCACATTGTGCTGCACAAGTGAAATTTATTTGGAGCCTGGGAGGCACAGCGGTGCAAGGTTGTCTTTTACCTCCAGGGGTTCGAATCTCACTATTGTGTGTATGGAGTCTGCATGTTCTCTCTGTGCCCAGTGAGTTTTCTCCAAGCACTCTGATATGCTCCCACAGTCCAAAGAAATGCATCCCTAAATTACTATCAATGTCAGTTTGTTTGTGAGCCCTGTGATAGATTGGCATCTCATTCAAGGCGTCCACTGCACTGCAGGCTGCAGGTGGTGCCATCAGACATGCCACTTTCCACCATAACACATCAGGAAGCGTCCCATCTTTGTAATACAGTACTACAATTCTGCTGCTGTCCTGTTTCTTCGTGGCACAAATACACTGGTATTGTATCATTATTATTATTATTATTATTATTATTATTATTAGTAGTAGTAGCAGTTGCAGTAGTAGTAGTAGCAGTAGCAGTAGTAGTAGTAGATGTAGTAGTAGTAGTAGTAATAATAGTACTAGTACTAAAATCATAATCAATATAACAATAATAATTCTTATTATAATAAACATTTGCTTTATTAGTATTCCAATAATTCTTTATAATTCATTTGCATGACATTTACTTGTTTGCACTTTGTCTCTGTTTTACTATATGCATGTCTGTCTGTGCTCTACATACTTGCTTCTGTATGCACAAGAATTTCTCTCTGTGATCAATAAAGTTCATCTTCGTTTTAATCTTAATTATATATGGAGCATCTTGGCGGATGTAGACCCTGGCTAGTTCTGGCATGTGTGGGCTAAGAGTATTTACCACATATATTGTGTATTGGCCGTAATTTGCAAACACCAACTCTGGACATCTTGCAATGTCTGCATGAGAAATATATTCATTTTTTACATTATAATGTCACACTTGTCCCAAGACCCTGAGCAGGATAAGTAGTTAGAAGATGGATAGATGACACCTTAAACACAAAATGTTTTGGTCGAAAGGATTTGAATACTTACCATTGATTACTTAGCTGCCCTTCATTCTATACACCCCCCCTCCCCCCATCCCGGCTGTATCACTGGGCAGTTCAACCTCAACTTCCGCTATCATGCGCATGATACCCAGATTTACCTCAGCCCTAAATCGATCCGCTCGCCACCCGTCTCCCAAACCAAGGCATGCTTATCTGCAATCAAGACCTGGACGACCCACAGTTTCCTCAAGCTCAGCAGTGACAGGACTGAGTTTATCCTGATTGGCCCTAAATCCATTCCCCGTAAAGCTGGCTTGTTTCCACTCTACACCGATGGCCTCCCCCAACCTGCTGCTGAATCCCTCATCTTTCCCAGCCTCCTCTATTTCTGTAGCTCCCTCTTGATGGGGATCAGCTACAGGTCCCTGCACAAGCTTTGTCTCCTGAACTCCACAGCTCCCCTTCTCACCCATACCTAGACCCACCTACACATATCACCTGTTCTCAGTTTTTTGCAAATTTCTCACTTGTGGGACTAATAAAGGGTCATCTTATCTTATCTTATCTTATCTTATCTTATCTTATCACATAAGAACTATTACTAGAACTGCGTTCTACCATCAACTGCATTCAACTGTGCACCTACACCTACTGTTCCTCCTGCTGTCAGAAGCAGCACCAGCACCTGCCTGCCATCACCTGCCTGCCCCCCAGCTTTGAGACTCAAATCTTAAAATTTGGACAGTGTGAACTGGGACTTTTTGCCCATTTGACTTCCTCTGCTGGTCCCTGGAGAATGGGCTCCCCCTGAGTCTGGTTCTTCCCAAGGAAGAACTCCTTCTAGAGAGTTTTTCTTTGTCACTGTTGCCTCTGGCTTGCTGGCTGGGGGCTTTGGGCAGGAACAATGTTAAGGGCTTTTACACAATGTAATGTTGTGAAAATGTGCTATGTAAAAAAAATTGAATTGAAAGTGAATTGAATTCTCCATTACCTGTACAGGCTCCCTGTGAAATCTCACATCCATTTAGCGCTCAGTATTCAGTTCTGAATACCTATTTCAACATGCAGTCACCAGACGCTTTATTAGGGACACCTTTGTGTTACTGGGTAGGGTAGGGCCTTTTGTTCTCAGAACAGACTGACTGCTTCGTGGCTTGGACCCAACAAGGTGCTGGAAACATTCCTTAGAGATTTCTGGTCCATATTGACAGAATAGCATCACATATTTGCTGCTGGTTTTTCGGCTGCACATTCATGTTGAAAATCTCCCAATTCACCACAAAGCGAAGGTGCAACCAGTTCTTCATGCGTAAAGCCAGCTGCCGCATGATTGGCTGATTAGATATTTGCATGAATGAGTAGAAGTATTCAGTAGAAGTACTACCAAGTGTACACTATCAGTCAATAGTTTTTGCACAGATTGGGATGTTCTACATTTGCATGTTACTCACTTAACATTTACTATAAATCCATGCACTATTCTTTGCTAACAAATAAATTTACAGTATGTTCAACATTTGAGTACCTTTATTAGCAAGAAATCGTCTTATCTTTGATTCATTAAAGTAACCTCCTCTAGCAGTTATAACAGCAGAGAAAATTTGAGGCATTCTTTCTACAGGGGACATTAAATACTGCTCTGTTTCATGGGATGAAACAGGTAACTAGTGCATTTAAAGCCTAGAATTTGACTGTGCCATCACCACACAACTAGTTAACAGGATGTCAGACATGCACTGTTACATACTCAATGCATGTTAAAAAGGAAACTTGTTATATTTGACTTATATTTTCATTTATAGTTGTTTACTCAATTTTTCAGTGCTTAAGATTTTTAAAAATCTGCAGTTTATGAAATGAATGGAAAAGTGGTATGCAAAAACTTTTTGACTGGTAGTGTATAAACTGAGCAAAGTTTATGCTTTACATTCGAACTAGCAAGAGAACTGTTGCTCCGTAAATGATGATGAAGCAAACAAATGATTTACAGCGACTTATATGGGCAAAACCCCTGACACAGCCTTTGCTGTTCAAATTAAAGCGATTCCTGAGGTGCGCCCCCTCCCAACCCCAAGCCGGTGTAATAACTCATTCGAACACGCTGAGCCAAGCAATTTGAAGCTCATTTTCTCCAATTTAATGGAGCTACAGGTTATTTAGGGACCATTTCACTTCAGCCTCCTCTCAGAAAACGCTGACTAATGTTCACACACACCAAGTGTTACACTAGATTTTCAAGGCAAGGGAAAAAAAAATGTGTATTATCTTCACACTTTTGGCTGATGATAGTAAAATGGGTTGTAAAACACATTAGCTTGCAGAATAGTATAACTATAAATCATATTAAAGCCATATCAGAGTCATTTATACGACATATACAACAAAATCTTTTTGTTATTTATTTGTATGCTTCAACAGAACAACAGTCAAATGTTAAGTCCACCAATGACTTGGGCTCCAAACATGCATCCAAAGTCATGCTTTATTTACGCCATGCATAAGTATACAGAGAGCCTGAAGAATCTTAAAGAGACTTTGAGTAAATAATGCAAGAACAGCCTTGTCATCTGTCTTAAAGTACCACAGCCTTTGTTATCGGGTCCTGTTTGATACTACAGCAAGTAAGAAAGATTCCAGGTCTCCAATCCATTCAGGGACTCTCTAACATCATTTGACCAGACTTGGTCTTGGACAGCCAATGTAATTATATAATTCAGCAACGATCATGAAAGCATCCATCACTCATCAGCCAATCAGTGCTCACCTATTGTATAAATCTGCCAGAGGCTTATGGGAGAGCCATAGCTAATCACATAGATTGCAACATTGCACTTATTTTGATAGGGAAATTAGGGAGAGCACAGAGTTTTGTTATACTAGCACATCAGTATATTGGAAGGATACAGAAAACATTTCATCTCGTTATCGTTAGTAAGATATATTACATTATCTTGTCTTTTGTCTCATGCCTGAAAAATAAAGGATAAGCTTATAAGCTAATACTGCACCTCACATTGCACACAGATCAATAAGCGGCAATCGGATAGCTGAGAGCGGAACATGTTTCCCTTGCTCTCCTGATCTTCTGATAGGCGATTCAGAGGCCTTCACTCAGAATGCACACAGAGGGCCATGTTTTTGTGCTTCTTCCAGTAGTGGCAGTCTTCCGGGAAGCTCCAGTGGGCACTGATTTCCTTATGCCTGCTCACCGTGTGTGCCACCATACCAGGGAACTTCTTCTCCAGGTCCTCTGCCACAAGCTGGACATCGCCCTTCTTCCCCATCCCATCCATTAATTGTTGGATGCAATCCTGGGGTACTGGTTGCGGGCGGCTGCTGTAGGACACCACTACGGTGACATTGTTTATGTTGGGCACGTCGAACCAGCTCTGCCCCACCACATGCTGGAAGTTATCTCCGGCGCGCCAGTTACGGTAGCTGCTGCCGGAGTGGCTGACCACACGGACGGACCAACATACCCAGTCATACTTTTTTGAGAGGAATTCCACCAATTCCTGCGCTGTGTCTGGTTCACTTTTCTCTCCCTTCTCCCGTACCAGCCTCTGGATGTCCAGACAGGCCTGCTCGGGAAAAGCTGTAACGCATTCTTCAATCGCTGTCTTCATCCTAATCTCTACCTCCTGCATCTTCTGGCTCCATTTTTCAATTATTTCTTGTTCATCCTCTTCCCCCTGAGTGAGAGCACTGTGACCCAAGAGGGCAATCAAGCCCAGGCAGAACAGTTCCTTCATCCTGACACAGAAGTCCTCCAAGATCCTCCTGTTATTTCCTTCATAGTTTTTCAACACCTCCAGGACTGATTCCCCAAAGATGTTGCGTCCCAAAACAGCATCACAAAGTACATTCAGATTCTTCTCTCCACCAGTTTTGGAAAAATGTTCCAAGAACAGTCTGGTCTTAGTCTGTCGAAACTGGGGTTTGGCCTCCAAGATCTCCATGTATTTACGGAACTGATTATGAATGTTCTCCTCCACGGAGAAATACTGAGCATCCACCTGACCCTTTTTGATTTCATAGTCTATTTCTTCCAGTTGGCTGGACAGAATGTCCAGCTTGTTGCGTACAGACAGGAACTGCTCCTTGACGTAGAAGACCTCCTTGCTCTGCACATTGTCCAGAGTCAGCCGCAGAATCGGAGCCGCTGCCTCGCACAGAGGGAAGATCTCCCCCACAGCACTGGCCAGTACCTCTGCCCCTCGTTCAAACATTTCCATCACCGCCTCAATGGCTTCTTTCTTCTGGGCCACCACTCTCTCTAGAGGGTTGGTCATGACCTAGGAGAGAGCAATGCAGCTGAAAAGAAGATATTAAGACATAAAAATATATTATAGTTTGTATTATAAAATATAAAAAAGCTTAAATTAGCGTTCCAGTTAAGTTGCAGCTAAATACAGATTTATGCATGCTCAGAGCATTTAAATAGAAAATAGGATGACATTTGATAGGAAGACATGATTTGACTTACCAATAGCAAAAGGAAAACGGGTATTTTATTTCATACAAACCAAATTATTGGTGACAAGGATTATTTTTAAAAAAGAATCCCCCGTTCTAACAAACCCTTTCACTAAATATGAGGTCATAGTGAGTAAACAACCGGACGCTTTCATATTTACCCGATTAAAGGGATGCTTTAAAACAAGGGCGCGACCAAATCAACTCCGAACCCCCGCCGCCCCCCCCCCGCAATATCGGTAAGGACATGTCCCTACCGTCCTTATCCAAATCTACGTCCTTGGTGTAAATTCGTCTGGTTACGGAAAATGACCGCCTTCATTATCAATTCCTTGCTGTTAATGATTCTTTAGCACAAGATATGTTCATCAGACAACAAACACCATAAGTTTAATGTATGTCATATAACGTATGTAATCCTATATAGGTTTTAGGAGAGTTAAATAAGAAAGAACATTTTCTGAACACAGTTTGCTGTGATTCTGGGGGAAAATACCTTGCGATGCATATTTTTTTTACCTTACGCCTTCCTGGTCTGATGGGTGTCACGCACGAATTTCACATATTTAACTATCTCGATTACTTTATACCTGCGAATGTAGGCAAGTCTTGTCCACGCTTGGCTCGGCCAACAGCTGTTGCGAGTTCCTCCAAGTTTTCCCCCCCTTTGGCTCTTCTTTCAGTAATGCTAAAAATCCTTGAATTAGTAGAGGACAGACAGGAGGACGATGCGCATCTGTTCTTAGGCGTGTAAGAGAGTCGAATCAGACACGGAGGAAGACGGAACGAGAGAGAGAGGGGGAGAGGAGAAGCGCACGTACTCGGCTCTGAACATTTTATTTGCAGTCATTTTTTCATTCATTTCTTTTTAAAACAGTTAGAATAAAAGAACTAACCCAGCACACTAATTTTATGACAAATAACAACAGAAAACAGAACAATTCAATTCGTGAGGATAGTAGATCTCATCTGGTCATCAAATTTTGCGCATCAGAATGGCTCATAGGACTCCAGCGGACCCGCACCCATTGCATGGTTTTGAAGGTGATCTTCAAAATGTCGGTAAGCCCAAATTTTAAACATTATGTTATTAAAATAAATCCAGAGAAGTGTATTATATTACAATACACGTTGTTTTCAAAGGGGAAATTTAGTTTTGGGTGGAGTCAGCACCTTTTAAAATAACTCTCAAAATGTTTTACATAATTCATTAAGTTGCGTCACTGATTATTTGTGTGCCTTTAAGTTACCCGATTTAATAATAATTATAACTGAATATTTGCATTAAAACGAGAAACTGGGAATTCTCGGAAATGTTAACGTCTTAAACCTTCAGATGAAAATTAGGTCTCTTATGGACTAGGTTATAGGCAAATTAAAATGTGTGCATAATTATTTTCAAAGATGATTAAAGAATATGAAGTATGAAATATTAGCCTGAAAACTAACTTACTTGACTATGCTGATTGCCATTCGTGATTTCTTATCGTTGAGGAACGATAAAACCTTGTATACGCTGGTTGACTGACCTTGTTTTTTGATATATCTCTACACCAGTTTATCTGATCTGTGACATATTTACTTTGATTAAAAACGCTGATGCTGGAGAAATACAAGGTGTGTCACCAACATTATGTGTTAAAAATTGCGATATATTGTGTTAGAAAATCTAGGCGAAAAAAATCAGTTACGCTCATGAATGTGCACTAACACTGACGTGTTTGAGATTCGACGGCACGAATGGAATACAAGTTTTAAACCAAACAAACTAGGGCCGATTGATAAATGCTTATATTTCCTATTTATCTGCAGCTGTCAGTCAATTCCCAGCAGAAACTGACGGATTTTTACCAATGACTTATTTCAGCTCGGGCTTAATTAGTACAACACTGATTCAGGAGCCTAACAAAAAATAAATCGCAGCGTGCTGAAATCACCCTGTATGTCCTACAATTACCTACGATGTGCAAATACAGTACTGTGGTGAATTGACATTGAACCAGTTTTTCCTGCTGAAAAGCAGAAATACCAGTGGCGCCTAAGTTCAGTGGGCTTTCGAGCGGCTTGTTTGTGACCACGTTGTCTTTTAGACACAAAAGTAGCTTTATTCTCTGTAAAACGAATAGGGTACAATACATTAATTTGGTATAGGTAAATCACGCAATAACGAACGTCCCACTAAACGACATTTTGAAATGGAGGATTAAAACTTGAACTGTTATGTCTGTTGATCGTAAATTTGAAATGAATTACTTTTAATGCATTGCATTAGATGTAGTTCAACATAACATGTAATTTAACATTAGTGAATAACTACCGAAGTAATATTAAAAGTCGAATTGGTCAGACTGCAAAAACAATATTTGCATTAATACTATCCCCTCACGGACATACATAGGTATTTCAAGCACGCACACACACATACACATACCCCTCACGGACATAGAGAGTTATTTCAAGCATACACACACACACACACACACGCGCGCGCGCACACACACGTACACACACACACTCACACAGACCCGTCTTTGAGGAAGGGCAGGGCTCAGGGACCACGCAGGTTAACTTAGCCTAGGATATATGATCACATGTCTAAGATGTGTTTGCAGTGCACATTTAGCCAAAATGACATATTCAGAGGAAATCTGGCTGCCTACAATAAATGAAAAAAATTTTTATAACTTATTTAGCCTATCACTATCTAGGCAAGTTTCCCTTTTGGGCGGAGTCGCCTACAGAATGGGGCCCTTTTGGACACACCGGCTGCACCACCCTAACCACGGCTCTGCACACACACTACTACTTAGGATGAACTATCACTGAGTTAATCATATGGATCAATTTGTAGGCATATGTAGTTACTCCAGATACCCTGGATAGATTTTTCTCTTGGCTTGGTGCCCCCCCCCCCAGAGGAGCTGCAGGAGGCGGCTGGGGAGGAGGAGGTCTGGGCATCTCTGCCCGGACCCGGATAAGCGACGGAAAATGGAGGGATAATATACAGTGCCATGTAATGGTGTGACATTTGTGAATGATTTGTTCTTGGGGAATGAGCCCTTTATAGGAACTATACACTCACGTTCACTTCCCGGCACACATTTGTTCTTTTCATTCTTTCACTTGTCCTAAGAAATGTGACTTGAAAGCTGCTTCCCTCCTCGACTATGGCCAATGAGAGCCAGTGAGAACCAGTGAGAGCCAGTGAGGCATGATTGGCTGGAAACTAAACCCGTAACTGAAAGTATACTCCAACAATAAATGAACGAACGAGAACTGTGTACGAAAGACTCCCTGTCTTGATGACTTGAGTAAGTGGGTGAACAAGAGGCACAAACAGACGACTACTTGGTCATGAGAGGCCTCTCTCATTCACCCACTCACTCACCAACTTGGTTACACTTTCGGGTCTCTAATTTTCTTTCTGAACGAGTTGGTGAGTGAATGGGTGAATATGAGACTCAGATAGGCTACCTCTTGGTCATGACTGAACCAGAGACCCTACCCAGTGACATCTACTACACGCGCAGTGACTTTCTGTATGCTGCAACTGGATTTTAGAGATGCAACATTTTCACATTTTAAAATGATTTTAACCAAGGTATGTAGGCATCTGGACTTGTTAGCTGACTATGTGATGAGCTGTTAGGTTTGCGTTTTTAACAAACATGAATAGCTAAGGTTCAATATAACCAAGACTTATAATTCAATAACAAATATTATTTTTCTAACATGACTTATTGGTGGCATTTACCTTACAAAATTAATAGGCTATTTTTTAATGTAAAGGAACACAAGTGCTTCAGATCGATTTTATGCAAACAGGAAGTGCCACTGAATGAGTTGGCGAATGAATCAGAACAAATCTTTTAGGTGAACTGAATAAAACAAACTGTGTCCCAAAACAGGAGTCATTTCGCCCATCCTTGGTGCCATGGGAAGATTAATGCATGACCAGAATTAACAGAGGAATTAGGACTACACTCAGTTACAAAGGAATTTGAAGTTGCTCTTTTGTGACATCTACCGGTGTAAATTATAAAAGCATCTGAATATAATGCTGTTTACTGTGATTTCTGTCAAATGCTTAGGGAGTGGGGTAATTCATTGTGCATGTATATATCCACTTCACATTGATTTACATTTTCGAGTAAAGGTGAATACAATGCAAAAATAAGTAGTAATCTATTAAGACAAAACACAAAAGAAGTTTATTTTTTTCTGCCATAAATCTTTATTGATAGCATCACAGGAGGATATATGGCAACAAAGTGCAGAGCAATAAATACCATTTTCATTCGCTAATGCTCTGGAGGAACCATTTGGACTGTATTTGCCCAGAGTAGTGTTTATCAAAGTGCAGAAAGTATCTATATAGTAAAAACTGTCCTTTAAACATTGAAGAGATCATGTACTGTCTTTTAATCACCTATAGTTTTGTAATCATGTCACAAAAACGAGAAATGATAAGGATTATATGCTGTAATTATGTATAAGTTTGAAGAACTGCTTTGAATTACATTCAAACACACAAGATCACTGGATAACAGAATTATGTATGCTGAGTAAAGATTCCAGTAACAACGACGATGCATAATGTACAGAGAGGTCAGAAGGCCCAGTTTAAAAGTCCGGCTCAAATTAATTGTAATCTTAATCTCGACCAAGGCGTAAAAGTTTAAATGCTATGCAGATTAGCTTGTTAATTAAACCGCCAATGTTTTTCAAAATCAATTTCATACAAAACAATCATAGCGAGATTTAAAAAATGACTAGATATCAGGTAACAGATCAAACATTTCAAATGAATTAAAAAAATTCTCTCTTGATCGTATTCCACAGGAAACATCCTTCCAAAATAATTGTGTTTCATAAAGATTAGGAATTACAATCACATTAGTGGCTCTAACAGATATGTTTTTACTGCTAAGTGTCATGGTTTGTCTGCCAGCTCATCTTGTGTATATTTTTTGTACACGGAGCATCTTTGGCCATTAAGCATACGTACAGCTGCACGTCGCAGGCTTTTGTCAGTATGACGTGTTGCAGCTCTTAGTGTTTGAAAATCCAGATTCTAGCAAAGAAAGCAGCTTTAGCAAACCCCACTTCACCCACCATAGTGTTTTAATCCGACAGCCTCTCAACAGCACATTATTAAAGGCGCCAGTAGCCTGTGGTGTTTTTGTTCGCTTACTGTATACTGATGCCGGGCCAGTGGCTGTCCGAGCCCGTGTGACACCCGAGGCAAGCTTCACCACCAACACCCCACCACCAATGCTATTATACTTTTGTTTATTTCGTTTTTATTCTTTTCATATTATTCTCCATTTTTATTTGAAATGCAGTTTTGTTTCATTTAGATTTCAGTGTGGTTTTATTAGTTATTATTTGAAAGAAATATTTCTATTTAGTTTGTGGGTATTTCAGTTTCAGTTTTAGTAATTTTATTTCTAGGGATAGACTGAAAGTTTTAGGGGAATTCTGTGTGTCTGATCTTTATAGAATCCTTCACGAACACAGTATCAATGGTACGTAAAGATAAACAAATCATTACTATAGCAAAACAGTGTGAAAACTGGAATGGAAACTGTTTGATGCTTGTTTTTTTATTTCATTTTATTCCAGTTACTTTAAGGAGCAATATTTATCCTGTCTGTTTAGTTGTAGTTTTCTTATTTTCTTATCTTATTTAATTTCAGTTGAATGAAAATGTGTTATTGTTTATTTTAATAAATGATAAGGAAAAATAAGGAAAAAGGGTTTAGCTGAATGAGATAAAGCAGAATGTAACAGAACAAGAATATAAGGACTGTTTGTTACTTTTATGTATGCATGATGTTGGTTGTACACGATGCATGTAAAGAAGGGTGGCTCTCTAAAAATAGAAGATTTGAGTACATCTGTTACGGTGAGACAGCAGAACCAGGAGGATTTTATAACTCAGCAGGAGGTGCCATCTTTCCAACTCATTTTAAATCTCCTTCAAAATAGTGACAACAGTAATGCATTTATGTAAAGAGGTGGTTCCATGGTACATACTTGCAATTTTTATGTCTTGATGGCCTGCATATGTTTTTGTTTGTTTTTGGTAACAATAATATATTTTGACTATACTTTTTTTTTGAAGAATTTACTTAACATACTCCACCTGTACTATAGTTGATAAGCCGTTTATCATTTGAAATACTTCTAATTTTTCCATTATTTAAAGTAATGTTAGTCCATTCAAAGATCTTCCACGGAAAATTAATAGGAAATGCAGTAGGGGGGCACAATGGAATTACAAGTGTGAAATCACTTCTTTATATATATATATATTTTTGCTGAGGATGTAGCAAGTAAAGCAACTGCTTTGTTTCTTTTTATTCATGCTAGAGTCACCTGGAACCGTTCTGTTGTAGAATGCTCTGTAAAGGACAGCGGGTGAGGACCGGAAAGAGCCAGAGGTACACGTGCGTCACATATATCTACATCAGGGGTTGGGGGGGTTGAGAGAGGGGAATCACTTGCACCTCATTAGGACCTCCTGCATCTTCATCTGAACCTCCATCATCCTGTTACCCCATTCCTCACTTAGGCTTTCCTCGTCATCACCAATGATGGCAGTGTAGCCCATGAAAGCGATGAGGCCGATGCAGAAGAGATAGGTGAGGCGGGTGCAGAGGCGCTCCATCACCTGCCGATCCCTCTGGGAGTGTTCCAGGTACACGTCTAGGATGGGCTTGCTGAAGAGCTTGCGCTTCCCCATCACGCCATCATACAGCGTGTGCAGGTTCTGGTCGCCCAGGTTGTTGCTGTAGCACTCTTCGAAGTCATCCTTCTTGCGTTCCTTGATCTCGGGTCGAGCTTCCACGAGCTCCATGAACATGCGGAACTGCTCGCGCAGGTTCTCCTCCACCTGGCCGTACTGGTTGTCCAACGTGGTTTTTCTGATCTGCAGCAAGGCACTGCGGTTTTGCTGGGAGATATTGTCCAAAGCCCGGTTGACACTTCTGAACTCCCGCTTCAGCTTGTTGATGTCTTCGTCATCCACGTGGTTCAGCACGACCCGGATGAGAGAGCCCGCCACCCCGAAGATGGGGTTGACCACGGCAGCGGCTGAAGAGATAGAGGACACGCACTTTAGCACCGTCACCAGGCCCTTCTTCAACTTCTCTCTGTCCTCCTGGATGTCAGCCATGACAGCAATGCAGTGAGGTTGATGCAGAGTCCTCTTTCTGATTCACAGTGATCTGTGTTAGGGAAACAGAACAAAGGATTCAGGCCTGTGATCACATTTAAAGAAATACACTTTACAACTCATCATCACTGAACTCTTCATCTGGCCAATACTAGAAATCATGTAGCATGTAGTAGAGAAGGTATTTTGGTAGAAAAAGTTCATCAGATGTGCAGGCAGAAAAACACGCACAAAACAAGCAAACGTACGGAGTTGCATTATTATGTGACGCACCGGAAAACATTCTGTTGCCAGGACAGTCGAAAGTCAGTGGGCACAGCGGCTTCGAAACGTGGCAAGAAAACAAAATAACAAAAATGCTATGAGACCCCTGCCAGCCCACCCTGTGAATGTAACCTCTCGCCCTTCCAGCTCTACCCCCCTCCCCCTTCACTTATCAGGGCAGCGAGTACCAGCTGCTGTGCCGCCATGACGCCTCTCATTACCCCAATCCCTGGACACAAAGGTTAAAGCCAGGGCCACAATGGCAGAACAGCTGCTGTATCTGTCTCCCTGCTGTACTGTAACACTGTGACATTAATAGATGCCTGTTATATTCAGGTTTAAAATTGCAGAATAATTGCTGATATTTGTGTCCAGTTACATTTTAAATAATAAAATTAAATTTAAGAAACTCAAGACATTAAAGCTTATTAACAGCTATTTGACGATTGCGGTTATTTTAGAATAGCCATTAGTAAAATGCATCAACATTGGTTAACATCGCTACTATAGACTTAAATTAAGGAACATTCAAATTTAAAAATTTTATTTATTATAACACAATATGAGTAGATACAAGGTTGTGAACAGTTTTTGTTTATTTAAGGGATCCAAAATATATGTACTACAAGAGGGTCACAGCGCAATAACATTACGTTCAACATTACATGTGGCTATACTATATAATATATAATATATAATTCATACATTATGACAGTATGCAGTAGCACAATATAATAAATGACAAAAATAGCTTCCAGACTGAATTAGCCTGGTATTACTTATCAAACTGACAGTGCTTTGCAGATGTTTCCGTTCATTCTGCTCTTAATGGAATAGGGGTTAGTTATCCTTGCACAGACTCAGAGCACCTTGCATCTGGACTTCGATGCTTTTCAGCTGTGCACTCCATTTTTCCTTGAATTCTTCTTTGCTGTCCTCAGTGATGACTGTGTAAGGCCAAGGCAGTCAAGCCCATGAGAAGAATGTTGGTGAGATAGGAGCACTTAAGCTCCATCGCCTCACGGCGCCCACTGCATTGATCAGAGTAGACCTTCAGCCGTGGCCTGCTGAACCGCCCAGTCCTGGTCTCCATCACGCCGCAGTAGTACACATCCAGTCTCAGGTCGCTCTCGTTCTTCTCGCAAGTGTCCTTAAAAAGACCCATGTGTCTCTGGGGGTCTTCTGCAGCTGCTCCATCAGGCTGATGAAGGCACTGAACTGATACTTCATGTACCCCTCGTACTTGTAGAGGATCTCACAGACCTCCTTGAAGCAGACATCCCGCACAATCTTTTCATTGTCCGCCGAGGAGCTGTCCAGCTTGTCTTGCGTCTTCCGGAACAATCCGCGCAGCATTTTTATGCGGCTTCTTTGGGCCACTCCCACATGGCATGTGACATGGGAGAGGAGATCATTTCTGAAGGATGAGACAGGCTTCCCAAGTTGTTTTTTGTCAGCCATAACTTTGTATAAATGGTCTTCGATTTCACAGTATGACTGGAAAAAAGAGAGATGTCCTTAATTTAAATTTCACATCTAAACATAAAGGAAAAAAAACTGACTAAACTTAATTTATATTGCAGATGGTTTAAGTTAAACAATTTCTATCCTGTGCTGATAAAAAGCATGCAAGTCATACTTTGTGAAAAATGTAAGGCAGTGATTTATATGTACAATGGGTGATTCTATTTTAATTCAACAAATGGCCTTTGCATTACCATTTTTGGACTTGTGCAAAAGTTGAATACCATGTTATGAAAAGGGCTTTTGTAATGAGCTATAGCTGAGCTATGTAGCTAAAATAAAAAAAAACAGAAAGTTTTAGCCCATAAAAAATACTCTGAATTAACACATTTTTTCCGACCCATGGTGAAGAAAAGGCACTATATCTCAGAGTGAAAATTTAAAAATAAATGAACAAAAAACATTTCTAAGCTCTGGAAGGTATGTGTCTTTCACATGCCAAATTTCATATAAATCAGTAATTCAAAATCTTTTTTGGAAATTTGTTGAATTAAAGTGGAATGAATTTGTGTTGTAATGGCTTTACATTAAACAATATTGTTATTTTCACATTATATGCAGGAAAACAAAAAGCCTTTCCCAACATATGTACATATAATTCATAAATAATCGATTATCAAATATTTTAATTTGCAGTTTTGTTACCTTACCTTTCTGAGGTTCCACTCCAGTTCAGCTCCAGTATTCAGTTGGTTCTGACTGGTTCTTGGGATGAATGCAGCTGTTCAGCAACACACAGCTGTTTTGCTACAGCTTGCTGGCATCTGCTTTTAAAAGTGCCAGTAACTCACCATTGTGGGTCATTTCTTAAACAACTAAATAACACAGCCTCAACGACCATGTACATTCGATAAATATAAAAGAGGTGCCCAGTCACACAGGACCTAGAGCTTAAGAAAAGTGAACACTTTTGTTTAGTTGAAGGACAAGAGTCTTTGAGTCAGTTGGAAGCCTGCACAAAGCGACTACCAGAGAAACAAGGCAATTGCACAACAGGTGTCAGGCAGTCTGCCAGTAGATGTGAATGTCCATCTGTCCAGACTCTGGGATTATCTTACATTTCAGAATATTTCAATGCTCACAGTCTAAGGACTACTGTGTGGATGCAAGAACAGAGGAAGACATTCACAGGAGGACATACAGGGGAGAACATGCAGGGGAGGACATACAGTGAAGGACATACAGGGGAGGACATACAGAGGAGGACATACTTGGGAGGAGATACAGGGAAGGACATACAGGGGAGGATAAACAGTGAAGGACATACAGGGGAGGACATACAAGGGAGGACATACTGTACAGAGGAGGACATACATGGGAGGATATACAGGTAAAGACATACAGGGGAGGATATACAGTGCAGGACATACAGGGGAGGATATACAAGGGAGGACATACAGAGGAGGACATACAGGGGAGGACATACAGAGGAGGACATACAGGTTAAATCCACAGCAGCTTTTTGAAATGCTTGTTTATGAATGCCATTTGCTTTAAGAATCTTTGACATTTTTAAATAAAGCCAAATTTACACTCCATGCGAATCTGTTAAGTCTGCATAAATCTGATAGGCATTTAAATAGCTGTATAACTAGGCAGGATTGACTTAAGTGATCTTATGAACAGCTGAGTGTGGTCAAATGGAATGAACATCTAAAAAAATACAACAATACTAGTTGTATAGTACTGAATAATTAAGCCTTTAAATGTTATACAAATTTATTTCTTATTAACACCAAAATAGCCTTTAGCTACATGATAGAACATTTAAATGAACAATATATAGCAAAAGTTTGTTTTATTTTTTATGTCTAATGACAATAATCATAATAACATGTCAATATGACAATAGTTACGTTAAAACACTCCTTTTATTTGTACATATGATTATGAGGGAGTTTTACATTTTGAGCAAATATAAATCTGGAGGAAAAAAGTTATTAACACATTTAAAGTAAATGGTAACAGCCTTAAATCTGATTTGTGAAGTGTCTTTTCTGTATGTGAGAGGGAAAAAGCATCTCATTAGCCTTCATTACATTGCTGATCCACAACAGACACAGCTTGATTTCCGACAGGACTGTTTTAATAAAGCCTGTTACCCCACAGTAGTATAATTCCCAACTCCCCTGGCAATCCCTACGCAGAGTAAGATTTTAGCAGGAAGGGGAGGGCTGTTTACAGAGAGAAAAAGAACGAACTTCCTTCTACTGAACTGCCTACTGAAGTTCTTGAATGGATAAAGGAGAGCAATGATTCATGGGATTTTACCATAGAAATTCTTGGGCTCAGCTGACTTAGCAGGAATTCTGGGACAGTAAAGCTTTCCACAGACCTGAGCTGCAGTAACATGAACACGAGACTGTTTGCTCACTCCCTTCAGCTGCTGTCCACAGCAGAACTGATACAAAAGACAAATGCTTAAGATAAGCCTTAAATTGACAGTATTTCTGTTGCTAGTATCAGACTCTTCTTAAAAAGAGCAAATGTTCTTAGCTCAGCCTTTCAGCAGCTGGGAGAGCCACAGAGCTACAGGGACAACAACAATCTAGAGAAGGAGAAGGAAGGTATGTGGCACAACTGTAGGAAACAGGCAAGCAGGCAGGGGGAGGGACTTAAAGTTAAAACTAAGCAAAGCCACTCAGCTAAGGAACCGAAAGCACTTACAGCAAGTTACCGGCTCTGATTACTACGCAAAATTCCCACATTATAACAAAAAGTGTACATTATACAGAGTAAATATATGTATATATGCGGACAAAAAACAGTTTGCTCATTGTAATGCATTAATGTCAGGTCAGATGTGATTAAAAAAAAGTTTAACTTTTGCTTTACAGATTGAACTACCTATTGAATTCAAAACATAAATTCACAAACAGGCACAACATAATTTGTGCAGACAGGCACATATTTAAAGGCACAAAAAAGGGTGTTTAAAGGGCAGTGTCCTCGTGTGAAAGGCAGTAGGGGAATATGATAGAAGTTTAATGTAATAACAAAGTGAAAGCACATGACAAAGGATTAGCAAACTGTTTAGCCTGTTTTCAGTTCCATGCTGAATGAAAAGTGTATGAAAGTGAAGCTCGTAACATCCGTGGCCTTTTTCCTGTGACTTTCCCGCATGAGTCCTGAGTCTCAGCAGTGCAGTGCCAGCACAACAGTCCAGTTAGTGACGTCTCTGAGTTCAGGACCACAGGAGGAAGGATAGCTCTAGTGCGGCACAGAGTTAACTCTAACTGCTATGCACGGCCACATGCCCTCTTGCAGCACACAGGGCTTTTAATATGACTTAAACTTCCAATCCTACAGTTTTAATTTTAATTTCTGTTGAAGTGATAGTTGGGCTATATTAATAAAGAAATGTAATTGGGCATGACGATGTGGACTGTAACCCTTTTTGTATTTTATCAGGTAATTCACAGTACGGCCCTACTGTTTGTTACAGCTTATTTCACAGAATGGATATTGCAAAGCAGCAGAAATACATTAACCCAGTCTGCTTTTAATTTTTGATCCTGTCTGCGTGAAATTAACCCTTTAATCTCCACAAAATATTCATTGGTTTATTATCAATGGACAATAATAAATGAATTAATTGCCTTTCGAATATTCAAGCTGTTCAGTAACAGGCATAGGTCTATTATAATATAATTTTTTCCTTGCACTTTTTTCTATCTCTTTTTTTTTGCAAAAATCAAGATGAACAAGCTGTATGTCTCCGCAACATCGATTAAAACCACCAGCACAAAAGGGTTAAAATGGTCTTATTCATTTAAATTTTTATGCAAATTTAAGTTAAATGCAATATTCGTTTTATCAAATTAAACAATAACAGAAATGATCTGCTAAATTCTCTCAAAGAAATGAGGTGTCTAAATGACAGTTCCACAACTGAACCCATTACACTCAGGTATACAGCACATAAATGAATACATGAAATATATAAAATGTTCTTATAATGTTACAGCATCAAATATATATTATGTGTAGATGTGTTTCTCAGAGAGCTATTTCACTTTTAATTTAAAGAGCAGAAAAGCACATATGTTAACCTGTTTTTAGCTAAATGTAAATGTTACAAACGCTCACCGGTCTTGTTTTACTCAGCTGGGACACTAACGTCTGCTCCCTAACTGATTCTAACTGATCACTGCCACAACTGAACTCCAACAGATGGAGCACAGCACACACTGCAACATGGCAGTTAGGCTGGGCCCATTGCTAGCACCCTCCTTACTACTAAATGAACAATATTTTATTTATACAATTATAAACTACTTTTAAACACGTTTATACCTCTAGCTTTGTGAGAATAGTGCTGAGGAACAGAAGAGGGCATTTGAACAACAGAAGAATCAGGAAGTAAGACATAGCAGCGGCCATTTTGAAAATCTCTGTATACCAGCAACTGAGGGAAACCTGATCAAATATTAATTATAAGCTGTCCACATAATCTCTAGACAATAATATTTTAAAGTTTGTTGCTAATTATTAACGATTTGCACAGTTTTATTTGCCAATCTACTTTTTCTCTCTCATTCTTCACAGGGTAAAGTCTGTGCTTGTCAGACCGGGCACTAGCCCTGGAGATAAGTTATGAGATCAAGACCAAATAGAAAATAACAGTCAAAGTACAACTATACGAGTTTGCTGAGTTCCCCTAACAATGTGAGTATGCAATCAAGCAGACATCTACTGTTTATAAACTCATAATAGCCATCAAGCTGCCTTTCCTGCCTGGCTATGTCTCCCCCTATCCGTGTATACCCATTTCCTTGTTTATGCAAGCAACAACTCCTCCCTCCACTCTCTTCAACTGACCAGACTGTTCTATACACCTGAAAAAACCCTTTCACTGTCCAGTAATATGACCAAAACACCCTTACAATGTCCACATCCATATGCAGGCACCTTGGCTACTGAGGATCATAGCAATCCTTACCCTTTTTGGAGTCCCCCTTCTTCCTTTTCCTTTTCAAATTCCCAACCCCGTATTCCTCTTCTTCTTCCCAGCAATCCCTGCAAAGGGACACTTCCAAGTATGTTCAGTGTATAGGGGTGATCATATTGGACTGTACCATTTCTGTACTGTAGTCTTGTGCCCTGGCTGCTCAAAGATGGCCTGTTTGCACATGTAGTTATGCAGGCTACTACAAGCTTCTTTCTAATGACATGCCATTGACCCTGCACTGACAGACCCTTCCTCAGCCCCCAGCCATCCACCCCCTCGCAGTTTTCAATCTTTGGTACTTTTCAGCAGCTAGGAAAGCAACTGGGAGAGCCAGCTGTCACTAGGAGACCAGCCGGGGACCTAGAATTGACTCAATAGACCTTTATGCATCTGTCAAGCCTCAGTGCTAGACTGAGCAGTCCAGAATACATTCCAGAGGCTGTCAAGGACATGAAATAACTGGACAAATGTAAAATAAATTAGTAGAATTATTGCTGATTAATTTCCCATGTGAAAGAGCCATGTTTATAGCTCTCCACTGCAAAGATGCATAAGTGCATCCAAACGGCCTGTAAGCACCTCTGTAACACTAAGGATGCGTAGGGGACTTTTTCAGGAGTAGGATGTGATAAATTTCACCCTTTAGTTGCATTAGAAATTACAGATAAAGTCAGTAACAATCTGTTGTATTTTAACTATTGACTCCCATTTACATTTAATGTAAATTAATGTATGAACATAAAGCATGACAGAATATACAAGATGTAGTAGGAAGAACACTGTTCATGTATTACTTGTCTTGTTGAAAAAAAACCATATAAATATAAATGAATTTATGCCTAGTCAATATCACAATAAATTTGCTTGATAGAAATACATTACTGTATAAACCGTGGATACCCTAGGAGTTGAGTTTGTTAAGAATCTGCCTTATCTCAACATAGAATACACCCTGAATGAGAAAGGTTTCAGAATGGGGACATGAGCTCTGTGCTGAAGAAGAGACCTCAGATAATATATGCTTGAATATAATACAATACAAAATAAAAGCAGAATAGGATAGAAAAAAATAGAATAGAACAGAATAGAATAGAATATTGTCCAGGATAATTAAACAAGACTATAAGCATGCATTATCAGGGCTGGACTGCAATTGAAATTCGGCCCTGGACTTTTGGGTCCCCCAAAGTAAATTTTACCCATTGACAATGGGCCATCACCCTTCTGCACTACTAACAATGAAAATCCAGTGTTTACAACCCACTTAAGCATAACTCACTATACCAGCTAATTTGGTGTCCGTTTCTACTCAAACCTAGTCTGAATTGTAATTGATTTACTTGTGGAAGAATAGCCATCAATTAGGTTGTTGGACTCACAATCGAAAGACAGAATAATCTTAGTTAAAGAATCTCCCAGCACAACAAAAGAGCGATGTGGAGACCTATGTCATTAATGAGCAATGTGGAGGCCTATGTCACAAACGAGCGATGTGGAGGCCTATGTCACACATGAGCGATGTGGAGGCCTATGTCACTAACGAGCGATGTGGAGGCCTATGTCACTAACGAGCGATGTGGAGGCCCATGCCACAAACACGTGATGTGGAGGCCAATGTCACAAACAAGCGATGTGGAGGCCTATGTCACAAATGAGCGATGTGGAGGCCTATGTCACAAACAAGTCAACTGTATGAGTCGCATCCTTTACATGAACCTTGGGATCCGGCACCAGTCTAAGAGCTGATGTTTTTTTTCTTCCTGTCAGAATAATAGGATGATCATTCAAAAATACGATGAGGATAATTACATTGAAAAATTTAAGTGATATATGTGTACACACACATACCAGGCATAGGTCAAAAATTGTTAATTTGGCTGAATTATAAAAGCCAGAAGTGGTATTAAATGAAGAGCCATTTGGGAGCCGAAAGAGCTGAGTCTTCTCAGCTAACAGGGAATATTCCTCGAATTTTAGCCAATGTTATATGAAAGTCTTCTCAGAGTTGGCAGAGAATGTTCTTACTGTAATGTTGAACGAACATTATTGCCACATTTTACATTTTAACAAAGGTTCGATCTGTCAGTGTCAGCACAATAAAATTACCTGAACATCCTTTAGACACAATTAATGTTTAAAAATATTGTTTTACAATAAAATACTATTTTATATAAATGCTATATGCACATACTGCCAATGCATGGTCCACTTTTCAACCCATGACCTTCGAAGTGTGAAGTGTTACCTTCTGCTCTACCATTACCTTCAATGGGCGTTATTTTATTAGTCTTAGTTGTAGTAGTAGTTATAGTAGTGTGATAATGTTACAGTAATATTTTGAACATTTCCATACCTTAGTAATGTTCGGTAAATGTTCCTAGAACGAAAAATTGTTAGCGGGGTTATTACTCAGCTAAGCCAAATTATCTTGCTGACTCAAAAGAGTAGGAATTCCCACACTACAACAAACATTCAACATGTCCTTATTGTGACGTTCAGTAGAATAATTGCTAAAATCATTTGAAATAATGATAAAACGCACGCTGAAAGAAATCAAAACCGCTTACCAGAAACGTGCTGCAATCAACGGCGTACCAGAGATCTTTGAGGGCCCCGCGGCCATGAGGCGGGGCCCCTCCCGCGATTGTGACGCCATTACCTCGTGTTGCGCTGTAGGCTATACGTCATAAGCAAAGCGTTTATCATATATCCATATAAAATTAGATTTTAATTTTCGTGTCGAAAATTAAACTCTGTGAGCGAGCTGACAGCTCCGTGTGGGGGTCCGTTCACATCTCGGTGGCTGTGGGCGAGTCACGCACGCCGCTGGCTGCTATATAACAAGGCTTATTCAGGATTTAACAAAAGCAGCTGCAGCAATCTGACACGAATTGGAAGGCGCCAGTTGGTGGGCTAACATTCTCCATACACTGACAAACACTGCGAGCAATTTACATAAAAAATGTATGAATATCGCGTAAGTGTACACTCGAGTTGCCGGATGATGTTTACCGCACCGCTGACTGAAAGATGACTAACTAAAATTGTCTTTTTTTATTTGAAGCATATAACCACTGTAGAGAAACTGCAGAAAATTTAGAAAGGGAAAAACTCCAAGCGGAGTTATATAAACTAAATTTTGCACTGAACATTTTAACAATAATGAAAATGATAGGGACTATGGATATTATAAAATAAAACTAGATCGGTTCAGTTTATGTCTTACATAAACAGTTGGCAGGCATAAGAATTACATTCAAAAGTGACTGGTAATTTCAAGCTTTTCTTCTATTACTGTTTTCTTCATCAACATGTATAGTCACTGTACTGATATCTGAAATCACGTCAATATCTTACACTCTTCGGTTTCTCTTCCAGAACATCAAAAAACAGCACTCCATGATTTGAAGACAATCCTCTGTGTCATCTGTCTGGGAGCAGAATATACAAACTGGAGAAAAGCAAGGAAACTATTCTCGTTATAAGGGAGCATGCATCGGAAGGAAGTAAAACAATTGACAAACTTGGGCTGTTTGTGTCCTTTGTCCGGTTGGGGAAGTATAGATGTTTACAATGTTACAAGGACCAGCTTGTTCTTACATTTCAAATTAAGAAATAAAAGTGGCCATGGAGAAGAAGTAGAAGATTAGGATATTTTGATGTGTCTATAACAAATCTTTGTATCTTTCTAATTGTCCTAACAATAAACATTTAAACTATAGTCACTTTATAAAATGTCAGACCTTCGTTTTAGGAGGCTGGCAGCAATGGATTGAAACAAAAGGTCTCCACGTTGCTTCTTTAAATGGAAAATCTGTGAATGGAAGCGAGAATTCAGTGGGACTATAACCATGTGACTATTCCAGGGACACTGTAGCAGGAGGTTAATACAGTATAATGGAGAATAAAGAACTGGTATTTTTGTATAATGGTGTGCGAGAAGAAGGTAAAAGCTGTACAGAAGTTCTTTTGCAGGTACATCCACCACAAAAATGCCCTCTTAGCTGCACTTGGATGTCCAGTGCATATTCATACTGGCTTCCTCCGGTTTTTGATTTTCAGTTTGGAAAGATATCAAGAATGTAATTAATTGAAAAATTATAGGTAAGACAAATGAAATTGCATATGCTGCATGCTATAACTAAGTTGCAGTTTACCAAAAAATATCCCCATATTGGATATAAAACAGTTCATTAAAATATTATATTGGTTAAAATGGCAAGATATCAAGTTATCTCAGGATGCAGTCTGACAAAAAAGATCTGGTGACGATGTCGTACAATTAGAGACGTGCCTTTCGGTATCAATTTGCCCCTGCGACAACTAGGATCCGGTTCCCTTTGTATTTCAATATAATAATAAGTCGAGCGAAATTAAATTTTGGCAGAAAATGTGTGTGAGTATTTCCTTTGCTTATATAGTAGGGAAGTGCAGGCTGTTTGACATGGACCGTTGGAAAACAGGATTAAACGTACGCGTTCTTTGTTTTCAATCTGTGGAAAAAGGCTGTTATAATATTTTAAGTAGGAATTGCACTAAATGAGAAAACTGTAATACGGTTAATTTAAAATAATTAAATATCCTTCACATTGGGGAATTCATGCACTTGAAATGATGTCAATAGAACTGAACATCCGGCTATACGTGGGTTGCGACTCAGATCTCATCACGTGTACAGATACATGAGAAAACAATTGCAGTTGTAGGTGCTATATTTTATTAACAATACTCGACATTCCAAAGAAAGTTTTTTTTTTTTTTTTTAAAATATCCATAAATGATAATTGCATAGGTTTGGTTTCAACATTGGTAGGGACTATAAATACCGCGAAACCACCACCCCACCTATATAAACACACGTTACTCCCAAATATATACGCGCCTTAGATAAATGACGACACGGGTGTTTAAATCGACTTTGAATTGTGTAGAAAATGTTTATAGAAACGATTTCTTTTCCTATGTAGGTTTGTATAGCATAATCACAAGAGAGGATGTCCTGATTGTCTTATTGTATTTTTGCACAATAAAGCTTTTTATTTATAGACGTTTGTATAACTCACACGCCAGCTTAACGACGCGACAATGGAATGAATACAGAGAATTGTCTTACTGGGCAAGAATCGGAGATGGAAAAGATGTGGAAATACATTTTTGTCAATTTAGTGAAGTAAGGAAACCAACTCCATCAGGGCGTCGGCTGAGGGAAGCATATTGATGGCAGACCATACGTCAGGTTCAGTTTATTAAAGATGTAAGGAGGGATATAGGGCAAACGCTTATAATATAGCCTACAAGAAATGCGGAGCAGATGTACAGTAATGTATCAACATCAATCCGCCATCTTAGAAAGCGATATTGATTTACTTTATCTCAAGGACATATATGGTTATAACTACGCTTGTTTGTGCTGGGTGCCCTATTGGACAGTCTAAACTACCATCTTATAGATAACTTTATATTACTTTGTAGTAATTTATCGATTGTCATACATAGTCCCGTAATTATAAACAGACTATTAATTCACACAAAAGATACAAAGTAGCTTACTTAATGTTCGTCTGTCGGTCTGAGAGGGAGGGTACCGGCTAGGCTTCGGCGGTACAACGGTTTGTCATATACAGTGCTCACAGAAAGTCTTGGGACGTTTGCTTAATTTTGTAAAAATGTTTTAAATATATTGGTTTCATAACTAAAGTACATTGACAAGCAATGTATGTATCCACATATTAATTGCACAGACATTTTAATGTGTCAATTTTTTTTGACTAATTCACTTCTGATCTTGCCATTTTGCTATTAATAGCATTTGTAATCACTGGCCACCAAATGGATGCTAAACACATATGCTTGGTGTTTTATGTTATTGCAAAGTGTCACTAATTTAAAAAGCACCCAAACGCGACTGCTTCTCAATAAACTTTTTTTTTTTTACCTCAGAATAGCTATTTTAGAACAATTTCGGTTTCAATTACTGCTTGAAATGAATGTTTTAAAACAAATAAATTGATATATTGGCCAATACCCCCCGACACACACAATGCTTACAGCCAGCACCCCCCACACGTTACGCAATAAAATGTGTACGAGTCAGGTAATGAGAAGCAAATGATCTGTATCCAAGGCTCATGTCATCACAACCTACATTTTTAATTGACTAAAACAATATGACATCACAAAGACAACGTCAGGACCTTGTGCGTACAAAGAACCAAATGGGCCTTCCTGGGTTAGGGGAAATGCGAGAGGTGATACCAATGTTATGCGCATAACACTCTGTCAGATCTGTATATCATACCACTATTATTTAAAATCTAGTGTCCACTGAATTAATGGCATTTTGATCCAAAATGCCTTGTGAAAAGACCAGTGTGATAGAAATGAATCGACATTCAGCTATGAGGAATTTTTAAGTTAATCTTTCAGGAAAGAATAACATTTCACGGCTGCTGTGATAAAGTATAGAGCATCATCCCAGGGACAAACGCGGCCAGCAGCACAGTGGCTCAGGGGGTGACACTGTAGTCTCACAATTCCAGGGCTGGGGGTTTGCCCCCCACCCCTGCACTCTCAGAAAAAAGGGTACAAATTTGTACCTTTGCTTGTCACTGGGGCTGTACCCTCAAGGGTCTGCCA
>JAODKC010000137.1:16113700-16124793 GCA_026777985.1 Mormyrops attenuatus
TACCCTTAGCTGTAGGTAATTGTGCCTTTTAAGGTACAGAAATGGACTCTGAGGAACATTTCTGTACCATTGATGATGCATTGATCCTGTTCGTACCTCCGGAATGTTCCTTAGAGCCCATTTCTGTAACTTAAAAGGTACAATTACCTATATATGGCTAAGTGTACCATTGGCAGACTCTTGAGGGTACAGCCCCAGTGACAAGCAAAGGTACAAAATCGTACCCTTTTTTCTGAGAGTGTGCCTCTGGCACTGTGTGTGGATGGAATTTGCATGTTCTCCCCAGGATTGTGTGCACACACGTGTGCTGTGACGGACTTCAATCCCAGCCAAGGTGTTCCCTTGCCTCATGCACTATGCTCCCGAGGATAAGATTCAGGCTCACGATCTCATGCCAGATAAGCAGCTATGCAAGATGGATGCATGGCGACGTATGCTGGGATTCCACTGTCCGATCCCTTTCTCCGCCCCTTAACCCTTAGACGGACTGTGTGACTGCTAGCTTGGGTGTGTCAGGGCAGTCCTCAGGGGGGCCACCGAATTCAAAGCCGTCTCAGTGTTTTGTAAACATGTTAATTGGGTCATCTGGAGAAAGGACTTTTTGCGGGCGCGGTGGCGTCTGGCCGCCTCCCTCCAGGCTTGCCGTTTGAGTTTCTGACTCTGCTCCGGCAGGTCACAGATTAGCTTTTTCCTCTTCTGGTATCTGCAAAGGTTAGTAAATAGCAGGAATTATGGCGCTGCAGTGGCAAACAAACATAACATCACCGAGGTTGTGAAAAATTCCTGAATTGGGCCCCATTCTATTCATCGAATGAATTTGAATTGAATTGGCCACACCCCCCCAGGATGCTGACTTGGAAAGACAGGGAGAAAAAATTAATCTCAAAGACATTCCGTGCAATCACAACAGTAATGTAATTTAATTTAGCAAAACATAAATACATAACACACTTGCTAGATGGTAGCTGTATATACTGAGCTTGTGTTTAAAGTGTATTTTATAGTCACAAGATTATTAAAGAAAAAATGTGGTAACTTTTAGTCTATTCTATCAATATTCCTCTACGTCCTCTAAGTTCTTTTCCATGGGTACATAGTTTTTATTGTTGTATATTTAACTGTTCGTGTTTATTGGCAATTTTAACAAGCCTGCAGCAGCTTTTCGACAGTTGCTGTGGGTTATGGGAAGGATAAGGTGGTGAATGAGTTACCTGTATCGCTGTAACACCACACGCCTGTAGCATTTCAGTCATGTCAAATGTATTGTCTTTTTTGTTACCGTTTGCTGGTTAACAGTTTGTTTATTTTTTAACATTAAAAGCAAATTCATGTTTACATGGCAAAAAAATTATTAATTTCACGTAGTCGCTCCTTTTTATTTTCTTTTGTGCAGAACAGTAAATTTTATCTGCCAGGCCAACCGTAGCGTCATAGCAAAAAGCATCAAAACATCGAATGCAGTTATGCTTAATTCCAATACACGTGACTCATAGTTCAATATGGTTACATTTAATTAGCAGAAGATCTTCAAAGGTTTTATCATTAAGACTGCAACATTCTGGCCTGATTTTTTTTTCCTGCTACACTGAAGATTCTCTCAACAGGTACAGAGGAAGCTGGGATAGCAAAGTATTTGTAGGCAAGCTGTGCAGGCTCAGGAGAGCTGGTTTGGTTTACTTCCCAGTAGGCCAAAGGGTTGCCATCCTCTGCTGAACATGGTTGACTCAGGTATATAGTGACATCATGTGAAGCTTTTGTGACAGGTGAGGGACTAGTCTGACTTTCCATCTACGAAAGAGTTTGTGACGTTTCTTTATTTGGGCACTGCAGTCAGTTTTGGGGGAAGACACTCCGTTTTTCCTGTGAGAAAATCCTTTATGGTGTAACCTCTTCACCAATACACAAATCCAATTTGAATCTTAGGTCAAGATTGGAAGCCATCTGGAAGCATAGCATGTCTTCAAATTTTGCAAGACGCTTCTCAAGCAAGCTCTGGAGAATGGACAGTAATTTGTTGTTGCTAGTCATCTTCATGACTATTCTGACTGCATGCCTTAATCTTCAAACACTTGGAATCACCAAGCTGGAAGTTAGCAGAATCTCTACCAGACACCTATCTGTTACCTCCTCAAAAGGCTCTAGTGCCTCACATAGTTCTTGAGTGATTTTACGTTGGATGAGAGTTCAATAGGGCACTGAAGCTGAGCAACCACATCAGTTGGAATGTTAACGACCGACTTCCGCATCTTCAACTGGCGTTGCCAGTCAGGGGCACTTGCAGGTTGAAGTCTGTGACCTCATAGAATCTCAGTAGTCAGTGTAGACTACAAGGACACAAGTTTTTAAGGGAGCCAGCTACATCCAGGGCATCACAAACCACAAGTCGTAATTTGTGGACAAGACATGGACTTCTCTCTGGAGGGAAGAATATCATCTCCTCATCAGTGTTCATCATATGAAAATTAGATCTGTCATCCTGTTCGTCCTCTTCACTATCAGCACCAGTCATATGTTACTCTCATACACTCCACCAATGTTCTCTACCATATGTTTCCAGTTGAATCGCTGGCAACTCAACATTACATTCTACAATGCAAGCTTTTAAATGACCGGTCATGCCAAAAAATTATGGTATAGATTGGTTTGACCATATATCCTCATAGATCCTCTGACAGGCAAATATAAGTGTCTTGGATCTGATTCATGAAATTATTTCTTTTACAGCACTAGTATGCTCAGGAAGTTCTAGCTAAGGTCTCTCCAAGAGACCATTGTGAAGAACAGTTCAGCCAACTGCAAAACTGTAAAGAAATCCTTATTTTCCTCAGTACAAAGGGGAAGGAGACCAATCACAATGGGTCACAATGCTGTCTGTCAGAGCAACTTGTTGACTATCCATTGGTGCCCATTTACAGCTTGACCTTGTTGCTTCAGAAGGTGAAGTATCCATAATGCTCTGGTTGAGGTAGCCTGCATAGGTACTGGTTTCAGGCTTTTCCAGAAGTTCAGGATGTTTTTTCTGAAAAAGAGAATAAACATTTGTTATTTTGTAAATTTAGAAAAAAAAATGTATAGAGTACAAATACTTCTGGATGAATATAAATTAGACAGTTACTGTAGAGAGTACATATTATTTATTTTACTGCATACATGATAAGCATGTAATTCTACTGCAATTACTCTTAAATGCAAATCACAAAAACATAAGGCCATAACAAATCTGCACAGCCGTAAAACAGCATTAGGGAAACAAAAGCAAACAGACCCATAAATGGCAATAAGTTGGTAGAAATGAATAGCCTTCAGGTAAAAGCTTGAACAGCAAGCATTTTAACATATGCAGTTACTGTAGGCCTATGACATGAAATACCAGGAAAAAGATAACACTAAACACTGACTGTATCATAGGAGGAAAATTAACTGCAATAGGTCTGTTATCTTACCTGTAGATGTCTTTTGAAATTTGAAGTGGCCTTGATGGAACCACAGACTGCTGTACTGCAGTGCTTGCATACAGCTCTGTGATTTCCAGGTGTGTTTGTGGGAGACGGTTCACCAAAATGGTCACGGATGGATAGCTTCGTAGCTTTGCAGTTTGAATTTTCCATCTGGTGTGTGAGTCTGCTTTCAGATTGTTTGGCTCCATTTTGTAGACTTTGGGATAAGGAAGAGCATTGTGGGAAATGAACTGCTCTTCTACCATGGTACACAACATGACAGTTATTTATTCTATAGGTGATACTTCAAATTCTTTCATTCTAAATAACATGACATTTTATAACAATCAGTACTTGTTGTGTATGTTAACGTGTCTCTGTAATCGGTATTGAAATATTAAGCTGTATTGTTAAAATTTGCAATTCAAATCCATTTTAATTCTACTTCCTTAAATTCAAACTGGAATTGCAATTTTCAATCATTAACCAAATTCAATTCAAATTCACGAACCAATTTGGAATTCGGAATTTCAGGGCCATACTCATTTCAATTCTGAATGGTGCACAACCCTGGACATCACACAGATGTGAGTAATATTGAGGTCCTAATTCAAGCAGTGAATGTACTCACAAAAATCTTTCTCTGCTGAGCTGATTTACAATAGCGCCCAATGTCTGTTCTTCGAAACGCAATGTGACCAGCTGTCACCCTGCTTTACCAGGCCCAACATGCATAGAGCCCTGAGCATTTTCCCAAGATGATGTTATATCCATTGAGTCCCAACACACGGGCAGTGAGTTGAATGTTGCGGGAACCGGCGAGAGCTGCTCATACCTGCACCTGTCCTTCTCCCTGTAAGCTCGCTGCCGTTCAGGATCCGCTCGGATTTTCTCTCTGTATCTCTGCTGCCTCTCTCTGTTTGACAGCCTCCCTAAAATTGCACCAATCACAAAATCAGTGCCAGCCAGAACAGCACTGAACATTCAGCATCATTGCACTTTCATAACATGTATTACATTGAAATACAATCCCACAAATGCATCCTATGAAATAGCTAGATGACTATACAGAATGCCATGCTTAAGTCTAGAGAGCTATGCTTCATTACTCCGAAGTACGGGAAACTAAACTATCAAGTTTTATTAAAGAAATTAGAGACCTTGAGCCTAGTTGTGTACGTATATGATTTTCACCATAAATTAATTGTCAGATAACTGTTTTGTTGCCTAGTTGGGTAAGTCAGGGGCTCTTGAAAGGGATGGAAAGTTAGGACAATTCCAAAAGTCCCCTTGTTTCTCTAGAAAAACACTGGGGCATTATCAGATTGGTATGATATGCTTTTATGGGGACCAAAATCTCTAATGGCATCCTTGGGCTTGCTCAAACTAACATAGTGTTCCACGACCCAGATCCAAGACTTCTGTACCAACTAAAGTACACCTACTTTGCTGAGCCACTGATATCACGTCTCCAGAGGCAGCAGATTGTGCAAAAGTGACTTCTTGAACCCCGAGAACACAGGGTGATGCTAGAGGGACACAAGCTGTGGGTCCTGGGTGGGCTTCGTGGTCCTTTCCCAGAGCCTCCTCTTCCCTCCTAACATGTTCCTCGCTCACCTCCCACTTGATAAAAACAGTGTCAAAATCGACAGGTTCCTCTTTAATTCGGAGGTGTTCTGGGCTGGAGAAGAGCCTGGGGCTCCTCTCCTGCTCCCCGTGGACTTCATTTGTGAGTTCCTGCTGGTCCACATCCACAGTCACAGAAAGGTTTGGGCTGTGCGTTGCAGCATCCTCAGTCTGAGTATCTCTCCTGGCAAGTGCCCTCTCGCAAGGATCTGAAGATATAAGACATTGTACCTTTTCCTTCAGTGATCATTATGATCTGTTTTCCAAAATTAATTAAACTAAACCCTTTGTTTTTAAATAGTTACACATATACACCAGCAGTAACCAATCAATAATTAATGCTAATCAATGTGGGCAGTGGTGGCTTAATGGTTAGGGAAGCGCACTTATAATTAAAAGATTCCAGGTTCGAATCCCTGACCAGCAAGGCACCACTGAAGTACCCTGAGCGAGGTACTGCCCCCAAGCACTGCTCCCCGGCTGAAGTAGCTGCTCACTGATATGTCACATACAGGTTAGTTAAATGCAGAGAACACATTTTGTTGTTGTGTGCTGTGGCGTGTCAACAGTGATCACCAAAATCTATTCATGGGGAATTACTAATTCATGTTAATAACACGGGTTTCGTACCTCATAGTAAGCCACTAAAAAAAATACTACAACTAATTACTCACTGAAACAAATTCTGTATTTATCACTGACATTAAATAGTACTGCTAACGTAGTATGTAACTGCAATCTTTGCGGACTAGCATTAAAAAAACAAAACAACGGCGAACTACTATTTCAATGAAATTAATTATATTTAACTGCAAGGTAGATCGTCATTCACATGCATTACATGCGTTAAGTTAGTAAATAACTCACCCGCAAACTCTCTTTTCAGCAATGGTTCACAGGGGGCATCCCCATCCCCGCGGGCGCGCTTTGATTTCCCGCACGCACGGTGCCTGACTTCGCCCTCTTCAGATAACCCGAAGGGGCGATCGTAGGCGGCTTCTGCGTCGCTGTCGCTGTCGCTGTCGCTATCGCTGCGATGCTCCCGCGACATCCTCAACTGCCGCAGCGACATGAGTTCGTCTTCTGCCCTTTCCAGTTGCATCTTCAGTACACTGTTCTCTTTGTCCCTCTCGGCCACTTTCATTTCATACTCCCGCATTCTGTTATTATTTAATTTGCAAAAAACCGTAATGACACCTGTAACCGCCTCTTTGACCGCGTCTTCGATTTGGCGAAGGTCTTCTTCATTAGAAAAATAAGAATATGCATGGCATGTAGTCATTTTGCAATGTGGGGAAATCACACGTCTCCTCTTATAGCAGCCGAAGACACAAAGATCTTACTCGGTAGATTTTCTGTGTTGCTGTTTTGTAGATCATACCCATCTGAATCTATCTCCTTAGCAAATCGGGCTTATATTCATCGCAGGTTTTAATGCTTCTAAATATATGTAGAACTCAAACACGTCTAGTTGAATTTGCAGCCATTATTGTTCAGTACCTGGAAAACATTTAGAACCTCTTCCGAGAGTCAAAGGTCTGCATGATGCGTTTCACTGACATCTTAGCGCCCCGTGCGGTTTGCAGTGTAATCAACCCACATCGCAGGATTTATGTCAGTTAACGAATTTTTTATTTTTTTTTTCGATAAGAAACAATGCTACATTACATAGAAGTCCCTATATAAATATCTATTGTTAGGGTGTCTTATTCATAATAAAATTTTAAATTATATCTTTTAATGTTTTATTACGTGTCACATATGGCACTCACGATGCACACATCACAGCAGCAGAAAATGCTAATTAATGTCATAAAAAATAGAACAATAATTTGAATACGATAGTTTTGGCTGCACATGTAAGAACGCTGACGATAGGGTCTCTGTGGCGCAATCGGTCTAGCGCGTTCGGCTGTTAACCGAAAGGTTGGTGGTTCGAGCCCACCCAGGGACGGGGTGCTTTATTGCTGCTTCTCCTTGGTTTAAATGCTTTTATCTTTGCTGCTTTATTCGTATTTAGAATAACTGATAAAATGTCTTTATTTTCATCTTAATTGCTGATATAGGTTTCATCTGTCATTTTGTAACTTTATTGTCGAGCGTCGCGTTACGTCATGTGCATCTGCTCCAATTCGGTGGTCCTTAGGTGGTCGCGCATCCTGGAGAAATGATGAGTAAATATCGGGAAATGATGCTATGCGAAGTGATCATTTTAAAAAATTGCATCTTAAGAGTTTAAAACATATCGCAACTGGCCACCTTTTGTCTGCACACTGAAAATTACTCTATAATTTTAAAAAAAAATGTGTAACGTTACATGGCTGTGTGATTATTAGCTGCAGGTCATGGAGTATTGTTCAATGCATGTTGACATTCAGTGCTTACTTGTTGCCAGAGCTATCGCGGGTATCTACTGTTTTACTGTAAATATTAAGTAATTATCTGTCTAGACAGCTAATGACATTAATTAAAAGTGCCACATAGAATATTCTAATTTATTAGCCAGCTGAAACCTAAGTATAACAGCTGTTAATGGTTGTAGATATCTCCATGTCATCTCTGTAGCTGAATACAAAAAAAACATGGGATCAGTTTAGTAGCTTAACTAACAATGTAGTATTGTACTCATGAGTCTGCATATATACGTTGGTACTGCATGTACTGTTACATAGTTATAACTATTGTTATTGTAGGAGGACGCCCAGCCCTACCTCATCCTCTAGGAGGACGCCCAGCCCTGCTCAATCCTCTTTGAGGACACTCAGCCCTGCTCAATCCTCTGTGAGGACGCTCAGCCCTGCCCAATCCTCTAGGAGGATGCCCAGCCCTGCCCAAACCTCTGTGAGGACGCCCAGCCCTGCCCAATCCTCTAGGAGGACGCCCAGCCCTGCCCAAACCTCTGTGAGGACACCCAGCCCTGCCCAAACCTCTGTGAGGACGCTCAGCCCTGTCCAATCCTCTGTGATGACGACCAGCCATTCCCAAACCTCTGTGAGGACGCCCAGCCCTGCCCCATACTCTAGGTCTCTAGGAGGACACCCAGCTCTGCCCCATCCTCTAGGAGGATGCCCAGCCCTGCCCAATCCTCTGTGAGGACGCCCAGCCCCACCCCATCCACCAGGAGGACGCCCAGCCCTGCCCAATCCTCTGTGAGGATGCTCAGCCCTGCCCAATCCTCTGTGAGGATGCCCAGCCCTGCCCCATCCTCTAGGAGGACGCACAGCCTACAAAAGCATACACATAATAGAACACCGCAGTAATTAATGAGGAGCCAGTATGTGTTGCCCCTCCCCGGCTGACGTCACATCTATTTGGAGAAAATGAGCAGAGACGTTGCTGTTGCGTTCAGTTCGACCACAGTTTTAATCTGCGGTTTCTGTCTCTGCGTGTACATTTCTCCATAGTCCGGCGCCCTCTAGTGGAAGGGAGCAAACTGCCTCCAATATAATCAGCAATTAATTAATGAATATTGAAAAAAAAAACTTGTGGGTTCACTTTAAAAAAAAAACTTATTTCAACGTGGTCTTCCTTTTACCATTTTAATAGCAACTTTTTGAACTAATAAATCTTTTACAAATTATACTAGCTTGTATATTTATTTATTTTTACTACTTCAAGAAATTCTTTTTCTGTTATAAGCCTTAACCCTTTACATATGCAACATACTACTCAGCACATTCCATCGATTTTACAATGTTTCACTACAAACTTTCATACACCTGTCACGACCGACAATTGAAACGCAAAACATACAAAAGTCTACAGATTTCCTTCTATTTACAACAGAGCACCGCCGTGTGGCTGTCATTGGGACTGCAGTATGCCTATAATTATTTCCACGGCAGGAGGGAATGAGGTTAATCCATTCCAGTCTGCATAGGTTAGTTACTCTTTTTGCCTATGCCTCGGTTTGTCTACGCCTCGGTTCGGCGGCAGGTGGCGGCCCACGGGCCAGATCGGGCCAGCCTAGAGAAATATTTGGCCCTCTGACATTCGTTTCCATTTTCAGTTTTTTTTTTTATTTACATGTAAGATGGTTTCTCACAAAAGCTATCTGATGTAGAGAATTATTTACAGATATTATGTATTTAAAAATGAGTCATTCTTAAAATAATTAATATTCAAACAAAACTATTTAAATCATGTAGGCCTAGCTGCAATATCATGCGTCTGTAAAACTATGCCGGTGTTCTGACGAGTTGAGCTACCTATCGAGACGTGCTGTCGAGCCTTTCTGTGCATGTACAGTTCCACCGTCTTCGGATTAGGGTTAGGTTTTAGGGGTATTTTGGAGGTTAGGGTTTTAGGGGTGTTTTGGGGGTTAGGGTTAGGGTTAGGGATATCGATTAGCACTACGGTAACCTAACTCGACAAAGTAGCTCAACTCGTTTCAGATCAGCGACATACCGATCATTTAGACACAGGGATGCATTCTACGGCAGGGATGCCTTTTTCGGCATAACACCGGCCGCTTATTGAGCACTGATGGAAAAACTGGCCCGTGGTTGAAATAACCGAATCCTCTGTTTTTGAAATTCTCATTAAGTTAATTTGCACTCTTATTTAAAAGCTCGCAAAAGTTATCTAGAGAAACTTTTTTGGGAAAATTGAACCCATAAGCTTTCTACAGGATTTAAATTAAACAATTATCACGGAATCCTATTATCACGGAAATTCGTGACGCAACTACCAGAAAATGTACTAGCATATATTTTTTTCTTATTCAGAATCCAGTTATCTGGATTCTGGTCCTTATTAAGACAGTTGCTGGTGAGTTAGCCGTCCACCTAAACTGCGGTAGCTTTGGGGTAAACCTTAACGTCAGTTAAACGCCAGCTGCTGATTTGCAAAATATAAGGCAAATAAATTCGATTTCAGATTTTTCCAGCTTCAAAAGACGATTTAATGAAATAAACGAAAGACACACAATAACACTTTTTTCTCTACTTGTTACAGTGCTATGCATTGGATAACACAGTCAATGCATATATTACCTTGGCCTGAAGCGTCGCTGGCGTCTACGTTGCATTTCCCGCACATTGCATTTTTCAATTTTCACCACAAGAGGGAAACATACAGTAAATTATGAAATAGTCTCTTTACGAAGGACCTTAACATTTTTAGTTGAGCATGTTGACTTTCAGCTATGCATGTGCTACGCTTCAGCAGATGTCAGTCATTAAAATCCTACTTTGATGTCTGTCTTTTATCTGGACCCTGAGTCTGTAATAAAGGTTTGATTGATTGTTTGGCTAAAGCAGAGAAAGAGATTCAGAATCTTACCCAACAATGTGTAACACATACATACCCATCCATTTTCTGAAACCACTTAATCCCAGTTGGGGTTGGGGGGGGGGACCAGAGCCTATCCAGGCAGGAACCAACCCTAGGCAACCGCCAACACACCCACACAGGGTCAATTTAGACTCACCAATCAACCTATCCTGCCCACTTTTGGACTGTGGGAGGAAACCAGAGCCCCCGGTGAAACGAACACGGGGAGAGCATGCGAACTCCAAACGGAAAGGACCGGGGACCGAACCCAGGACCTTCTTGCCGTGAGGCAGCAGCGCTAACCACTGCGTCACCCACATACATGCATGCAAGAAGAAATAATGCTGATCATAATGTTCATCGTAGCCTTTTTAAACAAGGCAGAATTTTGACTTATTATTGTACAAGTTGTGAATCCATTTGCTAGAGCTACACAGCGAACGCAAGAGAACAAACGGCCAGCACACCAGTGTGCTCAATGAAATGGTCACAAGAAAGCAAATTCGCTTGTTGCAAACAATCACAGGGCTTTCACCTTGTTCTTCACCTTAATGCGGCAGGTGCTGCGTTTAACAGGGGGAGCACTCTCCCAGGCCTGAAGGTCTTTATCGCTCGAGCGGCTGCCAGTCCATGTTTTAAAGTGTAGTGACCCGGACGCTGAAGCGAAGTGGAGGAGCTGTGGGCCAACAGAGGCCGCGGGTGGCGGGGGGCGAGGGCGGGGGTCTCCGTAGGCTAACCTGCCCATGGTGTTTGGGG
>JAODKC010000137.1:16124803-16144696 GCA_026777985.1 Mormyrops attenuatus
GGGGCTGCCTGTCCTTGTTTTAATGTTTTGTGACCGGGACGCTGATGCGATGTGGCGTTGGGGTGGGCCAACCGCGGCGGGGGGGGGGGGGGGGCGCGGGGGGGGGGCCGGGGGTAGTAGTATGTTCAAGAGTTATGTTTGTGGCAGTGGAGAGGGGAAAATGTGAGCTGGTGTATTCAAGAGGGAATGCGGTGGGGGAACAAGAAAGGTTTAAAAGTGTGCATTAAAGGGAATGGGGGGGCAGAAGTGTTGGAGCATAAAATACACCCCCCCCCCATTTCTTTCTCCCTGATTCTTTCTCTCCCTCTGTTGCCAGGCCAAACATAAAGCAATGGCAATTTGTGCAATTTCACAGCTCAGCAGTTTCCTAAAACCCTGACAGGCCCCGCGTTGAGAGACAGAGGCTCGGACAGTTACGGCGGAAGGGAACCGCGGAAAAGGGAAGGGAAAGGGTAGTGAGAGATGAGGGAGAAGTGGGCAGAGATGAGAGGAGACAAAAGGCAAGGTGAGGATGGGGAAGGTGAGACAGGGGAAAGGAAAGGATTGGCTTTCTGAAGAGACAGAGAGGCGTATGAACGGAGGTGGATTGCAAACAAGCAACAGCACAGACGTGGGAGGTAATGAGAAATTTTTCCCTTTTGTGGTGAATATCGCCATCTTGGCTTATTTCGTCATCTGGACTGTGGAAAGTATTATGAAGGCTGAATCTAATTTAACCTTTGAGAAGCCATTCGAATTGAGCTTAGAGATGAATCTGACACAGAATGACAATGAAGTCCTCTGTTTCAGCACTGGGCTGTCTGTGGGTTTCTATTTGGGTGGCTATGTCTCAGTAGTATGAGGGATATGCACAGGGGTCCGCTGTATGTTGAGACAGAGCTCAGAAGATCCCTTCAGGTCCAGAGTAATAGAAAAAAAATGAATAATCAGGCAGCAGCCAGCAGTGCGAATGGTGGATCAGGTTTGGCGAGTGACCTTCCAAGTGTGTCAGCTGAGTTTGCCGCATCAAACATCACAGGACATCTGGGCAGGCCTCTAGAGACAAACCTGAAGCAGAAGGCCATGATAATCTTCCATATGTGAAAAGGATTTGCACTTTTAAACGATAATCCCACCATAGAGATGTTCATGAGTTGCAAGTCTGACAATATGCAAGTCTGAGTCAAGTCTGAATTAGAGTCCAATTCAAGTCTGAAGTCTCTGAGGGAGGAGTCTGAGTGAAGTATTTCAATCAGAGTACAAGTCAAGACACGGATGTCTGCTTCCAACTTCATAATATTCCAAGAGCTTTCTCTACTTTTGAATTGTGTCTAATGTAATAACTAATAAGGGTTAATAGTGTAAGAACCACAATCACAATACTATTTAAGCACAATCCTCAAATTCAAAATGAAGAAAAAAACACTATGTTTAAAGAAAAACTATAATTTTCACTTAATGTTGGCATTAATGCAAGCACTGCCTCTCTGAGTAGCAAAGGCGTAAGGTTAACAAGACCTTATGTACCAATTAAAGCTTGAAGCCAATAACAAATTATAAAACAGTGAGTGCTGTCAGCCCCTTGTCGACTTTCTTAGTGCAAACAACTTAAAAATGCATTATCCAAAATGTGTACAGAAGCATCAACAATAGCATCATGTAGAAATGCTAGTTTCTTGGCCTGATTTTATGTATATGGGCCAGTGTATGTCACCTTCTGATTTTTTTCTTTTAATAGAGTATGGAATCATTAATCAAAAACAAGTAAATGTCCCCCTTGGTTCTTTGTTGTTTTGACACTGCAAATACATTACAAAAATTTTGAAGCAACTTCTGGGGTTCTGTGTCTTTGCTTTATCAGGCGAAAATGATCATGAATTCAGCAAAATAACGAGTTCAGGAATTTAATAAAATAAACTATCAATGCAACATTAACAGCAAATCAAATCAGCGTCAGTGATCTATTAAGTTGTTTCGGTACAGGTTCGCGTGATATGTTGTGGGCATGGCGGCACGTCTCGTCCTCTTCCGGCTCTCGTCCAAGTATTTTACCCTTCTGTCACTCAGGAAATGAATTTCGTCCTCAAAATGACTTTCTTTCATTCACGAAATGCATTTCTTCCACAAAATGACTTTCTTTTTATTAACGAAAGCAGATACATTCAGCCCTTTGTTCACGGCATACAAGGTGCTGATATCAATTCTGTGCACAAAATGAAACTTACTTTTGATTTTTGTGCTCGTGGACAAAATGTAACTGGAGTTTGTCTTTCCGTGAACAAAATACAGGAAGCCATTACTTGATTTCGTTATTAAGTAATGCTTTTTGTGGCACAGAATGTGTTTTGTGCACGAAAACGAGCACCCCATACAATCGGTAATGTAAGTGAATCAAAAAGGTTTCTTTGTATTTTGTTATATAATAATTTGTCAGATACTTTAAGAATATAACACAAAGTTCGATTTGTTTAGATTTGAAAGCCAAGTCGACCGATTCTCTTCAAAAGATTCCTCAAGAATCGGATATCCTACTCTTTATTATTACAGCGTCCATGGAAGTCTGACCGTGAGTTATTCCAACCTCTGGTGTAGTCAAATAGAGTAGTACCTTGGCACTTGAACACTTCTTAACTTGGACCAAGTCGGACATTATTTTTTCCAACTTGTCTCCTTGGCTTGGTCCGGTCACCAGAGACATGAATGTCGCTGCTGAGGAAGGTAAATCTCTCGATAAGGTCGACATTCTCCTCGCAGACAGACAGACTACTGATGGGTGTGCCTAAGAAGTCATTAATTGCCTGGATCTTGGTCTCTAACCAGGACACCCACAATCCCAGACACTCAGACTCCTCACTCAGTCTCTTGAGAGCCCTTATCAGAGCCTCCATTGACTCCGCTAAGATCACAGCATCGTCGGCAAAGTCAAGATCAGTAAATCTTTCTTCACCGATGGATGCCCCCCACGATCCTGCCCAACACCCAGTCCAAACAAGCATTGGACAGAGTAGGAGCAAAAACACACCCTTGGCTAACCCCAGAATCAACTGGAAAGAATGCGGAGGCTGCAAAGAACTTCTGCCGATATTCGTGCTTGCGCTCGATGAGAGTACTCAGTACAAGGATACGATCGATGGCAGACTTCTTAGGCGTAAAACCAGACTGCTCCAGTTGCTGACAGGCAAGCAAGTGATCACAGAACCTGTTAAGGATGACCCTAGCAAGGACCTTACCCGGCACTGAAAGCAGTGTTATCCCCTTGTAGTTGCTGCAATCCAGGCGATTACCCTTCTCTTTCCAGATGAGGACTACAAGTCCCGTTTCCGGTCAGTTGAGATGATGCCTGGCTCCCACATGGAAGCAAAGATTGTCTGCAATGCCAGGAAGACAGCCTTACCACCAGCCTGGAGAAGTTCACCCCGGATACCACAGATCCCTGCAGCCTTCCCTACCCTCAGCTGATTCACAATCTGTGCAATCTCAATTCACAGCTAACTGGAGGGTCAGCTTTGAGAACTGTTGACCCAGAGATGTCCAACATCCTAGCTGAAGGGTCAGCTTTAAACAGCTGCTCAAAGTAGCCAACCCAGTGGGTCACAACTGCAGTGTCATCCATAAGGACCGTTCCATCACTCGCCCTGACTGCAAGTCTCCAAGGATCAGATTTAGATGTGCGTAATGCTTTGATTCCTCTGTAAACAGGACGTGGGTTACTAGATCACAGATGGTGTGTCACCTGCTCACAGATTTGTCTAACAAACGCCTCCTTATCTGCCCTCAGAGCCCTCACAGCCGTCCTTCTCAGTTCCCGGTACAGACTGGAGTTCCCACGTGCGCTGCGACTCCTCTTGATAATATCCAGGGTGCCCTGCGAGAAACACCTCCTTCTAGGAACATCGGCAACACCAACACAACCCTCAGCAACCTTCATCGTCTTATCACAGAAGGTCTCCCACATCACATTAGAGTCAGCAGTCGCACCGAAGTCTGCAAGTTCTTCACACAAATTGCGTGCAAACTCATCAGAAATCTTGGAGTCTGGCTAAGTCCAGCCTCGTTCTCCTAGTAGGTGGTAGCCTACTGGATCAAAGGTGAATCTTCAGAGTAGCAACAACAAGTCTGTGGTCAGAATTCACAAACAGGGCACTTCTGTAGACCCTGCAGTCCTGCAGGTGTCTCCAGCATCTGCCCACAAGGATGTGATCGATCTCCTTCGCCGCACCACCAGAATTGGAGTACAAAGTCCAATGATGTGGCTCAGGGTGTTTGAACCAGGATCAAGCAACCCGCAGCCACTGACCTTTCGCAAAGTCAAAGAACATGGAGCCGCTTTCACCATGGTCTCCAGACCCATGGGGACCGACACAATTCTCATAGCCAGCCCTGTCAGTGTCAGTGGTCACATTGAAGTCACTCATGACCAGAGGAGTGTCACCACCGAGTGAAGTTGCAAGTAAAATGTCTCCCTCAATGAGCCATCACTCACCGTGGTCAGACCATACACTGAGATAACAGACAAGACACCCAAGGAGTGCCTTAGCCTGATTCTCATAATACGCTTGTTTGAAAGGAGTGACATCAGACACCATCGGGAAGAACCGATCCGCTACAGCAACAGCTACTCCCTGAGTATGGCAGCCATCAGACCGACCAGACCAAGAGTAGGTATACCCACCTACAGAGATCTGAGTTTATGAAGCTCCCCCGACAGCAGAGGAAGATGGTCATCTTGCTGGAGAGACAAGATGTTCCACGCACCTACCCAGATGGATTGCCTCAAACTGTGACCCAAGTGTCGCCATGCAGCAGGCGACTCCTCAGCACCACACTAGCCCCGATCCCCAACAGGCCTGACCCTATTACCTCTCGTATGCTTTCAACTCGTCTGGAGATGAGGCTCCCGAAGGCTCTTCCTCCATCCTCTTCATGGTACATGCAGCCTTCCTGCAAGCGGCTGCAGCAGAGCTACTCCTGTGGTGAGCCGAAGAGTATCGTGCTTGTTTGTATCGAGCAGTTGTGAGTTGTTTTATGGTGGCTGGTGTGCCAATCCCGCCACCAACCCCCAAAAAATTTGTTTCCCTGCAAGTTGGAGGACCTCTAGCAGGGCCGGATGCAGTTTAACGTCATACCCAGTACAGTACAGGACAACTTGTACCTCAACTGAAATCTTGGAACTCGACCATTCCTGCTAAAACTTGAGTGGGTCGAGACGTGTTCAACTCTACCAATTCGGATCTCAACCGGGTCAGTCGATAAATCTGGGTGCAACTTAACCGAAAACTCAGAGCATGACAAGACGAAACAGACCTACTAAGACTTGTGCAGATGGAGTCGTGTCTCCACTTGCAAACAATAACCCCTCTGTCCCTCCTCCTCTCCACCTGCCACTTTCAGTATGCCATCAGCTCACCTCAGGTAAAGTGCTTATAAACTATTTATTTCATGTTTATCGCTTTTGTATGTATGCCTTGTCATGTGTATATTAAATTTATATTGATTGTTGATGCCTTTTACCATTAGTTAGGTAGATAGATAAATGTATATAGGCAATCATTTGGGAGTCTGGTCTTAAATACATTTACGTTATTTCCTATGGAGAAATTTGACTTGAACCTTCATGAAATTGCAGCTCGCCCAGCCACCTGGAACAAATTAAGTTTGTGTTCCAAGGTACCACTGTACACTGACAGAAACATGTATAGTTTCATTTCCAGAGTGCCCATTGTTTTTAAAGTAGACTGTGTTTATCTATGCTCTGTATGAGATGTTCATGGTGCTCATTTTATCTGCAGTGCAGCCTAGCAAAAATCACACATGAATGCGCAGAAAGCTGCAGTAAATTTGAAAAATTGCCAGTTCTTGCAGATATTGCAAAGTTTGCCTGATTTTGCGTTAATTTCTGTGATCACAGAATCGCTAAACCGTGGAGGATCAGAGAGGGATGTAAAAGGAAAGACGTTGCTCCTGCAGAAATGTTCAGCTCCCCATCAAGTTATGAAAGATTTAACGTTCCTGAATTTTCATCCAGGAGTTCGAGTCAAGTCTGAAGCCATTTATGAACAAGCTGCAAGTCAAGTGTCCATCTCTGTCTCACCAGAACAGAAGCTAACTGGAATTCTGATCCTAGCAATAGGCATGTATATCTGAAAACAAGGCTGAGCAGATAAAGATTTCCATGAAGAGTAACATTTATGAGTATTCATTGGGGCAGTGGTTACCTAATGGTTAGGAATACACACTTGTAACTGAAAGGTTGCTGGTTCAAATCCCTAACCAGCAAAGTATCACTGAGGTGCCCCCACACACTGCTCCCTGTATGCGAAATAAAAATTGCCTGCTTTATAGATATGACAAGAAAAACAGGAACTGAGGAAATGTTATTAATTACAGAAGGGGAGTTTCTTAAAAACACAGGAGTTATTGATCAAATGTATGCTTACAGGCTGAGATAGGTAGTGAATATATAAATACTAAGGAATTGAGCCATTTAATGAATATTAAGAGAATATTTTATTACAATAGGTGTAATATCTCTGTGAAGATCTACAGATTTTTCCTTGTGAATGTGGCATTGTCATGCAAGGCTGGGGAAACATTTCTGGAGTTGAAAGGGCAGCGACACCCAGTTAACTGCTTTGACTAAACAAACCCAGAAACTCAGTCCTGCTCCCTCAATCCAAATGTGTATAAAATATCGCCCCGATTTCCTTTCTGTTTTAGCTCAAAAAATTGACCTAAATATTGGTGAGGCTGCTCATTAATTCATATTTTCCCTGTTCAATTTTTCGCAAATGTTAGGCACTATAATGGATACAATACAATGCAGTTAAGCTCACAATACTTGAGAAGTATTATGGCGTTCCATTTGGCTTCCCCTCAAATAGCCTTACCAAAGAATATCCCGTATTACATGAATATTGATCTGTGTCTAGTGAAGCTGCATTCAGTGTTCATCCTGCCCGCCGTCCTTCTCTTGCATCATATTCTCCTGGTTGCATATGATCTCTGGGCTGTCATAGTGACTCTCCTTCAGGCCCGTCAACCTGTCGTTACACATCTGGGAGCACCGCGGGAAGATGAGGCGTGAGCCGCAGGTTACCACCGTGGCCTGAAACGTCAAGCAGACATCCTCTGGGTGAGCTCTCGCGGCAGACATCACCTGCATGCATCACGTGCTGTGTTAACATTGCCGCTACGTGTCTAAACCTACTGTTATTGTAGTATAGTTTCTATCCTTCGCTCGGCATTGACCTTCTCGTCCCTGGAGGCATCCAGTAATCAGTGATTTATTTCCTAAATAAATCCTTTGGCCTAAATGGGATGTGCTTCAGGTCGGGGTTACTGTTTAGGTCAAAGATGACAGGTAATAAATTGGCCGTGGGAGAAGGAGAGACGGAAAGAGAAATAAAATAAGGGGAGGGGTAGGTTAACAACGTGGTCTAGACAATGAAAGAATCGTATATCACTAACGAATGTTATATAAGGTTTTTACTATTTCCTCTTCTCCTTTTCCTATGCTGTTTCTCATTTTAAAGTGTCCTTTTGTCTGTCAGACTGGATCAATGACTGGGTGAAAGAATTTCTGGTGCACACGAAAGTCACCATTCAGATAGTGACATTTTGTCATTGGAAATAGATATGCTATATCAATATACATTATATCTATATGAAAACCTCAGGAGGTGCATAAATATTTGTGCAAGTTAGAGCCCAGTAAAGCCAAGTGATACTGAAAGAAAAAACTGTTCTGGGTGCAAGGAGAATCCTTCAACGGTGTCAGAAAGCAGCACCGTTTTGAATATTGCGGGAAAATTGCTTCTGTCTCGTAGGACAGGCTGGAACCTTGAATTAAGCCTTGATTCAAGCAAGATAACAGCAATTAAAGAGAGAAGAAACTGGAAGATAAAAATATGAACCAGATAGAATACAATAAGACACTTTATTGAATACATTGAATTTCCTCTTGTAAATGTAATCCAGGCAGTTAATAACCAAAATTAAATTTGAAGTTGATAAACCAAAATGTATCCAAGGTCAAAGAAGGGAGACAGAATACAGCAAACCTTTCAAGAAATTACAATTAATGAGGTCTAATTGTTAATTAAGGTGCCACGTGCAAGCATTTAATACTGTCCAATTAGTCGTGACAATTATTAGTATATAAAAATGTCATATGTAAGATAACCTGTTTTTGTTATTATGTCCTTAAGGCCCTTGATGGTTTCATTAAAATGATTAGATGAGATATTTTCTTAAAAGTAAAAGTAGGTTTAAAATCGAGTTGTTGTTTGTAAAGAAGAAATAAACCGAAGTAACAGCCTGCAAAAGCATGAAGCGTATCCTCATAAGACAAGCTCATTCATTATTAGCTGTGCCGCTGTTTCCATTGATTTGCAATGAGGTTAAATGCACGGCGGACCCCATTTTAAATGTGTGTTGCCTGGCAACCGTCCCTTCACCCCGCTGACAGCGCGTGGCCTGACCACCCAGTCGGACTGAGCACAGTGATTTCTAACTCTCAGCTGTGATTAAACTGTCCCCTTTTACCTGCCATTGTGACCTTAATCCCAGGTCTTCCCACTTTCGGGGTCACTTACCTTGAACTCAATTACAAGCAAAGGTGGCTTGAGTGTGGCCAGAGTCTTTGCTTCGCTCAGAAAGGTCAGTGTGGCTAGTTCACCCTCGCTAATGTACTGGGCACACAAAGACATTGCTTGCACAATAAAACGTGGCCGCTTCGACCTCTCCTGCTAAACCTCGTTCAGCAAAGCAAGCAACCGAAATGCAGGTAAAGCGGTTTAAACATACAGAGTCTCGCTGTCTGACAGATTTTTAATCTGTGGTCCACATACTTAGACTGATATATTTTAAAATGGACAAAACATGCTAAGTGGTCAGAATTCTTAACTGTGTACAGGCAATTAAATAGACTTGAAGCACAATAGTGTGCAAAGGAATGTTTTTGAATTTTTGATGGATGTTGGGCAATTGCATAAATGCACATTTCTGACATGTCATAACATCGGTGTTACAACACACTGATTGTATGCTCTTATTGCAGTAAGACATGGTTCAGGAACACTCTGTGACTGATATTTCCAAAACTGAAGAAAAAATGAATACACCACCCCTCTGAGAAACTTCTAACCTAATATTAAGTGGCAAATGGAATTTAATATTTTTATTACTTGTATACTTGTTAGACAATTCTCCTACAAACTGAATTCAGTTTGTTCCATTTAACAACTACATATTTGTTGAAACAGTTTACCGGCACTGTGGTTTTATTGTACAACAGTAGTGCTGTTTCTGGATTTTGATGCCGAAGTGCTTGGTTAATATATATGCTAGCTGTGTCGTCAACAGACGGTCACCACCAAGCGTTACTAAGACTAATAGGTTCTTCCCTTTTCATTCTCTATCTGTTTCTTGCACTGTGTTGCTGTTGGTAACCACCAGCTGCAAAGCGAAATGATTCCAATAAGATAAATAATATTCAGAGAAGCAATGAAGATTAAATAATCTGAACATGCATTAGAGGAACTCATATCAGTAACAGAAATAAGAAAATCTGGTTACCTGCCTGGCAAAGGCTATTTGCTACACTGAGGCACTGTTTGGGGCAGCTGTGAAGAATTTGTTTTGTGGACTCAGCTGTTTTCATTGGACGCCGCTTTCAATGTGATTTTTTGGAGCCTGGGACACATCTGCATTTTATTTATTTAGCTGATGCTTTTATCCAAAGTGATGTGAATAGTTGAGAAAGCAGGGTCACCAGTCCCAGGAGCAGCTGAGGTTCAGGGCCTTGCTTGGTGGCCCAGTGGTGAAATGACTCTGCCGACACTTCGAAGAGGCGACCTTCCGATCGTAGGCACGGCCCGAGCTGCGCACTGCCCCGATTTGCCCATAAGGGATGACAGAACTGTGTTCATATTGCCTGGCGCAGCGCTGACATATGCTTGGGCAGGCAGCTGGACTTGGGACCAGCACATAGAAAAACACACACGTACCCATAAAGAATGACAGAGAGGTGTGCATACTGCCTGGCTCAGTGCTGACATATCCATAAGAGAGAAAGGCATCCATACATATATATATATATATAAATACATACACCTAAGAAAGTGTAAACACCCTCAGAATCTGACCTTTTCCCTTACTGGGTCCTCCATTGTCACTGATTCATTGCCGACCGTACCATTCCACCTTGGATGAGGCCAGTGACGTCGCTCGTGCAGGCTGGGTGCTCCATGGTTACTGGCCGCACTGCTGTTAGGGGGGCATTAGCCCTGCTGTGTAAAGTGGGGCAAATTAGCACCCTAGGGTATAGAGGGAGGGTGACCACGAGAAGATCAGTAGACACCAAAAACATGCCATCTGGCCTTGCCACAGTCTGACAATGTGCTAGACACTAAATGGTCCATAGAACTAGCCATTGTTTTAGTCAATATCAGTTCATTCAGCATTCAGTACTATTTTTCAGGATAATTTATCTGAAAAATTAAATGGTATAGCAAAAAAAACATTTTATTGTATATTGTTAATGTACAGGTAGAAAGGGACTTTCGTGGAAATGTTAAGGTTGCGTTAGTTTATTACTAATATTGGTGGACTGTTAAGTAAACATCTTGAAAACCTACTTTTTGTTATATAAACACAAAGTGCATTATGTACACTAGGGAATATTAATTAAATGTTTTTGGTTTTGACAGCATTAATTTATTAATTTAATTAATTGAATTTATTTAATTAAGTGTAGATTATGCTTATGTATGAATTTACTCTACTGATTTATTAGTCGGTTTTCTATACTTCTGGCAAATCTGATAAACAAAAAAACATGTGTTTACATGTGAAATTTCATATAATATAAATATAAATATAAATTACATTTAGCACTGAGGAAGGACTCGTTGCCGAGATCCTCACTGCAAAAATACAACCAATAAAATCTAACCATAAATAAATCATGTACTATATTCACTTACAGAAGACTAAAAAAGCAAAAGGACTATTTCAGTTTTTAAAGGTATCCCCAATAGTCCAGGCTGAGGCAGAGCCCATGTTAGCGAAGCCTGACCCTTCGTTCCCCTTCAGATATCCCCCCTTGTCAGGCTGCTCTGGCTGAACATCAGTGATCCAGATGAAATTTCCATAGTCCAATAATAACGAACGGGAGTTGAAATCAGGTACATACAAAATATTTATGATCTACCTGTTTTTAATGCTTTCATCAACGCTAAACACAGAGAGACTTCTCACAAGTGTTTATAGTGGAGACGAAAACAGGTGCACTAATTAGCAGACTCTACATTTGTGTCTAAGGGTACTGAGACGGTAATGAATCGGGGCGCAAGCTGTTGGCCCCTAGGCGATTTGATTAAGGTTAGTGAGGGAATGATTGGATGCACTGGACATTTTTCTGGTCCTCCACTATAGAAAATTGCTGATTGTCCAGTGCAATCAAGTCCGTTATTTTAGTAGTTGTGTCTTTAGCTCTGGTGCTGTTAACTTTGAATACTGATGAAGTTTAACTATCAGCCAAGACTGACATATTGAACTGATACCTATATCTTAATTTGTAACAAATATCAGCCGATACTGATATGTTTACCAATTTGTTGTGCATTTCTAAGGCTAACATTACTTGTTACTTAGTCATATATTGCAAGACTCTCATTAGCAGTCATATCTGAAGAACAACAAAAAAATGGATTTAGTGAGTTTTGGAAACTTGCCCTTCAGATTAAAAGTCTATCAGACTCAGGGTCGGTGTTGATATTTCTGGTGTATCCTTTAAAAAACGTAGTACAGGAAACAATGTGTGCTATGATTTAGCTATGATACCAACATTAAGTGTAAGATATGGGACGCCGATAACTGGAATTAAAGCCAGATGCCAGATTAATTTGTCAATAAAGCCATTGCTAAATGTTAGGATGCAGAGGGGGTCTGTAGGAAGCAGCATCAGGTGCTGAACAGCCTTGTCGAAGTCCCAGTTATGTCACAAGGAGTTTGAACGACGGCTAAACAATTAACCCTGCAGCCACTGGAACGGCGGCATCCCAGGTGCGCTAACAGGTGTTTCCGTCTCCCATCAGCTGAGGCAGCCACAGTGGTACGTATCTCAGTTCGGAAGAAGGCGGGGAGGGGTGTGTAGCCCGAGGACACGGGAAGATGAGTGATGTGCCGCAGACTGCCAGGTCTGGAGGGTGCCGGGGTGATGAACTTCCTAGGCCCTTAGGCAGGGGCTTCACCTCCCAGGTGGCTGATGATGCCAGAGTCTCTCGGGTATGGTGATTAATCGACGGCTCAGGAACGGTTTCCGAACGCCTCATTTCCTCCAGCTGTGTTTTGAGGGCCTCCGCTCTATGTCCACTTCTGCCTCATAGGACTTTTTATTCATGCCGTCACAATTTGAAGTTGATTAATTAGCCCCATTACTTCCCGAGAACCGCACAGAATTTATGGAAAACCACAACAGCGAGACGAGCGCCCGCCCTTTTAATGTACATTATTAATGTAGAGATTAATAGGGACCTTCGTGGAGACATTAAGGCTGCATTAGTATATAACCAACATTGGGAGACTGTGAAGTAAAAATGTAACTTCAATATGTTACATTTCATCATGCACCTTTTATGGGAATCTGTTCTGCTGTTGACACATTCATGTTTTAATTATGAGGTCAGACAAATGGGCCTAATTTTCGTTTATATTAGCATGTTTATATTAGCGCTCTGACTGTAATATTTGTTTGTATTATTGTTATGGGACTAGCTGGCCCGAGGGCCACATCAAAAAAGTCAAGGTAACGTTACAATTGTACCTTATGCTATTGCCCCAGATTCATCTCCTGGTTCAAAATACTGACTCGCACTGAGAAGGGAAGGTGCCAAACACTGATTTCTTTTGACTTTTGACTTGAAAATGTTGTAGGGCACTGACGAAATGCACACACGCACATGCAATTTGACACAAAGAGAACTGAAACTCTCGCCACATCAATTCGCTGCCTACTGAGCGACAATAAACCCAGAGCTTGTCCACGAACCAAGATTCCCAGCTACCCCAAATTAGGATATTTAGTTGTCATGTTGCAGTATTGCAATAAAATATGCGTCTGGAAGAAGCTTTCAGATATTTAGTCCCGGTTACAGTCCCCCATTACTTTAACCACCGGGGACACTTATGGAGATGAGAAAGAGATGAATGAGGCAGGTGACAGCAGTAGACAATAAGGGCTAAAATCAGGAAAGGAATCTGTGCACATAAGACATACGATGCAGTTACGGGCTCTTTGATTTTCCTGATAATTTATTGAGATTCCATGGTTTTAGCATCATCCAAATGGCACAATGATCTAGCTTGGGCTGATTAATGGATCAGCTGAAATGTAATAAAAGGAAAATGTACCACGCTTCCATATTTACCATAGGAAAAAAAGAGCATTCTTTTATGGCGCTCTATGAAGACCCTAAGAGGTATCATTTATTAGGTCAAATGGAGCCTATAGTAAAATGGCAGAGCGAGAGAGAGAGAGTGGGGGGAAACGGGAACACGGCATGTTGAAGCACAAGACGACACGTAAACTGGGAACAAACCGGTCTAAAAATAAACCGTATGAATTATTTAACTTACTGACCCAGAAACAGCTACAGCATAATCATATTTGTGTTTGAATTGGGGGGTTTGCTGCGGCAAGCGCATGATACTATTAGTACAAAAACAGGCTGCTCGGGGGGGAAAGGAAGACGAGCAAATATTGTCTTCTGTCGTGTCTCTCGGTGCTGCGCAAATTCATAAAAAATAGCTTAAATTTACAGACAGAAATGAAGACAGATGCGAGGTTTAGAGGTAGGTCTTAATATGTATATGTAAATATGGCACTTTATAGCAGAACAGGCCTGGGTAAGGTTGATTTTTAATTACAAAGACATTAGCTATTATATATCTTTGCTTTAAAAAGTGAATTTCAAAAAAAGTTTGCCTAACTGTTGCCTAAGAAAAAATGCAGGAGATGAGGTCAGATAGAAGTTCTTCTCTGTGGAGACCATCAAGGCGCAGTGCTTCTCCTCCAGGTAGCTCCTCCAAGTCAGGGTCTCAGCTTTTAGTCCATTCAAGATAACAAGACGCAAACCCTTCAGAGGTGATGTGGCTTTGTACTAAACCCCTATTAGGACACAGTTAGGCGGGGATGAAGACGTATTATAAAGTTTGTTCAGTCCCTCTCTGTAGTAATGTATTTGTCCCCTGCCTTACTGGGTTTTTCTGTAATCACGTCTCAGCAAGCAGCAGAAGTGCAGTGCAGCGCCATTAATATTGATGCTCTGTGGCCTAACTGGCTTTGGTGAAACTTTCTCCCACATTAATATTGATGGTGTTGCTATATATCGGAGTCAGTCCCTCATTAAGGTTTTATGGGGAAATACTGAAGGCACTCTTTTTTTTTTTTTTCTTACAAAAGACAATCCCATTTTCGGCATGCATCCCCTCGGCAACAATCATTTTCTCTGGATTGAAGTCTCTATTGAGGAAGATGGCCGTACCCAGCCACGAAATCTCTTCAACGGTTTCCCAGGAGCAAGAATAGCTGTGTTGAAACGATGCATTTCAGTATATGGAGAGCTAAATATTGAATGAATCACTTAAATATATAAAAATGGACATTGCTGCAGTTCCTTAATTCTGCTTAAATCCGCACTGGTGTGAGGTGAGATGCTTAATGTCGGTTAATTAATTATGCATGCAGTCTCCGGCTTGCAAAGTACATGATGCCCCCCTGACACGTATGAAAACGTACAAGCAGACGGCAAATCTGTGGTGAAAGGTTCAGCTTGACAGCTGAAATTCACAAAATTGCAATTCGATATCTCGTCTAGCTGTTTTACAATAAGCCAACGAATATTTAGGTTTAAGGGAAATTACATAGCATCACACAGGGGTCGTTAAACCCACTCATGATGATCAGCCGCGGTGGATGAAGATGGATATCGGGAAGCTCTCAAAGGGACCCTTCAGCCCTGTTCTTCCTCCACTTCTGATGATCATTCTTAACCACTGAAGTCTGACATCACAAATCTCTCAAAGGGACCCCTCCTCTGGTCCCCTGGACATGTTCTTCATCACTGAGTCACCAGCACAAGTGAACGTGACACATGAGCCACCCTTGACCCTAGCTCAGCTGTTCAGCGGTGACCCCGAGCTTTGATGGAGAGCCTAAAAGACTCTCACCTCTCGGGCACAAATGACCTCAATTCATTTGTGACGTCTTGCCTATTGATTCTGACCTGCTGGAGGATTCCTCTGGAAACAGGCGACTTGCCCTTGTAGCTGATGTTCATGTCAAAATTGCACCCCTCCCCACCCCACTGCATGCCACCCCCATTGAAATACAGAGACTGCATTGCAGCCGAGAGTGGGGTTCCCTTGGTCCAAAGTGTGTAACTGCATTTCTGCTATCGTATGCTGCAGGTCGCCAGGAGCTACCAATGATTCATCACTACGCTCATTTTCTTTCTCATTTCAACCAATGGCATGTCATGTATGTAAATGTGATCAGGTTCGCTTATTGACACACAGAAGAAGCACTGTAACTACTGCCCCCATAGATTATATAACATCTTCGAAATGCATTATGACATGTAGTCCTATTAAATTTTTTAGTGTCTTCAATATTGACATTTATTTATATTGCAAAAGTGACACATAATTGAGAAAGCAGGATCAGACAATCTCTGGAGCAATTAGGATTTAAGGGTCTTGTTCAAGGGCCTGTCAGTGAAATTGCTTTGCCAAGCACCGGATTTGAACCGGCAAACTTCCGTTCATGGGCACAGAGTTCTGATGCACTGAGGCACAAATCCATCTATCCATCCTGCCATTTTCCATGCTGATTACCCAGTATAGGGTCATGTTATTCACCATAAATGCCCACAGAAAAAGACTGAACAATGCATCACGGTGTTATTCATATTGTCGACCTGGACAGCTAAAGGTCCTGTTTAATTGTATACCTCCCTGTTCACAGTTCACATCCCTGACACCTCACACGCACCAACTGATCATACATGTTTTATGCTCATCTCAGGACAAAAAGGATCACAGCAAGGTCACCATGGTGAGCCATAAGTGACAGCTTTAAAATGAGGGCATAAGTCAATTTGACTAGACTTGTAACTCAGGGACATGGAACACCAGGCTACAGGGTAATGCCTATCAAGTATTTTCACACAGCGTGCCTGTGTGAACCGCCTCCCCCCATACGAATCTAAAAAGGCAGGCTAGCTGTTAGCCATGAGAGCATTTATACATTAACAAAATCCTAAGTGTCACTGGTCCAGCTTGTGCATTTCTGACGGGTTCAATGAATTGATTCCCTCAGTTTAATGGCATCAACATTCAATGCAAGCAGAAAAGCAGCCACATCTCTGAGTAGGACGCAGAACCACAAGATGAATAAAATATCAATCATTAATTCCCGCCAGAGAAATATTGTTTCAAAATAACAATGCAATTCTTTTTCTCAAATCTGAGACAAGAAACAAATTTATACCTTTAATTTTCAAAGTAGAGATGAAATGCAAGTATCCCAATAACTGTAAAATAACCACATCAGTCCATATCCCGTCCTTCATGCCCATGTTATGTCTTTAATCTCAGCTGAGAATAGACTCAGAGGCTTCCACACAAACCAAAATTCATTTTGTTGACCTAGCCAGCTGAAATTCCTATTCTTCTGTTCACTTAAAGTTCACATCCCTGACACATGATCAAACATGTTTTATGCTCATCTCAGTGACAAATTTTATTTAAGTGATTGCATACTGACAATACCGCAAACAAAAAATATACAAAAAAAAAAAATATTTCAAACATTTGGAACTAAATATAACGTCAGACAAGGCCAGTTTGCCAGAGTCTCGATGACTTGCTGTCCCAGTGTGTATTTCGTTGATGTGGTTCTGTAGAGATTTTATATAAAAGCACTCATGCTGCTTTAATTCTGCAAATAATTACAGATAACAGTGTTTTTGACGTACACCGCTAGAGGGGAAGAGGTGCAGGCCTGTGTCCCAGCTTTCGTACTAGAGCACCGTATGCTATGGTCAGCATGAACATGCAGGAGGTCACTGAGAGTGTGGGGCTTTGGAGCACATTGATAGAACCCTTAAAAAGCTGAGTAAGAAAAGTGTCCATCAGCGTCAGTTCACCAGGACGCGTTCGCTCATACCGACTGCCAAACGAAAAGAGACGCGGCAGCGCATAAGTTAATGGTGTCCATTCAGGTGTGCAAATGCATTCAGCTAGCTACAGATAGCATCAAGTCATGGATAATACATCTGACCATTTATGTGTTAGTTATTTCAGCTGCCGTTTTTGATAGATCACTTGACTTGTAGTGAGGTTTTCTAAGTACACTTATTTTTTTTTTTTTTATTTCTGTTTTTAAGCAATAGAAGAAATTAATTTTTAAATGATATTGCTTTACATGCTGTGCACCTGCTTGCTAATGCAATCAGCGTGCTCCTACGAACAGCAAATGTTGTGGCCGCAACTGAATACATACAGCGCACAGATGAGGGTCAAGAAGTTCAGTTACTGTTTGACTAAGCACTGGAACCGCTAAAACGCCTGATGTAAGCGATTTTGAACGTGATATGATTACTGGTGCATCTCAGAAACTGCCACCATACTGAGATTTTCATGTACTACTGTAGTTCCTAGAGCTTACAGAAAATGATGTGATGAACACAAAGCAAGTCGATGGTATTTCTGAGGCTGGAAACACCTTGTTAATGAGAGAGGAGAATGACCAGGCTTGTTAAAGCGAACAGGAAGACCATAAGTGCAAAAATAACAGCTCAGTACAACAGCGGTGTGCAAAAAGCCATCTATTAACATAAAACTCACCTACCCTTGAAGCAGTTTTGAGGCAAAAGTGGATCCTGCCCAGTATCTAATAAATTTTAGGCACTGCCAAGAAAACCAGATAATTAAGTAGTTGGTTTTGCTTCAAATAATTGGGCAGCAGTGACCTGTCCTGCTAAATTTGTAACATAATGGAAACCAAATACTGTCTGTGTCAGCATGTCTGGTATCGTACAAAAATGTATAGTACATTGTATTTTCTTCACGGACAGACGTTTTACAAAGTTTTACTCACACTCTGCTTGGATTTTAAGTTGTATAAATGGAAAGAGACAAGAGGTCAACAAATGAAACCAAGCAGCGGCAGACCATATTGCAACATGATGAGAGAACATTATAACACTAGAGAGACAGGTATACTTTATTGATCCCATGTGGGAAATTCGACGTAAGTCCCTCATTTTTACATTTTTTTACGTGTGAGGAAGGTGTTGAGCTGACTAGCTGGCAGGGCTAGTGTTGTAGTAACTGTGTCCTCCTGAGTAATCCTCACGCCCTGTCTGTATGCCATAGATAGATGCCTTCTCAAATCAACATAAAAAAAACAAACCGTACATGTGGAAAAACAGTAGCTTTAAGTAAATTCACAAAAATAAAATATCAAACGTGGTAAATGGGTAGCTAAGCCGTAGAGCTACCCTGAGGTAAAGGTAACACAATGACGTCGTCGTACTCTGCAGCACACTCACTGCCAAGCGCTACACATGGACACGCCTCACGACACGTACTCACGACGGCATGCTGCCGGCGGTGCTTTTGATGTGCGGTGCTCTAATATGCAAAACTGAGACACAGTGCATGACTTTCATGGAGTTGGGGCAGTATCTGAGCATGCTTCCTGCTCCCCCGGTTGCACCAGCCTAACCCTGCCGCAGACTGAGACCACGTTTGCAGCTCTGCCATAGAGGAGCCTGTTCTGAAAGCATGGTGAGCTCCTAGCCCCTCATGTACAACAGTACTGGCTAACTGCCAACCGCAGTGTCACCAAATGAAGGATGTAGGCCTGTGTTTACATTTACTAGCAGTAATGGCTGTAGTACTTTAGCATATCTGGTTTCCTCTTCTTGTAGACTGGAAGTGTCTACCAATCCCTTCCTGGGCCACAACCATTTTGTTCAAACCATTCCAGCTTCTGAATGTTTGTTCTCTGACACAAATGGGGCCCACATATCCTAATTACCTGGAAGTCGAACAGAGGCAGTCTATGCATCTCAGGAGGTGGCTTCCACCCTCTGAATGTCCCATCTGTCTGTCCAAACTTTGCGCAAGAGAAGTCCTCAGAGTTCTGCCTCTGATCCGAGCCGTACCCGCCAGTGGCATGTGGGTAGCGTGTCACTTCCTGCTGATGGCTGGGATTCATGGGGAGACGCCCGGGGAGGGGTGGGCCGGTGAGTCATCGAAGCGGGCGGTGTAGTGGCGGATGCAGACACCGGGGCGGGGCAGGTGGGGCCAGACGTGCTCAGGGCCCGTTCTCGTTGTAATGCAGGGACAGCGGCCGGTCCCGCTGCATGGGAACATAGGGCCAGTTGTAGCTGGAACCAGACAGCAGCATGTCCCGCAGCAGCGTCTCGATGGGCGTCTTCCCCACCAGGCGCACGAAGAAGAGCTGCTCGATGACCGGTGAGGAGACTATGCGGAGAGACGGCAGCCGTAGCAGCAGCCGGCCGAAGCGGCTGGGCTGGCCCGGGTACTGGTTACGCACATACTCCTCCAGGGCACACTGGCACTTCTCCTGGACGCTCTCCACGTGGGCCACGTCTGACAGGCCGATGGCATCTGCGGGCCGAGGAGAGAGGCAGAGAGCATGAATTTAGAGACAAATCAAAGCCCACCATAGAGTGACACAGCATGCAGTCTATGACTCCCATCCCTCCATCGTCCATGACCGCTGATCCTGTACAGCAGTGGTATCGACAGGGACCCCACACACACACACACACACACACACACACACACACACACACACACACACATTGGTGTACCTAT
>JAODKC010000137.1:16144879-16162714 GCA_026777985.1 Mormyrops attenuatus
CTCCATGCCCCACCAGGGGGGCACGCCCCACAGTTAGAACACCACGGCCATACAGGGTCATGGTGAGCCTGGAGCAAAAGCTGATCCCAGGAAGCGGCTATTACACGGCAGAAGATACCCTGGATGGGATGCCAGTGTCTATTATCCATACATTCGTCTTCTAATCACTTACCCTTGACAGGGTCACGGTTGGGCCTGGAGTCTATCCCAGGCAGCAGAGGGCACAAAGCTGGGCTACAAACTGAACTGGAAGCCAGCCTCACACTGGCCACACACACATGCACATAAACAATCATATGCTACAGGCAGTTTAGAGACTCCAGTTATAGAGTTATGAGAGGACCCGGTATCTATAATTCATTAAAGTTTTATTTTTCACTTCTTAAGGTATCTGCCCATAAATCTATTTGATGTCTAATTGAGGGACAATCAAAGGTTACCAAACTTAAATAATGCAATATAGATTTAGCAGCGATAACATAGGCATTTACATTCTTGAGACATTTAAGGGAAATCCAGCATTTTACATGCCTTACGCCAATAGAAAAGAGGTGCACATGAGTTTGGGTCAGAACCTTGACCCAGAGACATTGTTCCGTTGGGTCTCTGGTCTGGCCATGATGCCGACCTGCCCCCAAACAGGAATCTAAGACTTTCAGAAGCACGGCCCGTTTTGTTGGCTCACCAAAGTTTTGCGACCCCCTGCTACAGGTGAGTTTTGTTATTTTTTCAGTTCCTGTCTTCAGAACCAGCCATCTCCTGGATATTACCGTATGACTATGCTGTTCTCTCTTAATCTCTGCTTCATGTTTAAACCATGCTTGACAAATCAAGGCAGGCTGGGCCTCCCCTTGACACCTGTTGGATATGGAGATATCCCAGCTCTGGGTCCTGGCATAAAAGCTAAGTAAAGCACCCCTCAGAGGAGTAACGGCCTTCCTGCTGCCCAGCACCAGGTCTCTCCTTCCTTCACATGTGTCAGAAGGTGGACACTATGGGAGTAAGGGGAGCATTCTGGGTAAAATGATCAGAGGCAGGAGGCCGGGTGCCGTGATGTGTTACAATGGGACAGAAGAGCTAAGGCCCCGGGTCGAGCTTGTCTAGCCTTGTTAGATCACGCTCCCGGGTCACAGCAGGAAGCCCCGGCCTGGACAGAAGGCAGGATCAGATAGACGCCTCGGGCGATAGAGGTTATGTAGGTCAGGGCCAGGCTCTCCCTCAGTATACATTATTCTGTCCCTGGGGCTCAGTATGACTGGGGGAGGGCAATACAGAGAGCAAAGGGGTGACCTGGCAGGCTTCAATAATAGATGGAAGCGAAGGGTGAGGAACAGAGAAAACCGAGGGGAGAACGAAGCAAGCGTCCGTTGGGCAGACTGCTGGTCTGAGAAAAGAGCTGATGAAGTGTTTCTGACAAGCGCATCATAGCAAAGACAGACAGGGGCAATGACCCAGGAAAAAAAAAACAAGACATATCAGGTACTGTGTAAGCAGCATGCAATGGGAATGAGACCCAGATTCAGGGCCTTCATTTTAAATCTAAATATAACATTTTAATATAAATAACAACCCATCTAATTATTACCAAATATTGGCAATTATTAGCAATTACTAGCCTTTGAGACATACGTATTATTAACAGTTATTAGAGAACTTCAGGCTGTTAGCGAGTTTGGTAACTTCAGTTGATTGACAGCTCAGTTTTCATTTGCTCTGGCCTGTTGGTGTTTGGAGCTGCTCGCCACAGTACTGACCGGAGGTAAACAGCACGATGGACTTGAGGCAGGAGTATTCTGCTGTGTCCACCTGCAGTGCCTTCAGCTTCTCCACCTGCTCCTGGAAGACGCGGATGTGGTCCATGAAGGCCACCACGCGCTCGGCGGACATGGGCGAGGCGTGCAGGCCCGCGGCTGCCAGCAGGGGCGCCACGTGCAGGGGCATGGAGCACTGGGCAGCGTTCAGCACGAAGAGCTCGCTCCACGACATGCGCAGCAGCGCCACCTGTGGGGATACATCAGAAGGAAAGTGCTTGACATGAATAAATGCTCATTTCTGGGTGAAGGACACGTATTATTATCAGATACTAATCAAATGCTGCACTGAGCCTCTCATTCTTGCCAATTTGATTGAGCTGCTAATGCATGATTCAGACCACATTAAGTGGGAGACGTTAGCTGTGGACAATTTTTCCATCCGTGTGAGTAAATGTGTGTCATCTGAGTCATAAATTAGCCTCTGGACAATTTACAATAAAAGTTGTAGACTGATGTTATTCCGAATTTATTTTGAATTTATTCTAAATTGCTTACATTTTATAAATCATCAAACAAACGGGGTGTATTTTAGGAGGAATGCATGAAATGCACATAGCCTTACAGCCATGCCTCAGCTAACAGACTTATGGGTAAATATTAACCAGAGACAGCAGCGGTGGCATGCAGTTCCACGAATGCATTTAACTTTGATCATCAGCAGTTCAACCATAGCAAGGTCTGTCTGACACAAAAACCGGCATCTAGGGGAATTCCACCAGGACCGAAACTCAGAATCAAAGGTGTAATTAAGCATTCTGCTTTGCTCATTGTTAATTATTGTTGTAATTTATGCTTGTTAGTGATGGTGACCTTGGTTAGGTCATCACAACCCAGCCAGTCACATAAAATGTTTGCTCAGAATTTGCTAGCGTGTGTTTTGCTGGTTGCATGTGTGCAACACACACGAGCAGGTATGGTGATGTGTGTAGGTGCAGGCTTCACCTGGTCCATGAGCTGAAGGTCAGGGAAGAAGGGGATGTTCTTGGCCCACTCCACAGCACTGAAGAGTAGCCGGGCGGCCAGCTCGCAGATGTTCTCAATGCCCATCAGGTTGTTGGACTGCATGCACTGGGTGCCGTACCGTGACGTCGGGTATGGCTCCGCCCTCAGTAGCAGCGAGATGAAGCCCGACAGGTAGGGCTGTCCATTGTACGCCTCGCTGCTGTTGCTCAAGTACTGGCCTGGGCTGGACTGTGAGCTGGACATGCGGCCTCGCTGGACGGCTGACAGGGGGTTCAAGGAGTTTGAATAAAAACACTAAGCAGTGCCCCAGGTTAGTAAAAATGGCCTAAATTTGACAGCTGAAGGTCACCGTATAACACTGCTCCAATAAATCAGACGTAATACAACACTACTTTATTACATACATCCAGCTGCATGGTTTATTAAGAAGCAGAGTAATGTAAGACGCGGATTGAGTCCCGTAACGTTTTGGACACTTTTAAAACCAGTGCTTAAGCTAGATCCTCACTCAGTAGAGTTCCTGCCAGAGTTTAAAAGCCAAAGAATTTGTGTGGGGAGAGGAATGGACTAAGAATGGAATGTCGGCAGACCTTTTCGTGAACCAGCCGCACGAGCCTGAGCCTGCTGCGACTTTAAGGGCCCGAGGGCTCCTGCTCAGCTCTCCTAAGCCAATAATTGTGAATATCAAATTGGTAATTGGTCTAAATGTGAAGCATGTGACATATTATCTTTAACATAAAGGCTTGAGACAGCCAGGTGATCCAGAAGTGTCTGCTGAACTGTAGTAAACCTAGAGAAGCCAGATTCTGAATCATCCATGCTCGTGCTCGGACTTAAAAGTTTTTGTGAAAGAAAGTCTCTACTCAGACATTTAAGAAGTACTAATGTCAATGTTTATGCAACATTTGCCCACTTTGCCATAAAATCAAACCATCAGCTTCGTACAGAGGAACACATATTGCATGCATCATTCAGTACTCGGGCTGTAGGACTGGAAGAACTGGATTCTACTCTGTATTGCGCCCATGCCCTGTGGAAGACCCATGTGAGGGTCCTGTCCCAATAATGCCCACCTCTGGGTCACACATTCCTCAATGACGGTAAGGACACCTCCAGGAGGTACAAAGGCTTTTCTTAAACTGCTGTGACCAGCCCCTGAACCCTCGACACAGAACCAAACTGAGATGATTTGCATCGTGTTGCTACTCAGAGAAACACAAACCCTTGTGTGCATGGGCAATGAACAGCTTCCAATCATCCATTAACAAACGTGGCAAAAATTCCTCCTCTCACCTCTTAATTACTTATGGATGAATGCTATTCTCACCCGATACTGCAGATTGCCTGACAAAATAATTGCCTGTAAACTAATGTAGTCTCTCATTTGAAAATACTTAAAATTCTCTGTTGTCTTACTTTCATAGTCAGCTCATTTATAAACCCTTTGTAAATGGAAGTAATTTTGCGAGGAATATTTTTGTCGTTTAAATGGGTGATCGCTCTTTACTTTCCCAAGAGCCAAAGCTACATCTAAACCAAAACAATAAGCCTCTTATATGAAATCACTGCAGGGACCCAATACACCCCAAGCAACGTATGTTGTGCTGCCAAATTTGTGCAGCCTGAAAATCCAGTGACTGAAAGTGGGTCTACATGAAGGACAAAAACGACACGTGTGGCTTACAAATTGACAGACAAAACCGGATAAACATACTGAGGACTGCTCGAAGGCAGCCTAGACGGCATTTTTTGAATGATGGTAGCACCAAGCCAGCCCTTTACCTACAGAAGGCTCAATTAATCAAACCTAGCTAACCCTAATCGAAATGAATGAGCACGCTAAGAACAAGCAGTGCCAGCTGGTAACTAATGTGACTTTGTTGATGTTATTTAAGGTTCTTTTACTTTAAATGACCCTTTTGTCTGGAGTTTCATTTGAATGGGGACTTGACCATTGACTGCCTTTAGTAACAAAGCCTTCATTTGGTTCCCACACTGATGCCGAAGAAGTGCAGTGTTCAAAAAGGACAAGGGTAAGACGGCCAGAAGGAGGCAGTCCTCACAAGATCAGTAGCTGTCTGTAAGCAGTGGCCTAATGGAACAAGTCGACAACAAAGGCAAGAGGTGCAGTGTATTCATGGGGGAACAGGATGAGGACCACAGCCCCGGTACAGGGGAGTTTCAGAGCAAGTGACTCAGAGCAACACACCTCAGCGACGCTGGCACACCAGCACACTTTGTGAGCCAAAACCGTCATCTATTTGTCTTGGTGTTCTGTGCTCGGGCAAAGGCACGACACTCACCCTGCAAGAGGCGCACAAAAGAGCCGTTCATCCACACAACTCTGTGACAGGAGGTGATTCCCCTACTTAATTAAAAAAATGTCAGTTACGACATTCGGCATGGTCTTTCTTTCCAGGTTGGCAATTTGCTGGATGAATCAGAGCGTTGGTGTCATTTAGCGGAGAATCCTAGCCTGTTGTGACTCTAGAGGAGTCTGACCCCTGTCTCACCTCCCATGAGGCATAAATCCATAGGCCCCAATGCTGACTGGCTGCTCAGGGTATATCCCCTTCAAAAATCACTGGCTTACTTGCCAACGCCATTATGACTGGAGCTAATTATAAGTAGGGATTATTGTAGCTATTCCATCCCACGCACTGCTCCTAAATATCCACGGGGGAGGGCACACCCAGTCTTACCAGGTTGACAATGCATGATAATCCATGCTAAAGGATATTAGCTGAGTAGCTGATTTTTTCTTTTTTAAATGATTGTTGTAGCTCGTGCTGCACAGACACCGGTTGCAATCCCACAGCCGTCACCTCCGGGGACCTCCGATCTGCTGATGACGCAGAAGCAGCCTGTCTGAAAGCCTCTGCTTTTCCCGTGCGCTCAGCAATACCGATGCTGCCTTCCCAGCCTCCTGCTCTATTCTTACCCCAGTACATCTGCTACCCACTGCCAACCAACCCCCTCCCCCCCCCACAAAAAACCCTAACTGAAGCAAACCCTTCAAGCATAAATGGACCAGAGTGTTGCAGATGAGCGTTTAGCAGCGTAAACATGGGATTGCTTACTGCCACAATATCATCCATTAATCTATGTAAAATTTAAATCTCTCTGATACACCAGGGAATGGTTTTTCTTACAATAATCCTAGATTCCTTCTTACTTAGGTTCCCTCCCACTTAAGGAGACGTGAGACATGGCTGAGAACACGAAAACCAAAACTTCCCTCCTAATATAAAATGCATGATAAGCGAGTTGGGGAAACGGGGAAAATCCGAATGCGGTCTGAAGCCCAGCAGGTCGTGTAAGCGTGCACCGGTGTTTTTCCTGTGTTTACGCCTGACGTATCATGAAAGAACGCAGTCCAACTGAGCAATACATGTTTGTGCACATTGTTTTTCTTACATTAATAGAGAATATGGTAGAGAAAATACCCCTAAATCTATAACAGAATATGTCATCTGGCCGTTTCTTATACACCATGAAGTAAGGGGAGAATGTTAAACAGAAATAAAGAAAACAAACCAGAGATGACAGGTAGATGGCAGGTTGGCCCAGTGTGACCCAGTCACACTAAAACATTAGGAAGAATTAATCAGCAGCAGCCTCCTCACCCTTAAGAGGAACAGAGACATCCATCCCCGTGTCCCAGTCCACCGTCACATTTGGTCCTCGACTCCATCCGTTACATTATTCATGTTCGGCTTCCCCTGACCTACATTTCTTATCGCGCCGCGGCTGGGTCGCGGGAGACGGTGGCAGTTCTCTGGTCGCGGTGTCGCCACGCTGGCCGAGGCCATTACATCTAAGCAAACAGTGCACCGTGCAGTGTTTACACTGCACACTGGGCAATCAGACCTCTGCTGCAGCGAAGGAGCTTCATACCTGGCCCTTACTGCCCACTGAGTACCAGCTATATGTACACGCACTAATATCTATAATTACTATCAACATTCAATGACAGTTAAATAAACTAATATATGGTGATGATAGGACCGAAAACCATAAACCCTTTACAGGTTCACGGAGAATAATAATAATAATAATAATAATAATAATAATAATAATAATATACTTATTCAGACTGAAATAACATAACATGTGTTTGCTAGGATTTTTATGTTTTATGACCTCATTTTCTCCCTCTTTCAGAGATTTGCAAAAAAGTTAAGGCTTATGAGTTAAAAATACAGCAAAATGCAGCATAAATAATAGAAACTAGTTGTTTCAGCAAGTCATTAAAAGGAATAAAAGCATGTTTTATTACAGTACCTTTCTCACGTTGAAACGAGAGGTCTGTACATCTTAGAGTAAATGGCATGAGTGATGTTTAACATTATCGCCATATTCATATCCCTGCGAGCAGCTTCACTGAAATGAAAGCAGTAACGATCACTGTTTCGGGGATTTAAAGTGTCAAGAATCGTATTTAAACATGCGTTTTGATGATTTATTACTACGCCGTGACTATTGCATACATGGTATTAACTGTAATTAGCCTTGAATCATTAGGATAACAGAAGGACACAGTATCACTTTCCGAGAAACTGAATGCTATGGCTGCCCCACACTCACGGATATTGACTGTTATGTGCATTTGACCAAATACGTGCATTTGTCATGTGCTTTTCTGCACTTGATCATAGGCCAGTGGTAGGGGCTTCGCTTTCCTGACTTTGACATTGCCTCCAGGACTGTGTGTTTCGCCGTTTCACCGCTAGGGTGTAGCGCAACTAGTGAAAGGCTAGTGTGAAAGGACTGCGCTGGATTACGAACAAACTCCGTCATTTTAGGTTAACTGTCCACATAAAAAGATGCTTCGTCACATATTGCGTATTTTCTTAACTACCGAGCCCTATCCGATTCCAGTGTTGTTTTTTCGAAAGGACAAATCACAAACGAGAAGAACCGGAGTCTGGCTCAAATTTATAATGTATAAAATGTCAAAGTGGGCTGTATCATACAGAGAAGGGAACTGCATTTTCACTGCACTTTCTCTTCTGACTAATTTACACTATTAGTCACGCCTGCAAAAAGTCGTAACACGCTCGTGAGGTCAAAGAACTGAACACATGGCCAAAGGGTAGCTGGTGCTAGGAGAGGCGCCGCTGCTTGTAGCTCGGCAGAACTTTCTCTTCCTTTCGAGAATAAATACGCACTTTACGGTAGCATAGACTATATTTTAAAAAGAAACTGTTGATGACCGTGAACATTTGCCAATAAGAAATGTTTGTTACAAATAACTGAATCAACAGAGAAATGAGAGTGCGATATATTTTAAAAAAAACCCAGCTACTTATTAAATTGCTATATTTTACTTAATATGTATCGGAAAAATAATCTGCCATACATACATTTAATACTCAAAGGGCAAGGTTTTAAAACCGATTCTTGGGGAATGAACTTTGACACACGACACTAAGGCAAAATGGGACCGCAAATAGAACCTCTATTTTCAAACTCCTGCTTAAAAAAAGTATGAAGCGCAGCACCGATGTTAGCATTTAAATGAATGTATTTGCCAAATAGATGACATACAATTAGACATACTAAAACCTTAAGGTGAAGGTTTTTTAATGAGCTGGGATAATCATTACACATTCGTAATGGTATAAACTTGGGCAACACATTAAACCAAATAAACACAGCATACTTAGCTTCGTACCTTTAAATAAACATAGCTTAGAATTTATTTCAGCTTAGAAAACACCACAAATGCATTCGTTAACTACTTTTAATGTCCTAACCTAAACTAGTCCTGCAAATAAATAAAGGATCAAGGCAGTGTTTTACAAGGTCTAGACGTTATGTGAAATAAACTTTCCCTATGATTATTCTGGCAAAACACGCAGATACGCACACAGACATTAAAACAGGACTTAGAGTATATCGCAGCGCTCTTTGTTTCTTGTCGGGTGGTCCGTTAAATATTCCAAAAGACTACGACTAATGCATAATCTCTTAAGAAAGACCAAATTAAGCTTTAAGTGTATTTCCAACCGTCTAAGAGGCTTTTTGTTCAGACAAGGCCAAAAGGTTTATGCTTTTAAAGTTACTGCGGAAAGAAAATAATATTTCAATTTAAAAGTATCAAATATAATATAAAACATACATTTCTCCTCTTTATTATGAGGTTTCCAGTTTTAATAGCACGATACGTTTGTATTACTTAGAACAACATTATTAATTCGTCAGTAACCAAAACTGGAAAGCTTTCTCCAAACAGAGAACAATCAAAAATTCGTTAAAGCTAAGGAGAACGTGTGTTTAGTCACAAAATAGTTGCATATATTGTTTATTTTTGCCATGAATTAGGCATTTCATTGGCGAATGCATAATTAAGGTTACGCGATAAAGGCACTGTGCACATTATATAAAGCTCAATATCAGACTGACCAAATATATATGTTCACAAACTTAAAATGGGGGGGGGGGGCAAATACACTTCTACGCAGCAGGCTCGGGCGATATTGCTGAAACTGAAATAACACAAAACTATCACTTTGTTTTTACCATACCCGAGATCACTAAAATGTTTAGCCTACTTGGGGTAGAGTGCTGGTGTTTTATAGGCCTATGTTTCTCGTGAAAAACGCTTTATTCGGGAATGCCCATGGTCACTCTTAATCAACCTGTAGTCATAATTACCAGACTTTCTACTCAGATACGGTCATGTCGACTCAGATGAAAGGTCAGCATACATACGTCACGCCACATCAGTCATAAACCCGCATTACCGAGCCGGCCCGGAGAAGTCTGCAAATCTGCTCTTAGTTAGGCCTACAGTTACATTGTGTACAACCATATTTTGGTGTCGGTGTAATATGTGACCAAAGTACTTCCATCCCCATAGTAATGCAGAACGTATATCAATGTTTAGCCTACTTCAAAGGGGAATGAATTATAAAGGAAAGGTCGAAATAGTTCTAATTCTTTTAGTGGAAGATTCTGTGTTTTTAATATCATACAAAATTGCCTAATATCACCTAGTACTTTATACAAATGGCTTTTTCCACCCTTTAGTGCCAGTTCATTCATCCAAGGAGTCTTATTTACCATTTTTACGGAGCGCAAATTCTAAAGTGGCTGAGGACCAGACCCAATGGACGTTTTAGGAGATTTTCATTCATTAAAAACCGATCTGTTTACTAAAGTGACAGTAACGTCCAGTATCGTAAACTATCGGTCCTATATTCGTTTGTTTTTAGGTCAGCAGGGATTCAAGACCAGGCTCACTTCATCTCTGTACAGTGTATTGACCGACGCTACCACATGGCTGAATTCTGCACGATTGAACTTCAAATTGCCCGTTAGATGTTGGCAATGCATCTCCTCAACAGTAGCCTTAATGACCCCTTCTTAATGTTGGTCCTTCGCAGCACAAGAAACGCAGCGTCTTTTTTTCTAGATTATTAGCACGCAACCAGACGAAATTAATGTCAAGTCAAATCGGTAGGCCTGCTTTACAAATCAGGCACATTTAAACCACAGCGTGCATTTTCTACAAGAAAATGTAAAGTTCTATCGATGGTCATGACCGTCTATATAGCTCTGCGTGATCCTTAAACTTTATTACGCGACGTGCTGGCAGTTTAACACAAGCTAGTCGCAAGGCAAATAAACTGCTTTATAAAGGAAACATTCTATATTACTGATATCATTCACAGAGATTATGTTAACGCGCTCTCGGAAAATATGGTCTACACTCACCTTCCCTTCTCATGCCGACTTTAAGGCACTTCTTCAGGCGACAGTACTGGCATTGGTTCCGATGGTGCTGATCGATCGGACAGTCTCGGTTACCCCGGCAGGTGTAACTTAGGTTCCGCCGCACCGACCGCTTGAAAAAGCTCTTGCAGCCTTCGCAGGTAAACTGCCCGTAGTGTTTGCCACTCGATTTGTCCCCGCACACCATGCAGTCCACATTAGGAATTTTGTCTCCGGATAGGGCATCATTACCTGCGGTGGAACCAGACGGTGTTCCCGGTGTCCCTCCAGAATCCTGACCGCAAATCTGGAGCTGGGACCCGGGATCTGCAGAAATGTTATCTTGCCACTGGTTTACTACCATTGCCATGCTACCATACAACACTTTGCCACAAAAGCAGTCTTACTCCGTAGCGCGGGGGGGAGATCCGTTCTGAAACGCCTTACCAAAAGAAATATAAATGAAATACGCTTCCGTTTTCTTCCAGATATGAAATCTTATTTTTTGTGCGCGATAAAATCAGTGATGATAACAGTTTCTGTAGCGAGAAATCTGATGGTATTAGGTCCTTTTAGAATATTCGTGAAACCAACGTTCATATTACGTAAGCCAAAACGACTCCTTTACTTTCAGAAAGGTATCAGGCAAGCAGAAACACGCTCCTGAAAAAGTTCCTAAGCGCTCAACCTTAGGGAGTCCCAGGCACTCAGACAGCAATCGATACAAGAGGTCCCGTCCCACACGGGTAACAGTTCAATGAAAGAATTTAGGGGAAAAAAAATGTCCGAAATTCCTTGCACGGATTTTCCTTGTTGTGTCATGCAGTCTAACAGGATTTCTGATTTGCAGATGTACTGAGGATCATAGTTTTAAATCTAACAGATTTTTTTCATAACACAAACTTTCAGCATACTGACATGTAAAAAATATTAAGTATATCAAAAAATTTCAAAACAGCTGTCGAGGTTCGCAGTTACACCAAGAGCGGTGGCAGAAAGTTTAAAAAAAAAAATTCTGGCTACACCATGTGAGAAAATCATTAAACCACCGCTAGAAAATCGTAAATATGCGTCTTTGCGAACCATACATTTCCAGGTCCGTAATATGAGTGGTTCAGATGTGAAAACTGAAAGTCAGTCCCATTTCATCCGTAGGCTGTATGTCCCATCCCCGAGAAATACAGGGCAGGATCTGCTGAAAGTGACACTGAACAGCCGTGCATGCGCCCAGCTCGGAGGGCGCGCTCCTAATTAGGACATAGCTGCCATATAAGGAAAAGAAGTCCGTTCCATACGCAAGATGGAAATTCTAGGACGTTCCCAATTCGCCGTAGCAAAACAAAGTGGCAACGCTGTTGTCCAATTGGACAGATCGCTGCAGTTGTTTGTTCCTGATTGATCTACGAAATATTTTGTAGTAAACTGTGGGGCCAGTACTGCACTGGGTAGATTGAAACCATATTCGGTTTACAGTGTATTTACGCCCTTTTCATTAATTTAGATAATCAGCACAGGATATATGTTATAACGAAATAGACTAGTATGATTGTGGAATTACTAATATAGGGTACTTGAAAAAAAACACATATAGGGCATGATTAATTTATTGAAAGGTTGCTCACAAACCGACAAGTATTTGCTTCGAATTTATTTGTCCATATACACTTAGAAATTCAAGAATTTTGGATTCGTCTCCGCTATTAGAGGCTTCATTTCGTTCTATTTACAAGATATTTGGCTGACCTGTTGTCAGGCAGGCTCCAAAATATGCAAGCATGACTTCCAAGATGAACAAGAAAGTTGTCACCTTTAACCTGCACCCTTCAACGTGTTTCTGTTTGTTCCATTGTTACCAGTTTGTTTCACAAAAGGTTACACACCAGTAATTACTAACGTTCTGTTAAGCTTACTTTCAAGTGTCTTAAAAGTGTTGTTTTTTAACACGAAAAAACCCAGATGTATGGATACGATATAAATAATAACACATCTCAGATATTTAGCTTGAAGTAACAGAGAAGAACAATACAAAAGACACTCGGTTTCGTCGTAATAAGACAGTATATGCAAACCGATAAATGATTCTGATGAACTTTAAAATCTATTCCGACTATTACAGATAAAACATACAATCAATAAATGATGTAGGCAAGCAATAACTTTGGATTATTGCGACAAAACATGTACGCCAGTATTAATATCTAGATTTATTCGCCGAAAATCTTGAGTACTAGGGAAGAATCCATTTGTTTTGATGTTCTCCAAAGAAGGATACATTTACTCGTAATTGACCTACGTTTGTTGTGTACACTGCATGAGGAGTTTAAGAATTAAAGAATCACCTTTTACTTAAGTACATGTTTATCACAACTCTTGAAAATGTTTTTATATTGTCATAATATGGCGAACAGATCATTTACTTCCATAATATCCGTAGAGAAATACTTGAAATGTGACTTGTTAAGACAGAATAGCGGTTGGGAGAGAGTGAGAATACTGGTGATTTTATATTATTTTTCTCCAGTCAAAATGTCAAAATCTAACAAAATGTCTCCTGATTGACTTTCCAGGATGTTGCCCATCTGCCGAGTACCCACTGAAACTCTCAAATAGTCCTTACTCGGCGGTGTATGGAGATTCCATTACCCTGTTAAAACATTTAGGGTCGATCGCTTATTTATTCATCTTAAATAGTGATTATATCCACTGCGCAAGATTAATATGGGGATGTTTTGTTAGATATCGTATAATCGCATAACTAAAATATAGTTTTGTTGTTTCGTGATGGTCACGCATGATGTTTTTTTAGGTATTTGCAGGTATTTTTCAAGATTGCAGGCAAGACTACCTGAATAGACGTACAGGTCAAAAGAGAATAAATCCAGTTATATTTAACTGTCTTTCGTATTTATCATCAAATGGTGCGTAAAGGTGAAATGTTAATTTAGTTTGAAATGCACAACCGTCCATACAATGATGAAAATTGTGAAGGTAAACCGAAAATAGGACACACCACGCCAAACTTTTTCGCATGGCAATAAAATTACTCATGATGTATGGTTTGCCTCAAGTGCTACTGGGGAGAAAATTAGCTTTTTTCCTGTGCTTAATTGTTGACACATGTAACCATATCTGCTTTCCAAGCCTTATTTGAATTGCACCATTGGCTTTGCAAGGGCCAGAATTCTCTGTTGGATCTAGGAATGGAAAGCAAATGTATATAGGAATGTCAAACTGATGTCTAAAAATATATGTGCTGGGCCACATCTGCCCATGAATAAGCATTTATGTACTATACATGTCCCAATAGCTCCTTGACATCTTGTAACAATAGTTTAATATTATTAACTAAGCAATGTAACAATATATGGACTATGATTCTGTCTGCTAGGTCCTTAATCATCTTCAACGTAATACTTTTGTTTCATGAATAAATGAAAACTCCAACTATATTCAACACTATTAACAAATGCAACAAGGTAAAATAATGTCAGAGAGTAGCTCCTCACCTCACATTGCAAAATCTTCATGAAACACAGGATGCAGGACAAAGGAACCCTCTAACCTGAGCGCTGCATGCCTGTCAGAACCAAGGCTGTTGTCTGTGATTTGCAGTTGTCTCTACAGCCAGATCATATTTAGTATGTTTACTTTCAGGCTGTGATACAGTGTCCTCAGCTGTTTATAAAAAAGTCATTTGAACTAAGGGATCTCGGCATCTGTCTTTCCTTACTAAAGATTCTTTAACAGGCTTGCATGTTCGCATTATATGCGTTGTAAGACAAATGATCGCTTTACTGTTTTTTAGGACATAACAATAAATTATGTCATCAATCTTTTTAGGGTTTTGTGCATTGAATTATCCTTTTCACAATTCTCTTTCTTTATCTAACCTTTTGTTTTGAGAATACCACTATAATCCAACCATCCCATAACAGACTCATCACAGAAACAACCCACCAGTGATTTTATTTGGATTTAAAATGTACAGTAAACACACCTGCACGTTCACCAGGGGGTGCTTGGGACTGTATTAGTTCCATGCTAGATCTGTTTACCTACTATTAAGGATTTTTGTCCAAAAATGACACCACTCTATGAAGGAGTACTTAAAACCTGCAGTTAGCCACAAACACTGACATTGCGAATGTGGTTAGCGTTAGGGTAAGAGTATGGTTCAGCCAGCATCAGAGGTATGCAGGTTGCGTGAGAGTGTAAGAGAGTGTCAGAAGTACAAAAATTACACTGTACCTTCGTGAGACATATATCTTAAAGAGTATAAAAATAAATAGTGTGAAGCAAGACACCATTCTGCTGATGCTCTCACCTGGAGCATGTAAAACAGGCAGATTAGCAAAATAACGGTGATAGACGGCATGCACCTTTACAGAGGTCTGGAGCAGCTGGTAGAGTAAATTTGAAAAAGGATGGTGGGGGCAAACACAGCTGCATGCCGCGGCTCAGACGGGCCGGGGCCGTTAGTTTGGTCTATAATTTATGGAGGTTGTTTTATTGTGGGAGTCACAACGGCGCGCTCCTTCTCTGAGCACCTAAATGCAGCCTGCTTCGGAGGGGCACTGAAACAACACCATTTAGAAAACATGCCGAAACAAATTTCATTGTACCGTTTCTCACCAGGGTTCCATTTCTGACGTTCAGGTCAAAAGCACCCGCATGAATGAGGGGGGGGATTGACTCTTAGTGAGTTTTGCCAGTGAAAAGCTAAGTGCCGACTTCTTCGTGGGAAGCTTTAGATTCATACCACTCCATCTTCTAACTCGTTATCCAGGTTAGGGTTACAAGGGGGGGTCTGGAACCCATCCTGGGAAGCAAAGGACGCAGGGCAAGAATGTCAGTCCACCACAGGGCGCATACACGCACAGCCACTATCATGTGATATAGCCAATTTAGACACACGAGGCAGCCTAACTGCATGCTTTTGGATGGCAGGAGAAACCCTGGAGGAAGCAAACACCACATGGAAAAAAACCAGTATGGGCTGGGATTGAAACTTCCAACCCAGGAAAGGTGAGAGAGCAGCACAATTAACAGAGCCTCCACACCACACTAGGACAACTGACCTTAGGAAGAAGACATAAATATTAAGATAATGTATTTTATCTTAAATGCCACACACATTTTATTTGTATGTTCTTTGTTAAATGCTAACTGCATATGTGAGTGACAAAGTAACTAAGTATATTTATAGAGTATATGAATTGTAAGTATATACAAACTAGATTTGTGTGTAGTGATGAGTACATTATATATTTGGTGAATATGAAAGCTATATATTTATTGTAAAATATAATGGGGTCATTTGAGCAAAAGTAACTTTGTTTACATTCACATTCTCAGAAAAATATACAGAGAAGTACAATGAAAATACAGAAAAACGTAAAAACAACTGAATACAAACAGTTTAGGGCAGTTTAGCTACAACATACATTTGCATCTGTATGTTAGCGTAAAAAAAACATCTTGATAATTAGTTTGCTGAACTTATTAGTTAGCTAATGATGTACCTTTAATAACCTCTAAGCTTCCTAGGTAGATCTTCTAGCTTGTTAAATAAAGTTTAGCTTCCTGAGATGCACCAATGGAACTGGGGTTTCACATGTCAGCTCAGAAGAAGTCAGCTTTCTAGTATTATCTGCAGCTATTGAGGTGAATGACAGCAAATTAGAGTAAGTGACCTCTACAGTTAACTTGCAGTTCTGGAGCTTCATCAAGACTTGTGGATGATGCACCACAAAAAACTTTCCAACATGGAGTAAGTGCATGTAGCACACAACTTACTTTAACTGCTCAGGAGCTGAAACTAAAACCATTTATGCAGTAATCTTCTTATTGCAGCACAATGGGCCTTCAGTCTTTAACCTTGCAATATTTCAGCTTTTATTTGGATAAGCCTATATGGATTGCTTGTGTTTCTGTTTGATGGGTGCAGTTGTCTTTTAGTGGCCCTAATACTCTGTCGTGATACTTTGTAATGTGACCATTTCATACTGCTTTTGTACGTGTGCTATTTCCTACAGGCAATTGGGGTTAATTAGGAGGTTAAACATTGCAGAGTTTGGCATCTTAAAGCAAGATTTATCTGTTTCTTCACTGACCCTGCTGAACTAGTTTCTCTGAGCCCCGGACCCTCTGGCTTTATATAGTTGTTTGTGAACTTGAGATCCATTTTTCATTCTTGTTCTCAGCAGCGTAGATCTTATTTTGCAGTTATTGACAGAGTTAGATATTACTGTAGCAGAGACCTCAATTATTTTGAAAAGAGGATTGAACAAGTGGAAACATATAAGCAGAATGTGCTTTAAATTACTTGAAGTCAACTTAAAATCTTTATCTTATCTTACTGTCTTCATCACATGTGTTTGTCACTTGGTCATTCTGTAAATGACTATGACCACGGCATTAGAGTGAATCAGAGGAGCACATACCAGAAACGGTTCATCGCAGTGAACTGGATAAACGACAAGAAGCAATTGAAAACAAAGAAATATGGATCAAGACAAGACTATGGTTGAGGACACAGGATAATAGGTTCCTGTAGCTGAACAACCAAATCACTGTGCTAACAACACAAAAGTTATGGACTAAAATCTGATGAGCTTATGTAAATTGTAACCCTTCTTTCTACAGCAAGTTGCAGTTCATGAAAGCGATGGTTAAATGTAAATGATAAAATTTGAAAGAATGATTCAAGCTCTCAGAAACATTTAATTGGTAAGCAAGTAGAGTTACTGAAAAAGCATGAGCCTTTTCTTTAAAGGATTAGGTAGATACCTGACATGCCATAACCTGAAACTGCAGGTCTGTTTAACCTTTGCACCTAGGCTCCACAACTAGGAATAGAAAAACACACGGTGGATTGTTCCTAACGCGGAGCATTTGTTACGAGAGTCCAGGCCTTTGCATTTACCAACAGATCCCCCTTTGCAGGAGTCTGCATGAAGGGCGTGAACATGAGAAAGCACTTTGTACACATTGTGAAGAGACAGCAACTTCCATTGAAGTACATATCAATTTGTTCTTCGTGACCTAAATACTTGACGGTCTCACTAGTGAGAGAAAGAACCTGCAAGTTACAAGTTACCAACTAAAGGTTACTGTGCCCTACTTGAAAAAGCCTTTAGCTTTTGTTTTTGTTGGTCAGTACTTTGACTTTATACATTTCTGTGCCTGTCAAGTCAAGTAGGCAACATGATTTGAACATGATTTGAATCTGCATAAATAAGACATAGAAAAGTGTTTAAACTTGATGTGTGTGTGTGTGTGTGTGTGTGTGTGTGTGTGTGTGTGTGTGTGTGTGTGTGTGTGTGTGTGTGTGTGTGTG
>JAODKC010000137.1:16162814-16230765 GCA_026777985.1 Mormyrops attenuatus
CCCCCCCCCCCCCCCCCCCCCCCCCCCCCCCCCCCCCCCCCCCCCCCCCCCCCCCCCCCCCCCCCCCCCCACAGCATCTGTTCCATGTTTCATTGGTAAAGGTGGCTGGAGCAGGTACTGTAACAGCCAGATTGGATCAAACCCCAAGAGAGGCTCTGATGTCATGACTTGATGAGAGCTGATTCTCTAGAAGTTGCTGTAATCCACAATCAAAACTCCCTCACCCAACTCTAAGAATAAGTGTTGATTTCATGCTTGCTTTTTTGTATGTACAGCTATTTGCAATTCATAATTTATTGACTATATAAGAATTTTTTGAGGAAATATTCAAGAACAGTACTAGTTGACAGTTTACTTCATGGTAAAACAAATGGGTACACCATTTCATTTCTGAGAATTCATCACAGTGTGAAAGAATCTCTGTATGTAAAATTTTATTAGAATTGGGAGGTTCATTTTTATACATAAATAATTGTCAAAAAATGCATGTACAAACTGTTTTTGACAAATAAAGGCCATTGAAGCAATTTTATTTATATAGATATAAATCGAATATTGGATAACATCCATTTTAAATGTAGAGAAACAGTTTCCAATTTCTTTGATAGCAAGGCAATCAGTTAACAATTATTTTAATTCTGACTTCACACACATGATAAATGTCTTGCTGGGCGAGACTCTGGGCTCGATATAACCCTGCAATGGATAAGCACTAAAATAAAATGGATAGAACGATAAATGTCACCCTAAATAAGCTGGGATGTTTTAAAAAAGGATAATTTATACAGCTTTAACAATTATTAAGCACGGAAACTGTGATCAGTGTAACAAAGCAGTAAACCGTACTAAGTTACTCAGCCCCTTCATGTTAATGCAGAGTATCCTGTCAGTCAAACCCCAAACGCATGTCATGTGATGTGGCTGTAAATCATCTCATGGCTCGTGTGACTCCTTGCAAATGCTGGTTGGATGGCCACCACAGGTGCGGATGGCCATGCCCTGCCTGGTACCGCCTGGCTGAGCATGAGAGTCTGACATCCCAGAAAGATAGGCTTCATAGTTGTACTTATTACTCGCCATAAACACAGTAGGTCCCCAGGAGACTAATTTTATAAACCGACAGCAAGTGTCCTCATTATACATAAGGACAACAGTCAAACAGCCAGAAATGGAACAGGAATAAACAGACAGCATTTTTACTTGCTCCATCATAACATAAATAATTGTTTTCATTTTCTTGCTCCTTAACGCTAACTGAATTATTTAATTACTTTTAATCGTGCAAATTCCCGGCGTTGCTTTGAAATGTTAAGACACCTTTTTCCTAACTGCACTTCAGACAGTGACTATAGATGGACAGTATCAGTGGGATGGTGATGAACATAATCATTATTGCAGCGTGTCTGGGAAACTCCTACTTGTAATTGACCCCAAAGCCTTTTTTTTTACCTCACTGTCAAAACAATCAGATTCTGGCCGAGTGGTAAATTACTGGCTACTGCTCGAGGGTTTGCTCCATTAGAAGCTTTTGGGGATGCTGTTTTATTTGCTTCACACTCAGTGCTAAAATCTGCTTTCCTGCTGAAACCTCACTCACAGAAGGAAGAGGAAAAAAAATCCCAGCAGTTAAAATCTCAGACGGTGGTCTTTAACGCATTCTCCCTCCTTCTCAGTCCCAATAAAACCTGTGACCACCGGTTGACCTTTCGCGTTCCCGCTCTATTCTCTCCCATACCAGGGGGACCTACCGGTGACCAATCCAAGGCAGCAGCTGTATGGGGGTAGGGTGTGGGGGGTCATAGAGGTCACAGCACTAGTAAAGTCTTTGCTGGAGCTGATATGGGGTGTCACTCCTCCCTTCAAAGACAGCTGCGGTGTCCGGGGGCTGCCCTATTGGCCCCGCCGTTCCCGGCCTCGCAGGGGTCGAGGAATATTAGGGCTGAGAAAGTAATACCAGGTGTTGGGCTCACAGCCTTGCCAATGGGGTTTCTGTTTCTCACCGCGGGAGCTGGATCAGAGCAGGACCCGGTCCGGCAGTCTCCGGTTCGGAAAAAGTCCCAAAATTCCGGAGCAACAAAAGCTTGCAAGCATACGAGCCGTCACTCCGAACAAAGAATCCGGTGCCCCGCTCGATGACTGCAAATTAATGACTCAAACAGAACAAGGAACCTGTCAACAAAGAGAGCAGGCCAGGGCCACGACGTGGGAGATGCACAAAGATCCAAACTCCCGAGTCACATCCTGTCTTAGTGGAAACACAAGCGAGAGGCACGGGGTCAGGAGCGGGGTGGTGGCAGGGGCAGCTGAGCTTTTAACTGCTCGAAAAGGCAATCCTTGAATAGCTGTGAAGATCAAGCCGGCTGAATGGGATTCATTGTGGTGGGAGCGAATCGACTCTGACAACGAGCGAAGACCTGACAGAGGGATACTGTCAGCGCACAAGTACTGCTGTGGCTGTGGCGTTAAGTGGGGGGGGGGGGCAACTTTCCGAATTGGAACATCTCCTAGACCGCAGCCTGCTAAATGAAGGGGGCCTTAATTAACACTAATTAGCATCAACGACAGGCAAGAGGCCATTAGTCCAGCTAATCCAGGATTTAGATTTTTCTCTTGGATCCCTGCTGGCCAATTCTCACCCCAGCCATAGAAAGGGTACATTGTGGACTCCAGCTTCAAAGCCTCCCCCCCCCATCAAGGAACCTCATTAGTCAGAACCGCACCCGGGTAGCACATAACTCACAGAGAGTGGGCTGGGTGTTAACCTACGAGTTTCGGGCCCAACACTCACCGATCAATGGCTTGTTAGGTTCTCTTGGGCTCCCGCGTTTCGACCTCAGAGCATAAACGAAAAGGGAAAGATCTGATACTGTAAAAAGAGTAGAAAAGAGCTCCATTCAGGCTGCGTCTGGGCCGCCAAGACATGGGACTGATTGTAAAAGAGAAAGAGGCCATTTCTCTTTGGCTCCGTACATGACCTTTTGGTTGCTCTCTGTAACCGTCTTGTTCTCCTTGCCAAGACTGAGTAGCGTCAGCTTTACTGGAACATCTGAGGGGAGCAGTACTATAGGGCCTCAGTATAATGAAATGAAAACCCCTCCATCGACCACCATAACGAAACGCTGCGTACAGCCCTTAGCATGTCTTCAACAGAAACCACAGCAGAGGAGGGTCTCTTTCAGAACTAAACAAGAAACAATTATTCAGTAGCAAAACATGAGGACTGCTTTTTAAAAATCCCCATTTATGAATTATACCACACTTTATTACACAATTTAGGTTAGTTATTCCACATATTAAAATTAAACTGCATCACTAGTCGAGAAGTAATTATAAGCGATAGTAAAACTTTTATATGGGATATATATCAGTCAAGATCCAGAACGGTATTTTGGGGCTGCGGGTAATTTGGATTAAATGGGGACGCCCCTACCCATTTATTTAACGGATCAGTTTAAAGCACATGGTTTTAAATGGCTTGAAACATATGCTAGTTAATGATTTATCACATATGTTAGAAACGGAAAACAGATCACTGGTGTCTGGGTCTGTTTGCTCCTTGCCGGCACTCCTGATCCATGAAGGAGGTATCCTGATAGTGATTGATCCCGCTATGTGTGAAATCCTCCGCACTGGACTCCGAGTCTTTGAGCACCGAGTACCAGCCGTACTGTAGGCACACTATACAGATTCTCCTTCCAGATGATTCTGCTGAAATGGGCTCATGAAGAAACAGAATCTAAGATGAGAAGCACCCCTTTGTCATGACTTTCTTCCCTCGTTTGACGTCATGGTGAGAGAGGCCCACAGACCATAATAATATGTATCAATTAAGATACCAACATGCAGGGCTATAGAAGCCGGGGGGAATGTGTCCCCCTACAATATATAATTTGGATTCATTCGCCCCCCAGTAAACACACATTTAAATTATTAAGTTGCGTCCTCCCCAATAATGTCCTACGCCGTTGCCGGCATGTCTAATTCACATTTAACCTTAATGAGTATAACGTTTATGTTACAAGTCAGGACATATTCTTTAAAAGTAGAGCATCTGAGGGAAACACACGTGCAAACACACGTGCACAGACACACAAGCGAGCACCTTCCCCCCCCAACCACACACACGGAGACCGCCACCCTCCCCCAGCCCTGTAACCCCATCTGTCGGCATGCGGCTCGAAATTCTTCAATCGCCCTGACATTTGACCCCTGACCTTTTTGGCAGCATAGAGAAGAGAAGATGAAGTGTCTTGGCCTCTTTTCTCAACACAAAAAATCTCCTGTTCTTATAGCACCGCACCCCCCCCCCCCACCATGCACAGAAAAACATGCACACACGCTTGTAGCTAACTTGTGTTTCAGATGTCTCTAAACGAAAAGCTAGGTCATTCCTATCGGGCCACAGTTACCTCTTCATATGTTGGTACTAGCCCATAATTTAAAGGCAATGGTTAGAGCAGGCAACTTTTATTTTCAACCCACTGCCTGGAGAAAAGGACAAATTAATAAAAAATTTTTTTTTTAAGGCTGATCACTAGCATTTGTGAATTGTGTGTGTGCGATGGTCCAACAATGATTCCAGTGTTCCTGGTGCTTGGAGACAGAACCTTGTTCAGGGCTGAACAATTTCCCTCAAGTAGATTCTGCTTCAGTCTGTAACAAACAGCAATATGTCCGCTGAACATGTTTCAAGTTACACCCAAAAACTCTCAAAGTGCTTGAAGTGTTATGTTGGGGTTCTGAAGTTCTCATGTGACTTAGATTAGTTATGGTTGTCTATCTGAAACCATGCTATTGATCCAAACATATCATCAATTCTAAAAGTAAAAGGCTTAATTGTCCTTAATTGTTAAGTGTTTTGACCATTGACAGCAGCAGATTGATTGACTTTGCATAGCTTGACATTAAAGACTAACATTAAATCTCTTTAAAAGGTTTTATTTCTAAACGTAAAAATATTAAACATGAAATTACAGTGTAGAATAAAACCGTTACATAGGCATTTTTTAGTATTTTAGATTTTTTTATTTTTTTAACTAAAACAGATTAGCCATTATGTGGCACATTGGGGATAGTCAAAAATGACCCAGAGTCTTTGAGCTCTTACTTTAAACATCTTTATTGTGACAAATTGTTGTGAAGAATTACCTACAGTTTTGTTTGGATAGTTAAAGTTAATTGATTTAAAATTTAAATAAATTTGCCCTGTTTTTTCCTAGAGTTAGATCAAAAACTGGTTCAGCCAACCTATTGGCTCAGAGCTGCCCGACACACTTCTGTGGGAGATATCGGACATCTAAGAAACGAAAGGTTTACACATCTGTCTCAAGCCTGAGGGCTCGTCAGACATATTCTCCCACTGGAGTCCCACCCGCGAGAGGGTTTATGAAGCCATCCATCACCTCTGAATAGCCCAGCGGTCAGGATCAGCCGCCCCGGGCGTCTCTGAATGGAAGAGGGATGGGCAGCCAACTAGAGTGGGCAGGCCTTGTTGCTAGTGCTGTGATCTTTCACTCTAGCCTCTGAGTAGTCACCAGGGAAAGTGATTAGCCCCCCTCCTCCTTTGTGCAAGCAATAATCTATTTCTCCTTGACACCACAAGCATCTATTGTCTTCCCTCCCTAATTGAAAGCAAAAACAGATTCTGGCTATCTCCTACCCTCAGTAAATACCCGCCTGCTTTTGCCATGCATATTCCCATGTTGTCTCTCCCTTATGTAATTGCCTCTTTTCTTATTATGTGGTGGTGTTGCTCAACCAGTACGACAATGTGCTAACAATGCACATGTCTTGGGTTCAAATCCTAGAGAACACACATAAATTGTAACGTTTCTCTCAATCAAAAGTCATTTTGCCAAAAACTGTAAATGGCATTATAGCTGCTTGCTGAATATTGCAAGAATCAAACAATAAAAAAAACGTCTTTGAAGGTGTATAAATGTTGTATTAACATTAATGTTCTTGCAAACTGTGGTAACGCTTTTGAGAATGTATTGTGTATTGTCAAGGTTTTTTTTTTTTGTTTTTTAATCCAACCCCATCACTACCCCCATCCCCGCGTCCTAACTTTCTTGAACTTTCTTTTTTTCCTATAATACTCTTTTTGACACCCTCATTCAACATTGGAACCAGGGTGATTCTAGGATTTGACCTGCAGGGGGGATCAGTCCCCTGTAGCACTGCCACTTTCAAGCTCTAGAATCTCCGATGGTTGGAACCCAGTTTGTTGGAACCCGGTTATTGTAACACTGTCGACTCACCATGACCCAATATCATGCGTTGGTTTGCATTAGTTTTGAAATCAAATATTAACCCATCAACAAACCCATCAATCCATTAACTGCACGCCACTCTTGACCTACACTCTAAATTTTGCTAATAGTAATTAATATTTCTGATTAAGACAATCAGGTTAACAACCACTTACTTAAACTCTATAGCCAGGCAGTGCACTGATGCATTCACGAAGGTAGAGGAATGATCCTCAAAACTCAGAGACACTCCGTAACCTGGCGACCACTTGGAGTCACAGAAAGATTGTTCTCACATGTGAAAGTTCCAGCTCATCATGCTGTGGGTTTCCATAGCCTTTAAGACATCAAAGAGACGTAAAATCTAATCTAGAATCCACAATTTAGATATGTCAAGTTGAGGGTGGACTGTTTCGGATGCTAAGAGTTTGTAAGGAGAAAAAAGAACCAGAAACAGAATCTGTTAAAAAAAAAAAAAACATGGGGGGGTGATTGCTGCCCCCCCAGAGAGGCTCAGCCCACTAGTTCCTTTTCCTCTGACAGCCCCCCCCTGTCCCTTTCACCACAATAGAAGACCCAACACAATGTGCCAAGCTATGTTATTTGAAGCACTGGAGACCTGACCCTCCTCACTGCCTTGGCACAATGGCACCCTGTGGAGACGCCCCCTTCATTTCACCTTCTTAATGACAGGTCTCATCCTCTCTCTTCGATCTGGGGAGGAGCCCTGCCTTCCCACCACCTTTCCCCAGCTCCTCCATCTCCACCCCCTGTTTGGGTTCCCTACCCCCAGCCACTTTCCAAAACCACAGCTAACATTCCTGGAGTCATGGACCCTCATTACAGTAAATGCTACAGTTTGTTATTAGTACAGACGCTCCCTGGGTTACGATGGTCCATGTTATGATATTTCAGCTTTACGAAGGGTAAATATTTTTCAATTTCAGTACATTATTTAATAAATTACATGAGATGTTCAACATTTTATTATAAAATAGGCTTTTGGCTAATGATTTTGCCCAACTGTAGGCTAATGTAAGTGTTCTAAGCATGTTTAAGGTGGGCTAGGCTAGGCTGTGATGTTTGTTAGGTTAGGTGTACTGTATTAAAATGCATTTTCGCCTTAAGGTATTTTCACCTTATGATTGGTTTATCAGAATGTGACCCCATCATAACCTGGGGTGAGGTTGTAGTTCTGGTATCCTTCAAACAGGCCCATACGTTTTATTCAATCAATAAAAAAACCTGGTAAATGAAACACAATACATTGTACCCATTTTCTTTTGTTTTTCTACTGGTGGCCTCCTAGCCCAAACACAGAAAGGATCTGAAGCAATTAAGCATGCTTACGGCAAACAAACTTAAGCTCCTTAAGAGCCTTAAATGCCCCGACAGAACAAAACATAAAGAAAGTTTTGTTTTCTCACATTCATGACTTCCACAATGGATCTTCCCACAATTACATACAATGCAAACATCTTCATTATGCACGAGCTACAAATTTGTTAGGGTGCCCAATGAATCCAAAGGAGTATTTGTGATTGTAAAATTAGTGTAAATAAAATACTTGAGTAAATCACTTAAGTAAGGGCTATAGATGAAAACTAGTGTTTTGGCTAAGGGGCATATTTACAGAAAATGTTATCAGTGCCCCTGTCAAATAAACCAATAGCCAACCAAACAAATCTGTTTCCATAGACTTTGCTGCCTTTTGCACAAATAGGGAGACAAAAATTCTCCCTGCAGTTTGGTAAAGTAGCATCCAAACATCAAGCTACATTTTGGACACTATGGGAATGTTCATTGCTTTTGTGTGCTTTGTCAAGCCTTCAGCTCTGATTTGGTCTTTACCAAGGGCAGTCTCCTCCTGATGTTCACAGGCCTCTCCATAACTCTGAATATATGTCATCCATCCTTTTCCTGATTTTTTTTTTTTAAGTATGAAGATCTAGTGTAAGCAGAAGGAAGGGATAAACCCCGCAAGCACCACCAGTGTCGGCAATGATGGCCCATGGCTGGGGAGAGGCTGGTGGACAGCAGAGCAGAAGCCCTCTCCTGCAGCCTCAGTGTCTCCTGTCCCAGGGTTCTACCCTGGGGGTAGAGGGGATTTTACGGTTGACCTTCTTCTCATGCTTTTGTGAGGCCCTTCACCCCACATTCATTCTCTTGACCTACATGTCCATCCAAGAGCAGTTCACATACACCATCCCGCTCTATATCATCTGGCTGCTCCATAACATAGTCAATCTTCTTTATAGTGTGCGTTTTCATTGCTATTTTTCAAAACAAAAAATACTGCAGCTTCACTGAATGTGAGAGTCCTTCATGGCATAAATCCGTGCAACCTTACAAATCAGAAGAAACTTTAACACCAGTAAATTAGAAATCTCCAATTGCATTTCTCACCTGTCACAAGATAAATTAATTAATATTAGCTTTTAAGTGAGGTATGGATTCTTCACAGATGTTTGACAGTAACTGTAATAGTAATACATGTGTAGTCTGAAACTGCAATCTGTATTACAAAATTAATTTCACCACTATTTTTGCATTGCGCACAAATGCTTTACCTTTGATTAAAAAGCTGAAATATCTGTTGTAGACTTTTCAACATTCTATGTTTTTATTCCAAATGTAAAAATTAAGATGGTAATGAAATGGTAGGTTTAACTGCTGTAAGCTGTTCTATATCTGAACATGTTTTGATACATGTGGTAAGATTTATTCCTGTGAACACTAAACCCTTGTAAATCATGTGTGTCATCAAACATGTGATTCCTACAGCACTTTATACGACATGAAAGGGTCAGCTTTTTTTGTGTCTAGTGTGCCTGTGTATTCCCTACTTTGACCTGGGGGAGAAGACAGGCTGGAATGCTCCGTGAAGAACACGAGCTTAAGAGCTTCTGCCAGTCACATGAGATATATCTCCAACAAGCAGATTTAAGGTGTTTTCTGGTCAAATGGACCCAAACAAAGAACCATGTAGATGTCTGTTTGTGTCTTTGAGAGACGGATGCAGGGTGTCAGGGTACAGGAAGCGGGTTCAGAGAGGGATTGCTATGTTTGGTAAATACAAATATTGTGTACTCAAAACACAATAAGAGTAAAATGAGGACAATTTAGGGAGCCCTTTGTGCCATTTAGAAAAGAAAAAAAAAAACAAGTTTAGAAATCAAAGTATTCATTTTGCTGTAAAATTACTCACCGATAACCATTTCCTTCTCTGTTTGGCCTACTGGAAGTGGACAGACCAAAAAGATTTTTTTTTTTTTACTTCTGGTCCTTGGTTCATCACAGACACAATAAGCCGTGGTAACATCTATATTCTACCCAAATAAGGCAAAAGAAATGTGATATACTTGTGTTATATAAACCAAATGGAAGGACTTGGTTACTCTGACATTTGCTCTGGCTTAAGAGCATAATGTTAATGGCTAATAACTATTCAAGGCACTCATAAAATGAACCCGAGAGCCTCCTTTCTTTATGGGTTAAAAATGAAGATCTAAGTTTAGAGAGAGCTAGAGGAGCGGGGGTCATTTTGAACAAAGACCATAAAAAAACAGAGGTCACATGGCTCGATGTCAAAAGTCCTTCAGCCATCATTGTGCTGAAGAGAAGCGGCACTTAGAAAATCAAAAGACCAGTTTGAGAGCACAAGCTAAAATATATCAAACCACCTGACACCTTAATGATAATGTGTTTTGTTATTTTTAAAGTGTAGCGGTTTTTGCCTTCTTTGTGTTTGGGTCCTTCAGATCTTCCTGTTCGAAGCACGGCCCGCTCGGCCTCCTTGCTTTAGTCTACAAAGGTCCGGGGGGCAGTAATTTCTATTTGTGTGAGACGATGCTGGATTTGGACAGCAGACATTGTAATATTGCTTGCATTGGGGGGAAAAAAAAAGATTCAGCGTTCTTGAGGTTCTTTTCAAAGCTTTGCATTTACAACAGCTGAAGCACCAGGAGCTCAGCCGTCAACAAGCAAGGTGCAGCTGATTGGGGCTCTGGGGGATGGGGGGGGGTGATAGATGCACAGGGCTTACCTGTGGAGCATCTGTGCGCAGATGCCCATTTGGCCGGTCTCTGGCAACAGGGAATGCGTGACCTTCCAGCAGGGGGGGTCACGGCTGCCTCTGCTCCAGAGGGCCCACATTTGTCCACTGACTGTGTGCGCAAAGGAAACCAGGGCGACCAGATGTGGCCCAAGTGCACGGCTGAAAAAAGATTTATAGGAGTAAAATGTAGTGCTACTATGTTATTATCTGCCCAAGTTCCACTCCGCTTATCCAGAAGCCAGTTTCTCTGGTGTCAGCTTTCACATAACACTTACGTATCGTTTGGTCACGAGCCTGGATGCTCTAATTATTCATTAATTCCATACTTACAATCGTGGGGATATTGACTGGTAACCATTTTGGTCGAGGTTCCTATAGTGAGGCCAACATGCAAAGATGTTCCTGAACTGTGTTAGTCTGAGCAGGAGCGATTTCGTGTCTCTTCTTGTAAAGTAAATGTGGATGACAGATGACAGGGGCCCTGGGGGGAGGTTCAACCCATCCACATGTGACCTTATGGCGGAAACGCATGCAGCGGCTGGACCGCGAACCTCTGCTGTTCTACATCTCGAAACCTATCCACATGTGACCTTATGGTGGAAACGCATGCGGCGGCTGGACCGCGAACCTCTGCTGTTCTCCATCTCAAAACCCATCCACATGTGACCCTATAGCAGAAACGCATGCGGCGGCTGGACCGCAAACCTCTGCCGTTCTCCATCTCAAAACCCATCCACATGTGACCCTATAGCGGAAACGCATGCGGCGGCTGGACCGCGAACCTCTGCTGTTCTCCATCTCAAAACCCATCCACGTGACCATATGGCGGAAATGCATGCGGTGGCTGGACTGCAAACCTCTGCCGTTCTCCATCTCGAAACTTCATTTCCCATATTGACTTTTCTCATTTCATCTCCTCTGTCTGTAATTGTCGGCATACCAGTTTTGTCTAACACCAGCCACTTCTCCCGAGCCATAGTCCAATTATGAAAGTGTAAATCCATGGGAAATGCATACATTTATTATGGACTTTCGCAAGGTAACAGTATGAATTTTTCATTCAGCTCTACTGTCATAATTTGCCATATGAACTATTTAGGCTCATTTAGGGGCAGGGGTTAATGCCTATCCAGGAAGCTTTGGGTGCAACGCAGGGAATAATCTGGGACGGGGCACACAAAAAATTTGGTTACTCCAGTTCATTTCAGTATGCTTTTGGACTGTGGAGAAAAGCAGAGAACCCAGGGAAAACCCCACAATGACACGGGGAGAACATGCAATCTCCACACGCACAGAGCTGGGGTGGAGTCTCCAGAGGTGTGAGGTGACCATGCGACACAGTGCTATCCCCCTACAGCTAGTTTCCAATGGCAAACTAGATCTTCCATTTTATTGTCTGTTTTTTTTAGCCCTCAATAAAGTACCACAACCATAATGTCTCATTAATATTTAACTAGCCAGTGCTGAATGCCTTCATTCTAGTGTTTGTGGAAATGGCAGCAGTAAAGATTGATAGAAGACATGTGCTGAAGCCACAGCTAATTGCTGGACCCACAAATGCTGCAATGTGTGCATGTGTATCAAAAGACACAGATACAAAAGTAGGACTCACAATAATCCAAATGACCATAAAATAATGTCATATTAACACAAAATGAAAGTATTCATTTAAACTTTACATTGAACATTGGCATAATTTTATTGCAAACAGTGCCAAAGTGATTTAATTAAATCAAACACATTTTTATGGCCATCCTGAAAAAAAGAAACATTTGACCTTACTTAGAACTCCACCAGATAAATCATGTGATGTTAACTTTTCACACCTGCATGCATTTTTCCCCCAAATCCCCACTGATCCTTTCCTGCATTAAATCCTCGGACTACTGAGTGTTACTAAAGCACATGCACATTTCCCTTCTCCGTGTCTCATTATTTCCATGGCGATCAGTTTATCTACACCAGTGTTTCCCAACCCGGTACATGTTTTTGCTCCCATCCAGCTCCTGGCAAAAACATGGATGGACTGAAAAACACTGATCTAAAAGTCTTGCAAAGTTTCTGGAAGAAGACGCAATACGAAAATCACTCTCCCGAATAATGAAATTATATATCAGACGCCAGTAAAACACAAACCAGACAAGCCAAAACAAAAACTGCAGCAAGCATCAGATGAGATTTTGTTTTTAAAGCGAAATCTTCCAAACTGCCCCAGTTGATATTAAATATGCTTTTGCTTTTGTTTCCCAACATGAACTTCAGGGACGCACGGACGGTCCACGTAATTGCTTCCTCCCAGCTCCCTGCCAGACAGTGCACATTTTTGTTCCCTACTGGGAGCTGGGAGGGAGCAAAAACATGGACCGTCCGTGGGTCCCCAAGGATACGGTACTATTCCTTTGGGATCCATTTGGAGTGACAGGGCCAGGCATGGAACAGACGTGTCTTTGCAGACCCCACTGGAGAAGCCAGCTGACCTGAGCAGCCCTTCCCTGGTACGCTGGTATAAATCACCCAGAATGCCACACCCGCAGACCACTCGCGGGAACACGCCGAAGCCCAGCGTCCCAGCCTTCTCCAGCAAGGTTATTCCCAACATTTGCAACGCTCTGACGCAAGACAGCAATACTTCCCACTGGAGATGCTTGCAGACTGGGTCACGGGGGCACTGCAAGAACCCTGTAGAAAGGTCCCCACCAAAACATCAATCAGAGCTGGCCAAAGAAAATTATGCATTCAGTCAATAAATATTTCTTTCCCAAAAATCCTTTACAACTATCAAAATCTTGTTTAAATAACATCCTCAAATCAAGATACTATGGGAATTCTAACACAGGAGTGTTCATTATATTGGCCATAAGTTTTATTCAATAATCTACATAGCTGATACTGCATTATTATTACCTACAGTTTACATTGTATTCAGCATATGCTTCCATCCAATGTGATAACAAATGAGAAAGCAGACTGTTCCTGCAGCAACTAAAGGCTAAGGGCCTTGTTTTAGGGCCCAATGGCGACATCACTCTGCCAACAACAGGATCTGAATCAGCGACCATCTGATCACTCTTAGTTTCTTAATCCACTGAGTAACTCAACACTCCCATATAGAAGACGACATCACATACAAGGCTGGAAGTTAAACCTGCCCACTGGCCTGAGGTGAGTCATTCACACGAAGGGCAACTACAAAAAGTTGGAAACTAGCTTGCCGGCTAGTAAAGAAATTGCATATAGGAATGTCAACATTAAAACCTTTGCGTTAATTTTAACATACATTTAGGCATACTGGGTTATAATTATATATACTGGGTTAATTATATAATAATAATTTTGACACCCATTTTGGGAGAATAGTATGAACAAAATTTTTTAATAGAGACGTGTAGTACTGGCAAGCTAGATGAAATGAAAAAAATACTAGATTTAATGCATTGACGAAGTGTCCTAATGTAGACTTAAAAAAAAAACAAGAGGATGTGAGAATCAGAAAAGTTTTGGATGGCTGCATGACTGGTAGGAATTGGCTAGGAACTGATTGTGTTATCATGGGGTGTTCTGAATGAGTGAATTGTTTATAGAAATTCATAACTGAACATAATGTTTTACATGGTCATTTATAACTGTAAGATGTGTCTGCACTAGTGCATTTTTGCAGAATTAGCCCAGTTAGCTAGTAGCAAAAATGCTTAAGTTCCACCACTGTAACCACATAAATATTTCACACGTGAGCAACAATGCGTCGCTCATCCAACACGAGTTACCTACTCACTTTTTGCGTGTTGCCTGCATCACCTGATGAGAGCATATTTTCAATGTTTGTTTCTTGTGTCAGTCTTGGAAATAGTCCCTACTGCTCACATCAGCATGCTGAGTTTGCACATTTTTGCTTGGTGTCACAGAAGCTGGTAACGCATATTTATTCAGAGCCATCCGACCGATCCACTATAATAATCACTTACTCAAAGCAGTGTTGGTCAACTGATTACACAGAAACTGAAAAAAACAAACTAGACTTAATGCACTGCCAACAAGTCCTAATATAGACTTAAAAAAATATGAGGACAAGACAAAAAAAAAATTGGGTAGCTGGATGACTAGTAAGGATTGGCCATGCACTGACCGTGTTAGTGACAAAAAAGTCCCACCCCTGACCTCACACGCTGGGGGCTTTCAAAGTTGACCAAAGGTACTTCTGGGATTATGAACCCAGGATCTCCTGTTAACTAGACAGGTGCTTTAACCAACTAAGCCAGAGCGACAACCCCTCGGGCATGATCATACATACAAGAACTGATTTACTACACAGGGATACAAAATTATCACACTGCATTCACGTGCAAGATTTATTAATACTGATAATCCTGTTTTTAGTGTTAAGGGTGACAACCTCCTTTAGATTTAAAATATTTCTTAATACTTTTTGTTCTCATGTCCATGGTTAATGTTACTTGAGCTGAGGACTAGGGCTGGACTGGCCATCTGGCATACGGGGTACTTTCCCAGTGGGTTGGCGGGGCTGTGGCCCAACAAAATTTATCATGTGGTGGAGGGAGCGGGGGTTATGCTCAGAAAAAAGTCATCATGGGAGAACCTCCCCCCCATCATTGATCAAAATCCATCATATGTACAGTGGTCAAACAAGGTTTAACATATCTGCACATATCTTCCTCATAGATCTTCCTTTTTTTAAGTGTCAAAACATTTTTGGACTGACTCATTCACTTCTGTTCTTGCCATTTTGCTACTAATTGCAGTTATACTCACTGGTTTCCAAAGGGACACTAAACACAAATGTTTGGTGTTTTATATTATTGCAGAGATGTTACTAATTAAAAAGCACCCAATGAGACTGCTTGTTAATGAACTTTTTTTCTCAACTCAGAACAGCTCTTTTAGAACTATAATTAGGGTTTCAATTTATTACTACTTGAAATTAATGTTTTACTTAAAACTACTGGTCGTTTCTTGTGTGACACATATTTTGTAAACAAATGAACAATGATTCTTGCTATAAAACCTATAAATTTGCACTTGCACTATTTTTACTGAATAAAGTAACTGTCCCAAGACTGTAGAAGCCTGTATCGCTAAAATCCAGTGCTGATTTTTAATTACCGCCCTGGCAAGGACAGTAAATAATTAGCTATCACAATTTCATTCTGAATTAATACTAGACTCTCCTCTACGCCAGTGTGACTAAATAAGGCAAATTCTTACCGACTTAACTGTTGTACATAAAGTAACTACAAATTAGTAGTTTATTTAAATTCAAAGATGTGAATGTTTACTGCCCTCATGTGGTGATAGTCTGAAACATCTTCTGACAAGTAAATATGCATTTCAGAATGGAAACAGTTTTTGGGGGTGAAAAAAGTTCTATTCTTTTACTTTTATTATGTATTTTATATGCAACTTGATATAAGGTACATGTGCGTAAAATTAAAATGAATCTATATTCAGTCCAAAATATGCTCAATGTTTGGTCTTTCACAAAAGTCAAATGAAAAACTATCCTGTGTCTCCAATCACTCTATGACAGGTACGCTAGTCAGGTTTTAATGTAACTTTCTAACACTAGAAATACAATAGTAAACAATAGAAAACAATATACCATAATACTTTTTAGAACAATTTTTGTTGACAGCTTTGAAATATAAATTGGTTCGCACTGCCAAGCCGTCCACTTGGGGAAATTCCCAAATAATAATTAGTGACATATCTGAAGTCATTACCATTCTTCTGTCTAAATAAAGCAAAGTGTACATTTTCACAGCATTGTGTGTAATAGAAGGCCTTGCTGTTAAATGTCGTGGATGTACATTTCAGCTGGTTATTACGTAGCAGTGCTGACAAATCTTTACATATTTCACAATAATAATTCACAAAAAACAGATGTTTCAAACTCCCATGTATAGCGATTCCTAACATCCATGTTAACAGTAACAAGTTGAAATGCTTGTGTCGATACTGTTAATATCTCACCCATATCATCTTGTCTCTTGTTGCCTGCACCAGTTCACACTGACTGATCCCGGCTCAGTCCTGAGCTTTCAGTTTTTCAGCCATGGTGCTGTCATGCTTTGAGCCCCCCAAGCACGGCGGGCTCTTGGCTAGGGTGGGGTTTTCCTGCCACTGCTCCGGGGTCTTGGCCTGGATGGCCAGGGCGTGGACAGAGCTGCTGAGCTCCTCTCGTAACGCCTCGTTGACCAGCCTGTGGCGCTGCAGCAGGGAGAGCCCCTCGAAGCGGGAGCTGACCACCAGCACCCGGAAGTGAGACTCGGACCCAGGCGGGACTGCGTGCATATGGCTCTCATTCAGGACGTCCAGGTGCTTCGGATCCAGGGCCTGGGTCAGCTTGGCCCGTATAGTGCGCTCAACCGGCCGGCTGGTGTCCATCTGAGGCCGGGCCGGGACAGTGTTCCAGGAGAAGGAGAGAGTGCTGAGAAGGGGACGAGTGTTACGGAGGACTCTGTGCAGCATCAGCAGATACTGTCAGGGCTGCCCATTCAACACAGTCGGCCAAGGCTGAAGATGTACCTACGAAAAGCAGTAACCAAGGAAATAAGCAGTGCATTTCTAGGTCAGAGTTTCAACGTTAAAAGTGAAGTGGTATCTTCATCCACACGACTCTTAATATAACACCGAAGATTAAAGTAAACCAAATACGAGAGAAATGTGCCGTACGTTTAACCATTTCACCATTTCCGAACCTATAAGCTCAAATCTGAATGAAAATCAGACAGATATAACCGAAATTTCAAAGACCGGTGTGGGGAATATCGCACTATTCACTGCCCTTTGAAGGGTCGACAAGGTAGTTTGCGACACTGACACGGCTGTGCTGTATATATAATGTTTACCTGACTGTATCTATTACTTGAGAAATAAAAAGTTTAACATCAGTAATCGACCAATACAACTTTAGAGAAAACATTACAAACTGAAAGATACTCCATGCATTACAAACGGGGATATTGCTAACACGGCGGCTAGTCCCGCTTATTTATACTGCATCCACTCATAACGAATAAATACATTTGATCTAATAATATTCCTATATACTTATAATAAACGTCTATAGTTTTACTCAGTCATACTGCAAAATAAAACGCCTTTAAAGTTTGTCTCACCGTCGCTGAAAGACGACCTATACTAGGGATCCTGACCGCATGCGCAAACTAGGACGAGCGCATTGAATCCTGGGCATTGTAGTGCTCTAGGCAAAGCGTCTTCAAACTACAAGTGATTCATAAGAATGCAATATGAATTTCAGTTTGTTAATGTGGTCTTTTATAATAAGAATGATAGTAACAGGACTTGGTCGTACTGAAAATTTAATTTGCCATTACTGTATGATGTATACTTGGTCCCATTTTTGAGAGTTTTCTGAGAATAACATACTTTATGGAATTAAGTTCATATTATTCTAAATTGAATTCAGAGCATATATCATACCTTTTGGGAGTAAAATGTGATGTAAAAATAATGCAATTATGTCACACATTACATCTGCATAAATTTGGTATTAGGCTCCTACCTATCCACTCTAGCACTGGGTCACACTCAAATGGAGGCCCAGAGCAAACTTCGGCAGCCAGGGGCACTCGGCCAGGCAAGGCCCTGGATGGGACGCCGGCCTTGTGTGTTATTGTATATATACACACACACAAACGATGGGAAGTTAAAAACCTGTCAGTTCACCAAATTCAGTGTATTTTAACTAATGTATGTTGAGGAAACTGGACAGTCTTTAATGTATTACAAAGTTGAAAAACCAGTACTCCAGTGTGGGGTATCAAACAAATATAACTTGTTCACTAGGGTGACCAGATAATCCATGTCAGGGAGGACACTCTGAGCTAGGACAGGAATTGTAAATTACCATTTCACAGGAGCCTTTCAGTTTGAAAGTAGTTTGTAAAACCCGAAGTAGCTCAAAGTGTCCTCCCTGACATGGATTATCTGGTCACCCTATTGGTCACTCATTGGTCGCTTAGCTTGACAGCACTTGTACCTAAGTTGGCTGCACAATAGCTGTACATATGTAATGTTACTATCTGCCTTGCTTCTGTGTCACTTCGGATAAAAGCGTCTGCTAAATAAGCAAAAATGGGGCGTAAATGGAGATAACAGGAAAGAATAACAGAGTAAGAAGCTGCAAATCAGATTGTTTCTTCAATGTTTATTACTGTACTTTATTCATGTGTATTTTTCACTCCATTGCAGTAGTGGGAGGCTGAGTTATAGTAAGGACTGTAGAATCCTCTTTCATGAACAAAATTAAGCTGAAAAAAAAACTCACATAAACCAATGTGCAATAACTTGAGGGTGTTACATTAACATAGTCTTCATATCCAGTAATAATTACCATTGACATAATAATTCACATATTTAAATTGTCCTTTACAAAACACAAAAAATTAAAGACAACATACAATAATATTCAGTCATTTAGGTTGTTTTTTTTTTGTATTTTTGTTGTTTTTGAACATATTATATGTTTACATATAAACATCCACAATTTCTACAGCACACGACAATTACAAAGTTAAAAGTTGTATTAAGTTTAAATAATGGCGATGCTTGATATTTGACACAGACATGGCATTCCTCGGAGATTTAGTTGGACGTTTACATTGTGAAGAAGCCCTGCTTCACACGGGTTGAGCTGGAAACTGGCAATGTGCTTGGCTTCTTTAAGCTGGCTGGGCAGTGCTGAGCAAACAAAATATTTCTGTGGTTATTGCTTCAATTATTTTGCACCTGTAATTAAGACTTGGCCAAATTTAAGGAAAATTAAAAGACAAAGAAATGCAACAAATCTGACTAAGGATAACACTTTTTGTTTTGCTTTTAGTTATGTTTTGTCCCATGTGGAGAGAACCAAGATGTTGGTTCTAATTAAGATTCTCGGTTCAATGGTAATTGATCAATATCAGTTTCGTTCCATACAAAAACTGTCATGACAACGTCACGCTGAAGCAAATTGGCAGAGACATAAAGAAAATATAGCAGTATATCTGAGACATGCATTAATGTTGACTGTGGTCTTCATAGCTAAGTCTTCTTAATCAGACTTTGTTGAACTGTTATCAACAAATGATTTACAGGTGGTAATCTTTCAGTTTGTAAACTACGATGCCCACGATCCACCATCAAATATACAGTTTATAAAGTAAGACCAGGTAACTCAGTTGATTTACTACATCTTTAATGTGCTGTGCTCATCATGCATTAAATAGTCAAGAGCACAAGGCAGATAAAAGGGTCTCCAAAGGACTGTAGATCTGGTAGATGCATTACACAGAGCATAGTGCTTTGATGGGTCTAGATCCAACACATAACTGATGTCTTCATGCTGATATTCAGATCTGTGTCTTTGTGTTTCTGTGCTAATATTATGTGGTAAAAACTTACATGGTAAAACTTTAGAAAACCACTGCAGGAATGTAAGATCCTGATTTATGTCAGTGGTCCTCAGCCTATTCTATCATGAACTAACAAAAAAAAGTGAGTAAAATTATCTGCATGTTTCTTTTTTGTGCTTTGTCACCCTGCAAGAAACCTTTGGCCACTTTGATATTATGAGTGATTTCCAGTTATGTTTATATGCTCTGGAATGATTTTCTAAATTCAAAAGTGGCAAAAAAAAATCTTAGCGCTGTAGTATTTGCTTGATACGGTGCTATATGGCTACTATCCGACTATAACTTGGCAGTAATACACCCCATGTGGAAGTTCTTTTCACTGGTATATTTGTTTGTGCAGAAATTTTCTTAGTCAGTGTTTTCTAGTGGCAGTTCACAGATTAAAAATGGAGGTGATGGAGTCTTCCTGCTGACATTTCAAGAAAAAAAAACAACCTTATCCCTACAGCATGACAGTTATGTAACATCTTTTCAGGTGCAAAAAGATACTGTCCTTATAACAAGTTAGAATCACCTGCCTCTCCCATTTTTTGCAGACTACACAATGGCGTCAAATGGAGGAGGAGCAAGTGTGAGAAACTGACCACACAAATTAACATTTAAAAATAAAAATACATACAAATATGGCTATAAGCAGTTTCCATTGATTTTGGCGGAATAGGGTACAGACTGTTTGACCGGCCCATTAAAAACGACTCCATTATTAGTGCGAGAAAAATCTACTGCAAAATTTGCATGTATTCTTACAGCGGAAAAGTGCTACGTTTATACACTGGCACAATATCACTGTAAAACACTGGCTTACTGCAATGTCAGACACAGAGTCCATCGCACCTGATGCCTCTTTCAGTCCATGACACCTATCTTTGACTTTAAAAATGTCTGTGGTCTTATGACATAAAATGAAATGTGCATTTAAAACAGCAAGGCTGCGGGATTTACATATACACAAAATGACGCGGTGTAACAAACGGATTATTACTAAATTGGCTTCATAATTTAAGACAATTAGGAAAGAAAAATATAGTTATTAAAGAACACGCTCAAAGGTACTGGATATACGCACCCACATACACGCCACAGGCATGCTTCCATATAAACACGTCTCGTGTTTCCATTATTTTGGCACAGAATATTCAACAAGGACAAACACTCAAAATGCATGATAGCATGGAATCTCAGTAAAATATATCTCTTTTTAAATTATGAATAAAATCAAATAAACCAAAATATATACATGATAAAACCTGCAAGAGTCTCATTATACTATCATACATTAATAGAACAAGTAAGTGTTCAATTTAGAATTTTATTGTATTCCGGTTTCCTTGAACTGGTTTATAAATGATCCTTTTAACACAGCTGTGTTTCTCTCATCTCGACTCATATGAAACAACCCCCTCTCCACCTTGATCAGAAAACAGTGTCACTCTTCCTTTCATTTGCCAGGGATTTTATTTTGTTTTTTTTTTTGGGGGGGGGGGGGGGCAGTGTCCAAAAGATGTAGAAGCCAAATGTAGAACAACAACATTGATGCCATGAAACAGCAAAACTGTATTCTATTCCCTTTGCACGTCCAAAGACATCTGTGCCTTTGGTTTTATGGTGCCTTGTAGACACTTGCTGAATTCACTTTTTCAACATGTATGAATTATTTTCATATAGGCTTAATTTGAGGTGTATTTACGTCATAATGAGTGTTTTAATGCAGCATAACAATGTAACAGTTTGCACTGATATGACTGTTTCAATGTTAGAAATATAACTAAAAAGGTTTAAAAGGGTAATTCTACACTGCACTAAAATGATCTAAAAGTGATGTCTGGTGACATGTGATATTTCAAAGAGTTATATTCAATGACCTGACACTGCTGTATACCCTGTACTCGAGAAAGTGATGGTATGGAGGGAGAATGGAAGACAGGACCAAAACATGACAGACTGGTGGCAGTGACTTTGTGAGCTCAACAAAAATCAAACCAATCAATGGCATAACCCATTCAAACTTTTTTTTTTGTTCCGGTAATATGTGCTCTTCTGTTCAGCTAGGATACATTTAAAGGAATGGAAAGGAAGAGTGAGTCTGGAATGTTCTGGATAATTAAAGGGCGGCTCCCTGTCGGAATATGCAAGATCCTAGTGATCATGGAAAGAATCTGGTTAGATCATCAAATGCAGAGCCTTCTCATTCTGGCTGTTAACAACCTTAAAAGACCGTGACAAGGGACAATAGCTGTAGACACGCTGACTGCCCAAGACGGGGTTAAAAAAGTGCAGGTAACTCTCCTAGTTAAAGGATCTAACCCCACCACATACCCCTGGGGACAGTACCTGTACCTTCTACTGTACCTTTCAGTACCTTACCCACAGAATGTGCCCTGAACCCCTGCTCCCACTGTCCCTTGAAATTGTGCTATAAGTATTACACAATGCATCTTAGCTCAGTGAAAGTTAGGTAAACATTACTGTAGACACAACAGACATCATATGGCATTCTAAGTAGATAAAATTATTGTAATTATACAGCATAATTAAACCAAACATTTAAGATGTTTGACATCACTTACATAATATAGGACCAATATTGTAATTTTCATATTTTTATAGCCTGATTTTTTTCAATTTTTTTCTATTATTGACAGATGCAGTGAGTTGAGATTAAATAACACCAGAAGCAGGTTCTTCTAAAATAGAAGTCCAGATGTGAAGAAATTACAGATGCTTAATAACATTTTGCGACAAATACCTTGCTCAGTGTTATTTGAAAGGGCAGCTGAAAATCAAAGCAAAAAATTGCTTCTACACCCATACAATATATTATGATGGCAACGAGTACTTCATGATTTAGGGGCTGTGGTTTTTTTCACAACCATATGCAGTCACCTGGGATTTTTGGACCAAGGTTGGGTGGCTCCAGTCACAGTGTGGCTGCTTGCTCTCCTCGCTGCCCCCTACTGACGACTCCACATTACTGCAGCACTTGACCTCGCGTCTCTGGGAGTTTCAGGGCCAAATAGCTGCCCACGGCCAGTGCCCCTGATGCAAATAAGATGGGCACAGCCTTGGTGATGCCCACGAAGGAGGTGAAGATGCTGATGCCCAGCACGGCTGCCAACTTGCACATGGCATTCAGGAACCCGAAGGCTGTTGTTCTGCATACAGGAGGCGACATGCTTGAATTACATTTTACATTTTATTAATTTAGCAGAGCATGAGAATGCAAGGTCAGCCAGTGTCCCTAGTGCAGTTGGAGTTAAAGGCCTCGCTCAAGGGCCCATTGGTGATGTGATTATACTGTTGGCCAAGGGACTTGAACTCATAACCTTCCGAACATGAGCACAGATCCCTAAACCTCTGGGTGCAGTTTTCATACTGATATATACAAGCATTCTCTTTTCAAATGTATTCAATTTCATTTTTGGAACGTGTGCTCCAGACTACTTTGTATATGTACATCATCAATAACAGTGTAACATGTGAAATAACATGGTGCCTTATCTTTGGGGCTACACTTCATAAACAGGAGTCATCATCAACTGTTAATTAATAGTAATTGTGCTCAGTTGCTTAAATATACTAAATACCGCTTTTACTTGCATTCGAATCCTTTTGAATCCCAATAGCAGAATCAGGCCACAAGGTGGTGCTATAATCTAAAGAGCTATTTTATATCACCTGTTGCTGTACATTAGGGTACGTCAAGCCTGTGGCCTGTACTATGAAGCGGGGTTACTGGCTTATCGGGGTAACTTGTCTGATTTAAGGTACCACAGTTTAAATGGGCTTCATATTCGTTCACTTACATTTTGCCCAGACTACCTTAAATCTGACAAGTTACCCCGATAAGCCAGTAACCTCGCCTTGTAGTACAGGCCACTGGTCTTCACAATGCACTGTGGATGCTGCATCTCATCCACCAGCACCCTCAACTGACTGAGCTGCTAAGTGAACAAATCATCACATTTTAATTAAGATAAAATCTTTCCTTAGGACACACTTTCATCTCCTAATTGCATTAAAGCAGTTCTTTTATAAATACTTGTAAAACTGCAATGTCTAAATGTTCTTTCAAAAATCTTTAGTTCTTTACCATAAAAGAAATAATACATTAATAACTGATCAGTTTAATTAATCAATGGTTATTTGTTTATGACTGTTAACTACAGAACTCATTTATCAAAATAAAAATGAACAAATATATTGAATTGTGTCAAATGTTACAAACAATTTTTACAAATAATTTATGGTAACAGTTTTTGCATGGATAACACTTAAAATCTGTAAATTTGTAGCAGCACATTCTTTCACGTTTTTCATTCTTGGAATGCATCCAAGTCAGGTATTAGTAAAGTCAAATTAAACAAGAGCTCAGCTGGATCAAACACTAATATGCACAGTAGGTCTGAGGTACAAGCCTGGGAACAGAGCTGTGAAAAAAGGTAATCAGGTACTCTGTCAAAGTTCAGAAGACCATGTCACTCATCTGTGTGTATTTTCAAATAATCAGAATGTCCTTGTGTAACAGAACAGACAATACTTCAGGAAGGCAACTGCAAGAATCCTGTGAGATATTTTCTGTGCTAGAAAAGCCACAACTGTAAGATGTGCCCTGACCTATTGGCAAGCGAGACCGACCCGGAGAATATGGATCACGCACCACGTCACACGTTATCCAAGCACTGGGCAAAAAGTAAGCGGGTCACACCGCTCTGGGGTCACCTTTTGTCCGAGGGGTACAGCTCCACCGTGAGCACATCCAAGGAGCTCCAGGAGGCGATGCTGATGCCCCCGAAAAGGCAGAGCAGCGCGATCATGGCCGACTCGCTGCTGCCGAACGACAGGAAGAAACAGCTGATACAGGAGATCACGCTGGAGCCGGCTGCGGAGGGAAAATACAGGAGAGGAGGAGGAGCGGCTGTTAAATGAAGAAAAACAGACCTTTAGATCAACTGCTTTCCGCCAGAATAATACATATACATCATGTCGAATGGGATGAAATTAAAAATAGGTGACATCAGTTTCAGAAAACATCGATGAGAATAATCAGAAGCACAAAAGGTGGCTTGGGTCACTATACTGCTTGGAATAGCTGCAGATTCTTGAAACACAGATGAGACAGATAATGAGTCTTGGTTGATGATTAAGCTGGCACGTCACAGAGTGTGACTGACCATACATCTTCCAGTCTCCAGCCGACTGCCGGAAGCACAGGGCAGGGGAACGCCCAGGATGGTATGTCACTGCAGGGTACAGACTCACACTATGGCCAACACTCTTACACCAATTTTGCTACTAGTGCAGTTTTCTGAGTGTAGGAGGAAATCCAGGTAACATGCAAACACAGAAAGCAGGGGTTGGGATTCAAACCCTAAACCTATTGGGGTGAGGTCACTATGCTGCCCATTTAGAATGACCAGTTAATCCATGTCAGGAGGGACACTATGAGCTACCACAAGTTTTACAAACTACTTTAAAGCTGAAAGGCTCCTGTGCTCGGCTAAACTGTTTGGTTCGTCTTGTACGTTTACTGGTTTGTTTCCTTGATTGAAAGACTCAACCAGCTGTTTCACATTAACATTAGTGACACATGCTTGATTATAGGAGACTGACCAATCAGCACACAGCAAGAACTCATTGCTTATGTGAAATCAACGTCCTTTTAATTGAAATAATTAAAATGGTGGTTTACAAACCGAGTTGCAGCTCATGGTCACTCCTAACATGGACTAGGTGGTTATCCTACTACCCACGGAGCCATGACGTTACCCAAATAAGATTAATATCAATTTTACTGATCCCAGGGATCTTTTACAGACATTATCTATCAGAAGGGTCTCGAACCAGCACTGGTCTAACACCAGCTCAATCAATTTTCTGTACCCACTCATCCTATGCAGGGTTGTAGGGGTCTAGTGCCTATCCTGGAAGCTCAGCATTTTTTAAAATGTGGGGGGAAACTGGAGTACCTGGAGGAAACCCCATGACAACATGGGGAAAACATGCAAAATCCACACACTCATAGCTGGGGGAGTAACTCAAACCCTGGTCTCCAGGGCTGTGAAGCAACAATGCTAACCAATGTGCAGAGTTGGGTAATTCAGGTCCATAGAGTAAAGGTCCAGACTGTTTATGCTCCACTGGTTGGTTGAAACAAAATCTACGTCTGGATTTTTACTCTCTGGGCCTGAATTACCCAACGCTGCCAATGTGCCAATGAAACTGGATGCATGTTTGACATGATACTAAAAACTGTTACTCCTCTTTAAAGGTTTGTGCCTCAGAGCGGTCTCTCCCTCTGCTGCATCCTTTTCTACTGGACCTGACATTGAATATAAACGGTCGCGCAGCTAAGCCCATAGTAAACGTCGGACTGTGTTGAGTGTAAACAGTGAAGCCTAAAACCAAGCTGGCTATCTGAGTGTAGGCCTCCCCAGCTCACCCAGCATCCTCAGGCGGCCAATCTTATCCATGAGCAGGGCGGACACGATGTTCCCTGGCAGCACGGCCAACGTTCCCAGGAAGCTGACGAAGTAGATCATGTAGGCGTTGTTTTCGTCGCTGAAGTCCAGCATGCAGCCCTCCTTGTTGTGTAAGAAGGTGCTGTTGACCAGGCGGCAGTTGATGAACCTGTACTGGAAAAGGTCTGTGGGGGGGGGGGAGGGGGGGCTTTACTGGCTACTGATGAGAATGATCATCACACAGGTGCAGCCAGAACTCCAATTCTTAACCCTAACCTGTACTGGAGAAAGGTCTGGGGGTGCCTCACTGGCATCCTCCACAATCTACAGTAGAGCCATTTGTGGCATCCTATATTCAAGATAAATGTTTCAAAGCATTACAGCACCTTTATGAATGATTAATCTGATCAGGTTATTCTTTCTTTGTGAAGCTATGCATGTTCTTTTCGCGCCAAGGCAGTTCACACGATGTCCTAGGAACGTTCAATAAGTCAAGAACATTATGATGGATTTCATTATTTTCCATCCCTCACCTGTCAGGAGACTTCCATTATCATGAGCATTCACTGTGCTTTCTGAAAAAAATCACTGAGGCCATGTCAAATTACAATGGCAGCTTTGCATGGTGCTCCCCTCATTCCCAAATGAAATGGTTACCGGACAAGGTTGCTAGGTTACTTCTGAGATACATTGATTAGAATTCATAAGGCATAGTAGCTATTCTCACAATGGATAAAGGCTACTTAGGAGTAGTTCCTACTGTGGAAAATGTGTGCCGCAGAACACCTGTGTTGTAGAAGAGCGTGGAGATGAAGGTGACGTTTCTGAAGAAGGTGTTGCTGGAGGTAATGTCCTCAAAGTAGCATTCCTCAAACAGAGAGTCTTCAAACACCATGGACTTCATTCTCAAGTTCATGAACCTTCAGGACAGAAAACGCACTTGGGGCACACATTCACACAGCAGATGTCGCTGAGAAACATACAACAACACCCAAAGACTAGGCGGTACCCTAATTTTCCTTGAGATTAATTCAAGCTTGGAAAACTCAGGGTTTCTCAGTGTTTTGCAACATACAAGTCAAAGATGTACTGCACATTTTCCTGAGCATGGATGAAGCAAGGACTCACTTGTCATTGAAGTACTCTCCATTACGATGCACCTGGTTCTCAAGGGTGAAGTTGAATGTGAAATGTTCCACCTTCTCCTTGATAAACACCTTTGTGCGACTGGAATACTCCTGCTTCTGCAAGTACTTGATCATGTCGGGGAACCACACCGTCAAACCATAATAACTGACGACGGGGAGAAAGAGTCAAAACAAGCAATCTATAAGCATCTGTAAGTATGACGAATCTTGCTTTGCCTTCAGCAATATCAAATCAATAGCAATCATCTGGGAATACAATGAGACTTAGAAGCAAAGCATACAGTAAGTAGGCTCTACAGATTAAAGGCATGTAATATGGCCAAATTACATTTACTGTATCTCTAACAGCAGCAGAATCCTCCAATCGGTGTCTCTAACCTGAAGGACATGGAGAACCAAACAGCCATCATCATGAATGTGATGCGACGATACTCAGGAGAGAAACAGGTAAGGAAATTGCTCCGCACCTGAAGGAACAAGAATTGGTCGTCTGATGCTCGAAACCCATTTAAATGCCATTCAGAGGATAATATACCACACTGTAAAATTAATGTAATACAATGTCATACAAAATAATTCATCCATCTATCATTTTCTATACTGTTCTATGCAGCGTCATGGTGGTCCAGAGCATATACTGGAAACAACAGGTTCAAGGCAGGGAATAACCCAGGATGGGGCGCTAAGCCATCACAGAGAACAAACATAACACTATATATACTATACTATACTAACAGTGTTGGGGAGTAGCTAACTACAATTAGCGACACTATTAACCACTTTTTTCAGTAGTGTATTAGTAGCGCAGTTACTGGAAGAGCTACAGCGTTTTAAAAGTGACTATTTTGTTTTGCAAATAGTGATGTAGCGTGGAGAAACTCTACATCACTAAAAAATACTACAGGTCATTGTCGACTTACGATCTATGCGACTTACGGCTGACCGACTTTACGACTGTTCCAGGATTGCAAATACGTGGCCATGACTGCGCTGCATCTGACAGCATGAGTGTATGACAGTTTCTGCCCCGACTGCTGGCAGCGTGAGCATCCCGCGACACGCCCATTCATTCATCTCCTGCTCAGGCTACTGTTTGTAGCAGGCACAGTAAAGTATACATTTGTATCTATTTGTATCTTAGCAGCTTAAATGGTGATGAAAAGGTTATAACAATAATGGACTAAGAAAACAGTGATAAAAAGGTTTAAAAAACACCATTCAACATGACTTAAAGACGATTTATTTTATTATACAGTACACTTTCTATATAGGGGTGGTGTGGTGGTTAGCACTGTTGCCTCACAGCAAGAAGGTCCTGGGTTCAGTCCCTGGGTTGGGTGTAGGACCTTTTTGTGTGGAGTTCGCATGGGGCTCCAGTTTCCTCCCACAGTCCAAAAGTGTGCGCAGTAGGTTAACTGGTAACTGCCCTGGGCTGGTTCCTGCCTGTGCCCACTGTTCCCAGGATAGGCTCTGGTCCCCCCCCCCCCCCAACCCTGGTTGGGATTAAGCAGGGATGGATGGATGGACACTTTCTATATGATTATTTTTCGTGGTTGTACTTCAACGGCAACCTGTATTATTTTTCTTTTTTTAGAAATATGGGTATTTTCACCTACCAGGTGTTTCTGATTGGTGTTCTTTGATTATATACTCTGGGGATGGATGTCAAAGGGTTGAAAAATACTTCACAACAAACAATATTTTAGACACTTTCATTTAAGTGCATAGGAGCACTTTGAGTCTGGGACAGATTACCAAAACTATCTTTTTTTGTTGTAACACTTCTAAATTTCACACAGCAATTCTCCTGGTTTACACCAAATAAAGAAACTTTTTAAAAATTTTATTGTAATTTAACATTATATTGTCTAAAAAGATACAGATTTTCATAGTACTTTTAACATGATGTTTCACATTTTTTTTTATTAATTTGCTTTAAGAGTATCCTACAGCACAAATATTAAGTATTATTGGTAGCTTGAAAAGCTACTGTTTAAAAGTAGCATCCTCAACAATGTATACTATACTGTAATATATTGTATATTGTAATATATTGTTTGTATACTGTAATATAATGTAATGTGCTATGATATGATATGATATGATATATGATATGATATGATGATATGATGGTGGCGCAGTGGGTAGCACTGTTGCTACTCACCTGTTGGACTGGGGTTAAAGTCACTGCCTATGTTCCGTGTGTGGAGTTTACATGTTCACCCTGTGTTATTATGGAGCTTATAGTTCAACTCATGCTAAGTGTGTGTGTGTGTGTTTGTGTGCGTGCGCACGCGCATGTGCCCTGCGATGGGTTGCCACCCTGTCCTGGGTTATTCCATGCCTTGCAGCCATGGCTTCCAGACTAGGCTCTGGACCCCCATGACAAAGCATAGGACAAGCAGGTATAGATAATATATGAATATCATATAATAACAAGCTACTGGTCAGGTATATGTGTATATATACACTACAGGGAATGATGACGATACGCCTTCTCATTAGGGTTTGCACAAACACACATATGGCATGACTGTGAATCGTGTGTATATGGCGCAGTGCAGGGTCATTGTCCTGAGTGTCCCTCCCCATCACAGTACCTGGTTGAAGAGACTCAGCATTTTCATCCTCCAGCGTTTGTGCCAGGCCTCTGCCTCACCACCCATCTCCACCAGCTCGTCCATTGGCTTCACCGTTTTAATGGTGGTCACCTGAGGTCAGGGGTTTGAGTGAGAGAGGGGAATCAGAACACAAAAACACTAATAGGTAATACCGATACTGTCCCTATACAGCATAAAAAGCAGTGACTGAGAGAGATTCAGATTAACTCTGCTGTTTTTTCCATCTACAGTACTGTGTAAAAGTCTTAGGCAGTCAAAGAAAATGATGTTTCAATGATCTTCATGTTGGTGCAAATCTATGATATGTCTGTCAAAGTGCGTCAGCTTAACCAATTCAAAGTCTTTCCTAAAGTCAACCCCGTATTTGCAGCAACCATTCAATATACTACAAACTATTTTTTTTAACTCGACCGCTAGCACACCTTGCATGGCTGATGAATATCTCTGTGATTTTTTTTTTACTAATTAAATTAATTAATTTACTTAGATGCTGAAAATTAACAAATACATGGAATAGCTGAGGTGCCCCTTTGGAAAGGACTGGCAACCAAAGCGGTGCTCTTCTAGCCATCCAGGAAGATGTTGGTGACTTTTTGGAGAACAAAAGAAATTCCAGTTAGCTTTCATTGTGTTACTCTTAATTTACATACGTTCTAATGTTAAACTGTGTTTTTTGTTCTGAGCAAATAAAACTACCCATCTTTAAACATTTCCTGTGGCTGCCAAAGACCTTTGCACATTGATTGTTTGTCTTGGGGTCCACAAGAGGAGGTAGAGCTAACACTTTGCAGACCTTCTGCTGATAGGCTGAAGAATAGACAGAGATCCACAAACGGGGTAATAAGACTATACTGGTTCTCCTTCATGCTCTGTAGTTTTCTAAAACCACCATGCTGACATTCTGAAGCACAATTCTGCATAAATTCATTTTCAAGAGTTGTCTAGAATATTGAAATGACCTTTGACACTTAATTCCAGTTTCAATTTCCGAGTGTCCCACCCCGTGTGTCGTTCAGCAAGCTGATGTAATTATACTTTCAATCAAGCATAACTTTTGCTTCATTTCCGTATAATTATAGAGCAATCTATACGGACTATATCTGCAAAGAATATATTTGGCATTAGTTTCTATCAGCATGGTCAAAGAAAACTGACCTTTATTATTATAATAGAGTAAAGAGGAATGAAAATATGAGTTTTTTTTGCGAGATGATTAAGACACATGATATCTCCCTCATCCACAAAACCCCCGTCGTCATTCGGCGAGCCATCGTCTGCAGTTTATTGGGATCCCAGTATGCAAGGGGAGACTCATGGGGAACTTACAGAGAAGACTCTCTCTGGGTAGCCCTTGGCCCGCATGTTGGTGTCATGGACCTGTTTCAGGATCATCCAGGCCTCATCATGCTTCCCATTCTGTTAATAGCCAGAGGCACAGCACCAGCGTCACGTGTGGCTGTCGTCTGTTCCGGGAATCACTCAGCGTGTGTGACATGCCTTCACTAACTGCACGCGGTTGTGATCAGAGTATGGACTTAATTCCCATATATAAAACACAATATAAAACACATAAGGTACAGCCTCTGCATTATGTTCAGTAAAACCATCAGTTATCACAGTGGAACATGCTGCATTTGTGTTTAAAAAAAATGCTACGCTAAAAATAACCAGGCACTGCGCTAAACAGGACACGGCTCGGCAAGCTCTGCAATAACAAAGTGCCGGCAGCTGAGTGGAATCAGCCAAACGTTTGGGTAATTCATGCAAACGCTGCCGCTTTATGCAGAAAGGCGCTAAAATAAGCCGGAGCACCTAGTCCAGAATTAGCATGGCACCGGGTCAATTTTTAACCCCGCAAGTGTGCATGTGCGTCATTAATTCAATCCTTGGTGTCTTCTTAGGCCGATTTCCCGGTCAGATGGACAGTGAGTGCTTATGCTGAGGCGTGTCGCATGAAGACCGCTGACGTGGCTGCGCATGGCTCACCTCCAGGAAGAAGCGTGGGCTCTCGGGCATGGTGGTGAGGGCCGCGATGGCGGACACAGAGGGGAAGGCACACACCAGCACAAACACCCGCCAGCTGTGAAACTGGTAGGCGGAGCCCATCTGGAAACTCCAGCCTGCCAGAGGTAGGTGGTTAGTACACCTGATAGGATCCACTTAAGGCAGTTTCAAAAGCACCAAGACCACAATACTTCTAAAAAGCACAGCTGAAATTTTCCTGAATATATGCCTATTCCATGTACAGTGTCGAAACCTGAATTCCTTGCAAAGGGGATTCAAAAAATTAAATACAGATGAAGATACTGATTTAGCCCTATTTTCAAATGTAGAACAATTGTAGGTCCAAATTTAAAACCATTCAGCACGACACCTTCAGAACAGATGGCCACATGCAGTAATGAGATGGAACGGAGCCACGGATGGAAGCCGAATTTCGCCACAGTGTGGAGCGACGGCCCATGGAAAGCGGCCTTACCATAATGCGGGATGATGGCCCAGGCCATGGCAGAGGCGTAGATGCCCCCGATCATCCAGAACATGCAGAGCCAGCTCAGGTGCTCTCCTCTCTTCTCCTGAGCCAGGAACTCAGAGTAGTAAGAGAAGACAATGGGGATAGAGCCACCGATCCTGGGGATGGAAAGAGAGCCGGAACGACAGTGTGTCACTTCCTGCAGTGTTTATAGAAGGCCCACTGTGACATCTGCCCTATTTCGCCAGCCGTCCCAGGAAGCAGCAAGCACACCGTCGCTGTCCAATGAAAACCACACGTCTACTTTGTAACGGTTATGACTTTATACTGTAGGTGAAATATGCCCAGTCTCCTCTGACTGCATAGCATCTGACATTTAATTGACCAATGAAAAGATGTTCTATGAAGTCATCTATTTAACTAGTATTTATGTTTGAACTAGTTAACGTTTGTATTCATGAAGCCTGTTTGTAGAGATTATTTTATATCGCAAATTTTAACAACTTAAAATTGTTGGCTGTCAAAATTAACGGGTTAATGCGGATTCATCCATCATCATGATTAATCTGATTAAAATTTTTAACGCAATTAACCCATCCGAGTCGGATTCCGAGTTTTGAAGCCAGAAGTAACGACATGCGCGCTCCCGTCTGTCGGAGATCCGAGAAATATCTCGGAGCAGCACAGAGGATCCCGAGTTCAGAATCCAAGATGGATGTGCCCTTTATCAACAAAAGTTAAAGTTGTAGTTTTATACTGTTTAAGCACTACTTCTCATTTGTGGCTCATTAAATCGGTCGCACACACTAGAGTGTCCAACTTATCTGTGGACGTGTTGCTACGGAGTTTTATACGTAAAGCACTGCGTGTAATGTGTTATCAACTGATATTGCTAACAATGTCAATTAACCGGGAATTGGATTTCATGATTAGTCGGATTGTCAGATTTACGGTAGTTTGGACTAATTGTAAGTGAACGAAGATAAAGACCATTTAAACTGAGGTACCTTAAATCCGACAGCTAAGCAAAAAATCTGCACTTCTGTGGCAGATGGAATGCATCCGACTCAGTTTCTCTGAGTTTGTAGCGGATGTGACATAATCTCGGAATCCGAATATATATTCCTTTTTTCATGAGTCTGTTTGCTCATGCAAAATGAAATGCGATTAATATAGATTAAAAATTAATGATATTTAATCATGATTAATCGAAATTAATCCACAGCAACCCTGTGATTAATCTGATTAAAAATTTTAATCGTTTGACAGCACTACTTAATATTGATAACTAGACAGCTAGCTAACTAATATCATTGTTAATTGTGAATATAAAATGAGACTGACTCACTGACAACAATCCAAGTATGTCCATTTAAAACATTAAACCATTCACTGAACGGCTGTGTACAATAGGTTTCTATTTGTGGTGCTAAGGGTGTCTCACTATGTTGTCCTTGGTTTATTTTGTAAAGCAGTTTCTGAGAAAATGCATTTTTTCACACTCCTGAAATAATGGATTCTTGGAGATACGTGTTTTTCATTGGACAGGGATGATATGACTCTAAAAGGCATTTATCGGCATCATAGCTGTATTCAAAACAGTCAGTGAGCTTACCACAAGAAACAGGTCTGGGGAAATTATACAGGGACACTGACCTTTTGACAGAGACGTCCATCCAGATATATGTGAGCCTCCCAGACAATGAAATGGTGAAATTACACAGGAAGTAGATGGAAGAGGTACTATGAGTGCAAGATGCTCACCCGACGCCAGAGAGCAGACGACAAAAGAGGAAAGTGCTGTATCCTTGGACGAAGGAGGAGAAGAAGGCGAAGACGCTGTTGATGGAGAGAGAGATGAGCAGAGTCTGCCGTCTTCCGATCCTGTCGGCCAGCCCCCCCCACACAAAGGCGCCCACCATCATACCCAGGTAGACAATGAGGCCTGGATAAAAGGAAGAGGCAGGACAATGGCAGACAGGCAAGGCCAATTCAGTCACAAGAAATCCACAGAAAAGCACATGAGGCATGTGCTGTAATTCACCACATAATATTTCATTATTTTCATTAAGAAAGCTTGGGACGTCAGCCATGGCCAATTTCAGGCCATTCAGAACAGGAGATGTTCCAGTGGAAATAGAGTAGATGAGTGAGATAATGGAGTGGATGAAAACGAAAATGAAGTCAACTTCAGATGAAATGAGAATAATGACCTGGTAGGTCTCTGAGCTAGTCACAGCAAACAGGACTAGCCATGCGCAGTTCGGTTCACAAACTTTATTCATTCGAGGACTCAGTTCCCGACCCAAAAAGTTTGCGATCTGAATCTATTTTTCCCATTTAAAATAATGTAAATACAAATAATTCGTTCAAATAATACGTTTACGGAAGGCGGACCAATACACAATTGAGCATACACTTGTTGGCGGGCTGGTCACTCGAAAGACGCCAAAGCATGGAAAAGAACCCCAAAACATCCCCCCAAAAAAACTAAAAAATTAACATTAAAAGACTGAGAAACAGTCAAAAACAATACAGTAGCTTCTTTGTTTGTACTGTAAACAAACAATACGCAGTTGCCACTATGTGTGAATGGAGAATATAACACTTAAATAGGAGTTACTTAATAATTTATGTTATTAATGAAGTACTGTAATTTTATGTATAGATATGTGACTGTTAAAAACCATCACAAACATGTTTATCAATCACTGAAAGGTACCGCTATAATAGAATGCTATATATCTTTCTCTCACTCTCTTTTTTTCTTTTTTCAGATATTCAACCTCTGAAGAGATATAGTAAAGACATACATCTACAACAAGTTTTGTATACATTTCACAACAGTTCTTGGGCATAATGTACACTTCTTCGTGTTTCGAGTGGTTCTTTGGGGCATTTTCAATAGACCCTTATGGGGGATGTTTGTGTGTTGCCAGTCTAAAACATGGTTCACGAACCGGTACAAAATTTTTTTCGAACATATGGTTCGTAACCCGATTTGTTCGTGAACAGGACTGTTCGTGGGTCGAGGTACCACTGTATTTACTGAGTATTATAGAACCCACAAACAAAGATTACCGTCGGTCATGCTTAGTTATTTCCTGGTGAAATAGCTATGAATATAGAAGGACACTATATTGCTTGTAGCAAGTCTTGTGAAACATTTTTGACTCTAAAAAAAGTGATAACTGTTATCCAAGAATATTTGGTCCAGAAATCAGTCCTTTTTTAACTCAGTCGAGACAGATTCCATGTTCTTTCTTAAAATAAATTTACCTGTCATTGAAATTTCTTCATGGCTTCATATATATTCATATTTCAGAAGCTACTACAGACATCTGTGGCAAATCCACAATTCTTAACCAACAAACTGCCTGGGCAGCCTCCCAGAGATGCACATGGACTCCCACCAGACCACATCACTCCATTAAATCCAGTCACCACCACTGGTACCTTGGCAGGTTCTATTTTTCAGGGGAATAAAAGAAGTTGACAGTCAAATCCGCTGGAATGGTACCTACTTCAGTGAAGTGTGCATGAGGGAATTCTTCCCAATATAGGTACTGGCTCCGGTCCACCTGATTAGTGTTGCAGTACTAACTGAGATAATACTCATTCTCTTGGTACAGCCTTTCCATTTGCCCATTACAATTACTCAATACAGGAGGAGAGTGAAATAGTGTCAGGCATCTAAACCAGGCTACACTCTTCAAATTGATTAGATAAGCCATTAGCCTTGATGTATACTGAGCTCGAAAGATTTTTGAAGGTGGATGGAAAGTTTGTGAAAAATAATGCCCACTTAGCCTGCCTTGGGCGAAGCCTTGCAGACGTATTCTTGATCTAGCCCAAATGAACAAATCCCTCCCTTCAACCACGGTCCCCATGTTTCCAAAGTCACCTTGATGGCAGGTTCCTCAAATGCCTAATGGCAACTTGGCCAGGGTTGTGCACAGGATACCATTTTAGCATTTCTACAAATCAAGGCAATCAGTCAGCCAGCCACTGAGACAACACACCTAATAAAGGGACTGTAGAAATTAGCCAAACCTAGGAAGTGCCGCAACCCTTTGACTGCCTTGATTTCCAGGCAGTCTCAAACTGCTGCCACCTTGTGTTCACTCATACATACTTCCTTTGGTCTCCAAAACATATCCCAGGAACGAAACGGTGGCTTGAATCACATTTCTCTGCCTTGACATAGAGGGAGTGATCCTTAAAGGTGCTACAAGCCATGATGTATGCGATGGACATGCTCAGTTTGATCAGTCAAACAGATAAGTAGGTCATCAACGTAATCACAAAATCTAAGGCCCACATATGCCTGCCACTCTGACCAGTGGTCAGGTGGCCATGCACTTGTTACAGCACCCTGGTCAGTGGCCACCTGTCAGAATTTCTGGACTGTTGTTTTGGACAGCCGGTGAGCACATGGCCACAAGACAACGCCCCAACTGCCCTCGACTGGGGATAATCATGCTGGCTGCCGGCACCCTCTCAGAGCCCAGGCTCCCTTTAAAACAACATCCTCATTCATGCTGTGTGAGTCGTTCAGGATATTGACAAGATGGCGATCGTGTCCAGAGGCAGCGGCTTTGTACTCCAGTAACACAGAGTTTTGCTGTACTTGTACAATGGCAATAAAGATTCTATTCTATTCTATTCTATTCCTGCCCAGATCTCTAGCCGTAATTGTAACCTGACTTCTTGGTTGTTTAATGATCTCCCTAGTACCTCTCTTTAATACATCTCCTCTTTTTTCCTTCCTTTTGGTTCTTTCCCCAGCATGACGTCCCGTTCCCTCCAACCGCTCGCTCACTCCCTCGATTTAAGCGGATCTGGCACAGAATAAAGACCTTGGCCATCACTTCCAGCAGCCCTGGGATTCCCCTATGCTCTCTCACCGGATATTTAATAAACAGAATCTGCCTCTTTGTGGCTCGTGCTTGCACACGCGTCATTACATATGTGCTTCACTCCCCGCAACATCGGTGGGGGACGTGGGTACAGGGAACGAACCACTAGCCACTGATCCTTTACCCAGTCTCTGTTTCCGCATCCTTATACACATTGTCATGGAAGAATGAGCAGAAGTCTTGGCTCAGCTGACAGCTGCAACTGGCCAGCACATGGCCATCCTCACAGAGGTAGTGATGGGGCAGCAACATGGCCATCCTCACAGAGGCAGTGATGGGGCAGCAACATGGCCATCCTCACAGAGGTAGTGATGGGGCAGCACATGGCCATCCTCACAGAGGCAGTGATGGGGCAGCAGCATGGCCATCCTCACAGAAGTAGTGATGGGGCAGCACATGGCCATCCTCACAGAGGTAGTGATGGGGCAGCAACATGGCCATCCTCACAGAGGTAGTGATGGGGCAGCAACATGTTGTGCCGGACAAATGTATGGATTTCTTACGGCGGAGGATGATGTGGAGGTGTATCTCCATGCGTGGAGACTCAGCAGGAAGGGAGGACTGGACCCCTGCATCCCCTTTCTGAGTGGGGATGGCCAGCACGCCAACCATTAAGTGTCCATTGAGCGAGGCTGTGGATTATCCTTTGTAGAAGATGCAGATCCTGCCTGGGGGTCACTGCCCTGCTCAAGCAGGATTTCCATAAATGGAAGTTCACCCGATACCAAACCCACGTGTCAATTGGGCTATTGAGGCTCACACAGCTCTGCTTTAGAACAGATGCTTACTCCATCCCACAGGTGGGTGGTGATGGAGCACTATATATGTGCTGCAGATTACGATTGGGCACGTGATCTCCATGATGCCTTATGAGCTTGTGGAAGTAGCCGAAAGGGTGGATGCCACTCACTCCATGCCCTGCAGCAGCCTGCCACACGGATCAGCACAGCCCCGGTGAGAGGCCAGACCCACTTCCTGTGAGCTCCAGAAAAAGGAGCTCAGAAGGGCACCTCGACCCAGGAAGACAAGGGCCCAGACTGGGCCCACGCAGAGTCTGCAAGGACTGTCGACTGGGGTTACAGTCAACTACTAAGCATAACTGGCATTTGGATCACAAATATATTAAACATAAAATAAATGCATTTAGTCCTGGACTGAAGGCATAGATAATTTATGGATTTCAATATTGTTTACTGCAGTGAAGATGCGTGATGTTGGAGATAAGACGTGCCAAAGGAAGCCAAATATGATGCAGGATGCAAATGACCTTCTTGCTCTTAAATTTGAAGGATCCAGGATAAGACAGGAAATCAGGCAGGTATCGTGTTAGCCCCTCCATGTAGGCTGGGATTGGAGGGTTAACAGACCCAGCCTGGTTGCACATATCTAACTTTTTAGCCAATGAGAGACTGGCAGATTTTTGATGGATTTAAGGTCACTGACAGTGTCAGTAAAGAGCTCAGTTTCTTAACCCAGTCTTCGAGGACCCCTAATCAATCCACAGTTTGACTCCCTCCGAGCTTCTAACACACTTGTACTGGGTATTTGGGGTTCTTGATTGGTTGGGAGCTGGGAGGGAGTCAAAATGTGGATAGGGGGCTCTAAGGACTGGATTGCGAAAGACCGACTTAACTAGGCTATTTAAAGCTGCCTTGTTGATTGAACTATGAGTCCAGTTAAGTCCTGATAAGTCCACTTGAGGCAGGGAGAAAGCCTGGATTCAGTTCCAAATGCCTTTGATTGGTCGTGGAATTTCGTACAGTAAAGGCTTCTTTGTGGGCTATCCTAGCCTCTGTTGAATCCCTGCTGCTGTTAAAGTAAGGCAGGTGGACCTGGTGCAAGAACGCCGCAGTGCTCGAGCCGTCTGGTGCTGGGTGAAGGTGACGGTGCTGCTGGAGAGAGGCACCTGACAGCTTTGTCAGCGCTCTCCCCAGACGAACAGGGCTCATCAGCGATGACAGGGCACGATAGCACGTCGCTGCAATGCGGCAGGGGGGGGCCGTCCTCCGCAGGAGAGGTGCCGACCCCGGGAGCTGTGCACGGCGCTGCTTCATAATCCCCACACCACGTCCAGCCCCCGTCAGATTAAATGCGGGGGCCGAAGGGACCCGAATCAGCGTGTCCTGGAATCGGCTTGCTTATGATGATGCAGTTCTGAGAAAAGTGCATGTCACTATCTAGGGGACCTTCACGAAGTAGGTTACGTTTGTGATACACATTTGCTAAGAAGAGGACTCACTCAAAGGGACCATTATCACATATCAAACTGTAGGCAGCAAAGCTCATATAGTACATGTATGCTTTGAAATCACTCAAGGCAGTAACTTTTTATTTAATAAGAATTATTTGATTTTAAGTAGGTTTTTGAACAAATGTGTTAAAGTTCACACACCAATGTTATCACTGCATATCCAATCTTCCTGTCTCTGAATTAATGCCATAAACCGTGTGCATTGTGACGTGAGCTCAGGGGTGGGGTGGGTCGTTGTGACTAGTCCTGGAAACAGCTTGTCACAGATGGTCACACCAGGTCCTGTCACTCTGGCCGTTCCTCGCATAAGCCCCTCCATGATGCAGCACAGTGAGCAGGAACGGACAGTTGAGACCTTCTTCTGGTGGAAGGTGGGTGTTTGAGGAGTTTGCACTTGCTAGTAACATCTCCATTTAAGTGCGAGTCACAGACTGTCACAGGACCCTGGCCTTGTGCATGTACGTGAATGACAAATCCCTGTGTGCGTGACAGAAAAACATCACCATTCTCAGAACTTACTGTCATTCTCTGCCAAAATGCCAAGTGCCCGGATATTTCTGCACTCAATTAATTAGTAAAAAAGATGCATAGATTTATTCAGAGGCCAGAGGGAAAATTACAGCAAGCTAATAATGCTAATCTTTTTAATCCTGTTTTTCTCTTTTTATGTGGTTCCTCCCTACAGCACCGGCTCTCGGCACCAGAAGAAAGGAGCAGTACTTCAGGAACAAGGCCATGCACAGAGTAAGTATAAATCAGGTTTCCTTCCAGTCCATTCTCTGTCCCCCGGAGTCTCACTCTCCTTTTATGGGCATGCCATTTGTGGAGTCAGATGAGTCATAAGCTTGCAGATGCAGACAATACATCCCCCTCTAGCTATCACACGCATGCAGCGAAACACACGCTCACATGGCGAAAGCCAGATCTCTCTCACCTAAACATACGTTCTTCACACATGAGCACTCGGACATTCAAACGCTCCCTCTATATCTCCACTCGCAGGCACAGCTGGAGTCACCACTGCCAGCTTCGCTGCTCATTTCCTGCTTCCACCATGAGTCACGAGGCTTAATCGACCCGGACTCTTGCCGAGTGTTTTTTTAAATAGAAAATTTTCAGTCCTGTTATCTTTTCCAGAAGATAACGAGGTGTGGTAGAGCAAACAAGGGCTGAAATAAAAAAAAAATCTAGTATTTTCAACGGGGAGTGAAGCAGCCTCTGGGAAAATAAGAAGCAAAAGGCTTTTAAAAATCAGAAGGCTGTTACATGTCGTTAATACAAAGCAGCACGCTTTCGAGTGGGATCTATTAGATCTCTGAGAATGTTCCTCTAGGTGTTCTAGCTTTATCACACGTTGCTGACGTGCTGCTCACTCCATCGCTGTGTGTGTATATGTGTATATGTCTGGAATCTGTCATACACCACATGCTGCCAAGGATAAGATTATCCCCTCTCGATTTTCCCTCTGCATCCCTAAGACTCTATCTGGATTCACCGTTTCTATTATTTTTGTCTAGCAGGAAGGGTGCATAAAGTAACAAGTTATTTTACACTAGTTACTTTACACCAATTATTTAACACTAGTTTTTTACACTAAGAGGTGCCTTGTAAATGTAACATCTCCAAGGCCTCTTGTCATGGCGCTCTTTTTGGGGGGGGGGTGCTGGAGGTGCCATCGGGGGTCACTCCCCTGTGGCGAGAGTACTGAGACTCTCCAAGCCCCCTGTGGCCAGGCATGTCTGCCGCTCCCCAGTGCGAATCAGGCGTTCATGTTTCAGGGGCCAGACTACCGCCTTGCCTGCGACTGACTCCCATATGGCACGGAAAAAAAACTCCCACGCGGGCACAGAAATACATGCGCGTCGAGAAAAAGGCAGAATGGTTGCTGGGGCAGCCTGCAGGGCTCCACCAAACCCATGCGAGAAACACCGGGTATGCATGCTGTTCTGTACACACACCCATCCACCCATCCATCCGTCTCTCATAACCGCTTATCCAGTACAGGGCAGCACTGAGCCTGGAACCTCTTCTAGGCAGCATAGCGCACAACACTCTAATCAGTCCATCGCTTGCTCCATAGCTATGGGCTATTTAGAATCGACGATTCACCTAAACCATCCATCTATAGTCTGTGGGAGGAAACCCACATGGATTCAGGGAGAAAATGCAAATCCTACACATGCAGACCCAGAGGTCGGAATGAAGCCTCCAACCCTGGAGATACGAGGCCACAGCTCTACCCGCCATGGAACATTTCAGAGAACAGAAGCCCAGAGAAGCTTCCTCATTATCCTGCAAACAAAATGAGTGGCACGGCGGACGGCAGCCCCAAAGCAGCACTATGAATCCCAATGGGAGACAACCGTGACAGCGAGAGAGACACAGCAGGTGTGAGGAATGAATCATTCTTTTCACACGACAAAGGTTAAGCCAGTGAAATTCGCAGCCATTGGCTTATTAACATCGCCGCTCACCTGCTGTTCCTATGCCGCGGTTTGAAAAGCATCAGCTTTTAATGCTGGATCCCTCTTTCCTGCGCTCAGATCTACTGATGTTTTCTAGGCTAGATCTGTTGTTTTGTTTATGTACTAACTGGCTACTAAACAGTACAACAGATCAAACAAAGTATCTACATCAATCCATCATCCACGGCTGCTTATCCAGGATAGGGTCTGAGTGAGCCTGGAGCCTATCCCAGAATGCACAGGGCACAAGGTAGGGGACACCATGCATGGGATGCCAGTACATTGCGGGGCACACAATCACACATGCTCACACCCACATGGCACCTCTGAGACACTGCATCGCAGTTAAGGTGGTCCACAATTATTCTGCAAAAAACACATCTTCACTGTGTCTGTAACATAAAAAAAAATCAAAATACAAATAATTTGATACTATACATTGTGACCTGAAATATTTTGTTATGATGATGAACAAAATTCAGTATTCAGTGTACAGTATTTTGCAGAGCAAAAGGTATGAAAAAGGGTATACAATTCCATTAAATTTAATTCCTCCATCCATTTATTTAACCACCCATCCATCCATTTTCCAATTGCTTATGCTGAGTAGGGTTGGGGGGGGGGGGGGTGGATCACAGGTAGCACAAAGCATGGATGGAATTTAGCTGTCCACAGAATGACAGAAAGACCCTACAGATCATGTAGGCCGCATAGATGACTGATGCATTCTGAAACCATGAGGTTTGACATGGTGGAAATGCACAGACAGTGGGATCTGTAGAATTTAAAGACACAAGATTTTAAAGGCATGATACCATGCTACGTTGCTTAGATAATTAAGATTTCTTCTGGAGCATCACTTACCCAGCATGCTCTTGTTGGGCTCGGACAAACACATGTCCTTCTCAGCACTGGGCAGCACAAACCCCACGACAAAGATCTCCACACCATCGGCCATGAGTGCCAGGCCCAACACAAAGTAGAGGGTCCACTGGAAACGGCCGTGGCCGCACTCCTGCAGGATTGTCTCATACTGCTGGGCTAGCTCCTCCCGGTCCTTCCGCCTCTCACCCGCCTGCTCGCCAGTGTCCCGGAATTGGGCCCCCGCCGGTACAGCGTCCCCAAGCTGCCCATCTGCCTTCTCCGAGTCAGCCCGTGGAATTCCCTGATACTCCCCCTCATAGATCTCGTCGTCCTCGTCATGACCCTCAGTGGAGTCGCTGTGGGCACCCTCATCGTCGTCGTTGGCCCGGCTGTCACTGCGGTAATAGCCTCCATCCGGGCCCTGGACTGGATAGTCATCATCGTCATCCTCCTCGAAGCGTGTGTACGAGCGCTTCGAGTACTCATCCGACATCCTGTCGAAGCCCCGGCCAACCTTCTTGCCGGCCTGCTTCTTCACCTCTTTGGCAAGGTCTTTGGCGCCGCGAATGAAGGCTGTTCGGTCTCTGTAACCTTCCTCCATTTTGAAAGGGTCCAGTCAGATAACAAACCTGAAAAAGTGCTGTGCTGTATCTCAGCGATCCTGTCAGATGTTCCACTGTCGTGATGTAAGTCTCTTGATCGGTGATTCAGTGACTTAGTCCAAAAACTCCCAATGTAGCTTTAGCTACAGTGAAGAATTTCCTCCAGTAGGCCTGAAGACAAAAGGAAGACTATATAAGTATGATATTCCTTTTTCAGTCTAACAACCAAAACAATTCTCATCAAGGGATAATATACCCCTCAGAGACAGAAACACATGTAATTATTATGCATGCTATAACTTCTTAAAACTAAAAAGTAAAAACCTTAACATCAATCAAAAATTCACCCAAATCAATAATGAATGATTCCTGTGTATATCTCAAAAGGAAATGAAATCAATCAAAATAAATATATAATAAGGGCCAAACTTCACTTGTGTTCGCACTAAAGGATGCAATGGGACGGGATCAAAGATTCACTTAAAGCTAAGATTGAACAGATAAGGAGCTCCCCATTAATATAAGCAGTAAATTCAAGTTATAAAAATTATGCATAATAAGAATGGCTGTCCATTGTATAATGACAAATTTTTAAAAGCACAATGCAAGTGTGCACGGAACTCGTGAACGCACATGACAGCACAAGAAGGCTGTTAGCACATGCTCTTGGTTCTCCCGATGTTACCAAACCTACGACTGACACAAAGTCCATGTCGTGAACATGGCTACTGAGGTCTGCGGGCATTTGCTGCTCCACTGCATCAGTCAACGAGAACGTGAGATGTATGAGGCAACTTCACTCCACTGCAATGCGCACAGCCTCTTCTGACAGTTATAAAACTCGCGCAGTGATAAAACTCTCCAGCAGTCTTCAGTGTATAACCATGTGACCATCTGAAAATAACACAGTTTGAAATCTGGGATATGATGTTAAGTAAAAGGTGTCAATCCACAGCCTCCGCAAAGCAGAGGAGCTGTGTGGGTAGTGCAGCTTTTGGATGCCTGCTTTCTCTATAGGCGCCTTGCTAGTTCTACTAGGACTGGCGTTACTGCTTGTCAGTGGGGTGCTGCACTCTCCATTCACCAGTCCCAGACACCGGCCACTGAGACATCAAGCTCACAAAAAAGAAACATAAAACTGAATATGACTCAAAAATGGAGTAAAAAGTCCTCCAAATTCTCCTCTGAGACCTCCTCCAACATTTCCTCCGAGACCTCCTCCTCTATCTACTCTTAGGCCTACCCCAGACCTCCTAGACCTATTCCTAGAACAGCATCATAGCACAAACACTAAGAAAATTAGTGGAATCCAAACTACCATTTCTGTCCACAGCCATCCCCCCATGAGTGAAAGTTTACAAGTTGGGAAGATATAGTGTGTTCGATTATCTCTCCGAAGTCATAAATTCCATAGTCGGACGTGACGTCACACACCTATCTCCCGTTCGAGCTACACATCTCGGAACAAACATGGCTGCCTCCATGAAAACGCTGTAGTGTATTGTTGCTTTATATTTCAGCAAATTTGGAGTGAGATTATTTTTTCCAAGAGTCAAACAAACAAGAAACATAAACTAGTCAAACCACATTAAATGCTTTGTAAAATATTTTAGTATATCCATAGCGATATCCCTTTTCCAGAGGCAAACAAACTACAAACAAACAAAAGACACTAACAAGTCTGGTAAAAATCTGATATTGCATGCTAGGATACTGTTTACTGTCATGATATGGTATTCTCTAAATCGACCAATTAGATTTATAACTATTAATGCATTTAACAAAATGAACATTTTTAAATATTTATAAAATAGAATTACAGTTGACTGTGTAAGCCGCCATGTTAAAATGACATCACTGGGGAATCTCGGACAACAAAATTCTGTCCGACATCAACATTGGAAAGGAGGCGTGTTTCTCACAGAAAGTGACGTTTTTATCCGACTCGGAGAGAGATAATCGAACGTAGGATTAGGCCTATGGCTCGTCTAGGCCCCTCCCCTCAGCAGGGACACTCACTGCATTGGTCAGGGGGACTGTCTTTCAATCCTGGCTATGCAGTGCTGGGTGGCAGGTCAGCGGGCAGGCCTCCTGGGAAACAAGCATCTCAAGAAGAAACCACAGAAACGGAAAAGGGACGAAAAAGGAAAAACAAACACCATTGACTTTCATCCTTAGCGGTTTTCACCATTAGTCCCTTTGCCAGCTGGGGAATAACTGACAATCCTTTTTAAACATTCTGCTGCATTACAAAAGGAATCAAATGCATTCGAACAGTTTCTTCATTTGTGCTGAGATTATAAAGTAATATTTTAAACACTGCACATCAACTATAAATAAATGGGACCCTGCAGGTAATGGGCCTTTGCGGCAGCTACACGGCTGTTCTCCAAATTGCTTCCTGCCCTTGGTTGTTTTTTGACAGGGAGGTTGGATGATATCAAAAGCCTCCTTGAAAAACTCAATTATCCGTCTGGCAGGGGGCCTCGCAGAGCGATATCGTCCGATTACGCAACGGCTGTCAAGCTAGCAGCAACAACACCTCAGGTCCAGCGCACTTGTCAGGAGGCCATGATCACCCGGCATCACGGGCAGCCCCCGCACTCCAACGGCAAGGAAGCCCTATCTCCATCCATAATCGGCATCCCCACAGCACGGGGAGGGGGGAGGGGGGATGTGCGGATGACGATCCCATCATTCCCTGCTCACGTCGGGTATGGATTGCGCTAATGATTCATGCAAAAAAAAAAAAAGTGATTTGACATTTCTTGCTTTTTAAAATACCATATGCCGTGACAAGCTGGTCAAGGAGCTTCGTGAGCGCCGTGGGAGCCTCACCAGACATTTTCGGCTGCAGGGCGGCTCAAGTTAATCATACGAGCTAAAACATTCCTCCTCATCCTCACCATCGGGCTGCGGAGAAAGCCAAGCCTATTTAAACGCCCACCCATCCCAGGGCAGAAGATCCACGGAACATAGAACCACAAGTGTTCCACCATCGAGGAGAAAACTGGACGGATGGGGAGCTGCAGGTCCCCATCCAACTTTCCCCCATGCGGCCTATCTGCAGGTTATGTACGACACCAGTGGGAGGCGCCCTCAAGAAATACAGGCAGCTGTGGGAGGGGAGTTTGATGAAGGGGAGGAGCAATGAGCGGTGACCCATAACGACAGGGAATGGGGAGGAAGGTGCACACAACCGAGTGTGTGGAGTCTGCATGCGGTGCGAGAGCAGGGAAAGAAGTAAAGGACACATCCATCCATTGGCCAGCAACTTTTCCTGGACTGGGTCGTAGAGTCAAATAAATTCATTATTTAGGTATTTTAAAGCAGTGGGATATGATATGTTATATGTTCTCCTTCTGTATGAATTATGTCATTAAGTGTGTTAAATGTACATCATAACACTGACAGTATGTAATGCCCCTTTGCTCATTTACTACAATTTTACGCTACTTTGGTGTGAATCCACACTAAGCTACCTGGCCCTATTGTTCAGTCAGATGTTGTCCTCCTTTTTGGCTTGCACCACACAGACCCTCTGATGTTCGAAAACGTCAGTATGTGATACTATCGATTAAACTGTTAGAAATCACATAAGAAAGCCTATCACAGTATCTCTGTGTTCATTCATGAACGGAAGGAGGCAGAAGCTGAATTTAGGCGGGTTTTATAATTCATTTATTGATGGCATACCATCACCTGGCCTCACTGCCAGCACATTAGCAGAGGTAGAGGATGTCAAAAAATGGAACAAAAGACCCTAAGAGGTAACCAACCTTGTAAAGAACAAATTATCCAGACTTTGTGTATTGCCTGCCAATCTATGACACAGCAGTAATACGAGGGCAGAGCAGTGTGACAGTAATGAGGGCACGAGGCTCCGCGGACAAACAGAGCTCCAGTTTTATGTCTAAACATCAGCTGTGCTTAATGCTGCAGGGGTTTCCGAGGCTTGTTACGCCCAGCCTAATGACACTTTCTCCTGTAACTCTTCCCAGCAGGATTGCGTCTATAAAACAACAACCTCAATCAGCAGACAGGGGCCTTGAAGAAACAAGCTGGAGAAGTGTGAAAATCCCAGGATAGACAGCTGTTTCAGAGATACTGGAAACACCACACACGGCATCGACAATTCAAAGTTACTAACATCAGGCGTTTTAGCCTTCTGAATGCCTACTGAAACAGTAAGTCAACCTCTTGACCATGTCTGCTATCCCTTAGCTGGTCGCTAATGTATCCAGGAGTCTACACTTTTGCATTTCTCTTTGATTGGAATAGTTCTGTTTTTAGGTTCTTACAATGCTCCAATGCTAACTTACACTTGTTACCAGGTTTTCATTGGAAGCTCAGCCTAGGTGCACTTGTGCCAAACATAGATGTCTGCGTGCTGCATACATTCAATAGCAGCCACGCGATTCACCGTTTGGAGGATTTTTAGTAGGAAGGTGTACTTAATAAAACGGTCACTAGGTGTATAAATTGTTGTTTCTAAAATGAGAAGAGCTAATGTGAAAAAAACAGACAAACCCAACCCAGCCACAGATGGTCTACATAAAAGGTTATGTTTGCTACAAGACCAGATTGAATCCTGCAAACAACCACAATGCCAGTACTTTGCACTGGGAGCTTCTGATATTCTACTAAACTTGTTCCAAAGTATCACACATGATCTCTTTGTTCAGGGAACTGCAATCCTAGTGGTGCACCAAATGTGGAAATTTTGGCCAATATTGATAACCTATATATTTCTGTCTAGTATTACCAATACAGATAACCAATAAGTGGATAATCTCTGAGTTCCACAAATCTGTGCTGAAATTGATGTTGGTGAACGTGTGTTGTGAATGTGTGTAGCAATTACATTATATAATGCCAGAAATGAGACACCAGCAAAGTTAAGGCATCTTGAAAGACTGTGGTTAGGTCCAGAGTGGTTAATGAGTGATGCAATCCCTTGTCCTCCACTCTGATTGGCCAATGTAATTATCTCCATTATTTTAGTAGTCATGTCTTGGGCTTTCATACTGTTAACTTTGAATACTGATACAGTTTAAATATTGGTTGGAAATATTGGCCTAGCCTGACACAACAGACTAATGCCATTGTCTTGATTTCTAAGGAAAAATTGGCCAATACTGATTTTAACCAATATATTGTACATCCCTACTCAATCCCTTCACAATCAAGGATTCTCATGGCATAGTATGAAGTAACTACTCCAGGAAAAACCCTGGTTTCACTGAGCAGGAAACTGTCTGTGAATCAAGTGACTTCTTGTGCCCTAATGCTCACAGCAAAAGTCTTATCATCACGGTCGCTAATGAACATTTGCTTGGCGTTCTCTAGTGAGTTACCATGAAGAGATTATCTGCTGCTCCTGATGGATTCATTATGTTATAAAGTCAGCTACAGCCAACTCGAGGACTTGTTGCGAGACGCAGGTGGTACAAATGAGTTCAAAAAGTAATTTATTTATATAGCTCATTGTGTGCAATTGGCGGCCCCATGATGAACTATCTTCCTGTCCAAGGTGTTCCTGTAATCTGTGCTTCCAGGGTAGACTTCAAATCCTCTGAAACCCTGTGCTAAGTGATTATAGAAGATGGCTGCATTGATAAATCATGTATTTTAATATATTTTAAGCATTATGGTGAGATGTGCCCCACAATCCTAACCAGAATAAAAGAATGGAAGAGTGGATGGATGGATGGATGGATGGATGGATGGATGGATGGATGGACGGACGGAAGGATGAGGATGGCATAATATTTCTGCTCTTTTAGTCTGTAATGTACACAGGGCATCTATCTGCTCAAGCTCTGTAGATGACCTACAAACATGAAAATTCTTTGAAAATAACTGGAGAAAAAGTAACAGCACTGGGAAAAGAACCTGCCAGAAAATAAATTAAAACTCCAGTGAGACCAGAATCTTTGCCTATCTGTAAATTGATTATATTTCAATTATATCAACAAAGGCATAGTGAGTACCCACCCCGACACTCGTTCTCCTGTCATGAAAGACTTAATTACGTAATTCCATTTCCACTTAATGGACTCCAATAGCACCAAAGGGATTGGGGGGGCTCCTCTCAGTGTGATTGCTACAGAGAGACTGGATAACAAATGGTCAGTCTTACAGAGGCTTCGCTATATTCGAGAAAAGCCTGAGGTTAGCCGAACAGGTTTCTGTAATGTGGGCAGACTTCTATTAAATATAACAAATTAGTTCAATAAAAGCAGAAACTGAAAGCCCCTTTGGGTTCAGGCTTAGATATCAGGCTGATAAGTGGTACTGAGAGCCGACCACAGGCCAGAACCACAGACCTACCAGTAAACCACACTCTCTTGCCATTCCAAGGATGGTGGGGTAGTGGTGAACTGATTCTCCCATTGTTTTTCAGCTACAATCTCAATAGAATTACAATCAGAATCAACTTTATTTGCCATTTACAGCATGGGCAGAGTTTTGGGGGGGGGGCAGCAGGGGGCAGTCAGGAAGAAAGACCTTTTCCTGCATTAAGTAAAATGCATTTTAAGTGTTTTACCTGCCTAACTAACAGTAGGTATTATGCACGGATTTAGTAGTTGTTTGTTTTGGTTAGTTGTTTCAATATAGTTGTTTACCATCAAGGCTCATTAATTCAATGGTGCTGTGTTCTATGCACTTTTGCATAAGTGGTTTGTTGCTACTCTATAGGTAGATAAGATAATAGGTAACGTGTGCGTCAGATATATGCAGATATACACAATATTTGATGTTTAATAGGTGGAGTTTGATGTTTGCACTATGATACACAGGTCAAGTACCAGGAATTTGTTTTGGTGTAATTGGTCAAATTAAAGTAAAATCACAAAAAAACATTGCGCTGTGTTCACCAACTGGCAGACTCTGGTCCACATCTGGACAGAAATGAAGTTGAATCCGGACCACGCAATAGGTCCAAGTTAGAGGTAGTTTACCTTGGCTTTGCGTTGATGATGGAATTTGGTCCATGGGGAAAAATAATTGTAGACCCCTGACATAGAGTGTTAACCACCGCCCCCCAAGGTAGCATGCATTCCATTTCTCCATCAGCACTAAAGCCTTTCTCCCAGGATTTTAGAAAAGGACAAGTGTCTTTATTGTCGCTGTACAGGTAGCGTCTACAAGGAAATTCAGTCTTTACATATCCCATTTCCCAGTGCCTCTGGAGCAGTTTTTGGGGTTAAATACCTTGTTGGGTCGCGCACAGTGATATGATTATTTTGCAGGCCACAGGATTTGAACCAGTGACCTTCTTAGCAGCGATACAGAAGCCAGAATCTGCATTGCACCTTTCCATCAGTTGGAACCCTACTTGTAAAATAACAACACTGAAAAAAGTACAGCACTTGTGTCCAATAGCCCACGAACAGCAACATGTAGAGTAAGTACAAGCCAGTTACAATTCTAACAACTTAGCTCACTATAATTATAAAAAGCTGCGGCATGATGAACTGCATCCTTACACCTTCAGGGATGTGGGTTCAACTGCAGCCCCCGCACTGTGCGTGCGCAGTTCGCCTAGGTCTCCTCCAGGTACTCTGGCTTCCCCCCACAGTGAAAAGAAATGCAGTTGGCTTCTCCAAAACAGCCTCGGTGCATGTCCTGTGATGGGCTGGAATCCCATCCAGGGTGTCTGTAGACACTGCCTCAGGTTTCCTGGCACAAGTTCCAGGCCCACTTGCTTTGCAAATTTAGCTATGAGAAATAGATGGTCAATCACGAATTCATATGTTTTACAGCTACAATCACTGAAGTCTATATGGGTTGTGTAAGGGTATTACGAATTCACTAGTAACCATCAGCATGGGTCGGGGGGAGCACAGCCCATCACAGGAAGCATAAGGCCCAAGCAGGGGTACGGCTTGGATGTGATGCCAGTCCATCACCAGGCACATACATGTCCTCACACTAGGGACAGCTTAGATTAAAGTGCCCAGCAGACCTACAGCACCGGTCAATAGTTTGGACACACCTACCCATAGAAAGGTTAATTTGTACTATTCTCTACATTTTAGAATAATTATACAGAACTGAAGACGTTTACGGACAGTTGAACAAAATGACTGTTTTTGGGCGAAATGGCCGTGCTTTTCTCGAGTTTGGCATCTAACACACTTGTACAGGCAATGACGGGACACCCAGGCTGCTAGCTGCAGTCTGTCTGTAAGAACATTTCTCAGCCTCTTCTCATCTGCTTTCACAGCGCACAAAATCTAGCACAGAGACCCTGGCAGGCAATCTCTTAGGTTAGTCATCTATCACTTTGCATTATATAAACATTTTGAAGGAAAAAGTGCTAATGTAAGTTATTACCTCCATAAAGTCAAGTGCAGACACCAATGGCACGAAGGTATGTGTAGCAAATCACATCCTTAGCCCGCATGAAAACATAAGCTCCTGTCAAAGTACATTATATTAGATGCCATGATTTCATAATAAAAATTAATTTCCTCATAAAGCTGAATTATTCTGTATGTAGGAGAAGAGAGATTAAGAACTGGGTCCACAAACAAAGGAGCAAAAGCAAAATAAACAGATACAGTGGGAGTTTTCCGAAATTCCGAGGATAAAGACCAAGAAGAAAAGGATAAATTATGTTTAATAGTGGTAACAGTTAAAACAAATCCAGCTACAAGAACGCAGCCTTCCTGTTCTGTTTACAGAACCCTGATATGGCTATTTCCATTGAAAAAGGTAAATGTTTTTAAACCATCTGTCCACTGCCTGGTATCGATAGTGGAGATGAAAGATAAGCTGATATTCGTTTATGGGCTTCATACCACGGGTTCTCAAGGCTGTACATGGTGGACGTATCAACGAGTGAATAAGAGGGAAGAATCCTAACGCCTAACGCATATCAGGATTTGGGTGGGGAATGAGTCAGATTCTGAGACTGAGCAGCTGAGCTCTGCTTAAATTTACACTGTTTGGGGAGCAGATCACGGACAGATGAGAGAAAAGGGGAGAGAGAGACACGGAGAAAGAGAGGGGGAAAGAGCAAGAGGGAAAAAGTGAAGCCCCTCCACTGACAGAAGATTCCTCGCAAGGCGAGCGGCCAGGGCACCAGGGAGAGACAGGAAGTGACGGGGCGATTAGCTGGCAGCTGATTAGTTGGCAGAAGAAGTGGCATGGAGGGGCCATGCCATTCCTGGCATCATGGATGTAGCTAGCAACGGGCGAGGTGACAGGAGAACAGGGCAGACCAACTGGACCACACCATCAGGCTGGAGAACAGCAAGCCTACAAGAATGGGATCTCCAATCATCGAGGGTCTTCAGATAAAGTGCTCATGTGGAACTTGGAAGAAAAACCAAGTGTCTGCACCTCATCGGAAGGTCGCTGGTTCAGATCCTGTGGCCAGGATATCACCTTTAGGCTCTTGAGTGAGGCCCTTAACCCCAGTTGGCCCTGTTTTTTTTTTATTGCATGTCGCTTTAGATCGCAGTGCCCGCTACATGAAAAAATGTAAATGTGATACTCACACACATCAAACTGAGAGATGATATTCAATTGAAATAAAGCCAAAAAAAGGCAAGCCAAGTGCTGTCTGCCTAATGACATGTGACATCCCATTAAATTCAGTTGGCGCATCTCTTTTCCTCGGTTTCTTCCCTGATAATCTCGGCTAGGTGTGTCTGGCCATGACGATTCCAGACCAGGCCTTAGCCATTAAAATTAAAATGAAAATGTCTGAGACTCACTTGCAGCATGCACGCATGTCCTTCTGTGTCTCACATGGCATATAAGCGCAAACTAGTCCTTACAGTGACTTTTTAAAAGTCAGTTGCCTCAATATTCACAGGCCTGCCACAAGGCTGGGGGCACCGAGGATGGAATGCCAGCACATCACAAGACTGACACACACATATTCACGTAACCATGTGCGTTTGGTCTCTGAAAGGAATCAGGAGTAACATAAGGAACATGGGAACTGTACACACACAGAAAGGAGGCAGGATTTAGACCCCCCACACCCCAGGGTTGCAAAATACTGGGAAATTACTTGGAAACTTACCATGGGAATTAACTGGAATATATGGGCATTAATGGGAATAAACTGGAAATCTGCTAAATTACAGGTTAGCCAATAACATGGAATAGAAATGTAGTTGAAAAAAACTTGTGTAACCAAGTGCTTGTGAGTAACTGCAGTATGTATGTGTAAAAACACCCTAAAGTAAGCATCTGCATCAAAACATGACTGCTTATAAGTCATATTCCATGCTGTATTATTCATACAGTTTGTTTTCTTTGCCGTATCTGACAACTTGTGTGGACTTCCATGGAGTTCAATATTTCCAAAATTTCCCAGGTTAGTTTCCCATGGAAAGTTTCTGGAAAGTTTCCAGAAATTTACAGGAAATTTTGCACCCTTTTGCAACCCAAGACACCACACCACCCAACTATACTCATATATAAATGTACTAGGGCAGGGTGTAGGGCTGGGCAATTAGTCAAATTTTAATTTCAATTATGATTTTGGCCTCTAACAATTATGGAAAAAAAAATAATTGAGATGAAAATGATTATGCTGCATTTCGTTTTGCAGTGATGCTTCCCTTTCCAATCACTTTTTATTTATTTCTCAGCTGAGTTACGTTTCGAGTTCAAGGAAATCCACTGTTACAAAGACAGGCTTTTTGTAAAAAACTAATAATGTGTATCTCCAAAGTCAATAACTGATCTCAATACTGAGCAAAATTATCGTGACTGTGATTTTTGCCTTAATCGAGCAGCCTTAGTAGAGTGTCTTAACAAGAAATAGAGGTCTCCATATTGTCGCTGCTCAGGGATGAAGAACAAAGACAAACAGCAGCATGACACTCTGACACATGCGCACAGGACAGAGGGAGGCTCCCTGGGCTTTTCCGTGCCTCCGCTGTCGAGTCGCTGTCCGCACACTAGGGTTCAGGAGCCGAAGAGAGGCAAGGAGCAGCTGGTCACCCCACAATGACAACCAACATGCAGCACCCGGACTGACAGAGGCCCACTTAGTTAAGAAGAATGACACTGAGCGCTGTTATCCAATGGGCACGGCCTGATTCTATAAATAGACACGTTTTCTTGCCCTTATTGTTTTTGCATCCGTGCAGCATATTGTGACCATGTTTAGACCAGATATGTCTCCCATCTACATGTATGCTTAGTCTAATACAAGTGCACCTTCAGACAATAAAAGGTATACAGTTATACAAGCATCATTCGAAATCCCCCAACATGGAAACTGGGCTCTTCGTACGTGGGAGGCTCAGGGGCCCCCGAGGCACCTGGGCCAGTCCCCATAGAGTCCGCTTCAAACAGGCCAGCAAAGTGCCCCGACAGCGAGTGGGCTGCAGTCCCATGGACCGGCATCAACCTTGGAGCGAGGATCCGTCAAGGTTTCAGCGCAAACCAGACTAGTGGGCATGTTACAACTTCTTTAGGGCCTTTAGGATAGGAAGGTAAAGCTATTTGTCCGACTGCGGATTACAAACACATGACTTCTGACGAAGAAATACATGTGGACACGCAGTCACTTAGTCAGGTTACAGATTGTATAAGATACTGCTGCATCTTCCGTCCGTCTTCCATGCCCGGTTCTGCAGTGAAAGAATCGACATTAGCCTGAATCCTATCCCATGAGGCAGAGGGCATAGGGAGACCATCGATGGGAAAGCCAGTCCATCATGAGACGTGCAGTCTTTGGACTGTGGGAGGAAACTACAGGATCCAGGGGAATCCCAGTCAACACCGAGTATGGATGCAAACTCCATAAACACAAAGCAGGGACAGGATCTTAACACTCTAAACCCTAAGAGACAGACACACAGACAGATATGGTGAGGTATTTAAGGGTTACTGGGTAATGTTTCCTAATTTACGGCCTGCCTAGATGCATACAGTGGCCTTTCATACCTTAATAAATCAGTTAGCATAGAAACAGTCCAAGTGTATGACCTACAATACGATGCATAAAACCAGCGATTCCTCCCCCCATAACGATGCCACCAGAGATTTCTACAGGGTATTCCCTCAGCCATTCAATCAAAGTCATGTGACTGACTGAGACGACAAAGGATCTGGCCTGGAGAGTCACCACCCAGCAAGTCATTGTGAATACAATGGAAATACAACAGACGAGATACCTTACTGGCTACATGGTTGGAAGCATATATGTGGAATGACATGTAGGATATCTATGCTGTCCATTGAGTTGAAAAATATTCAGAAATTTCTGGAGTGCTTTCATCTTTTAGCTGGATTTCTTTCTTTCTGTGGAGATCCAGAGGCAGTCTGACTGCACCTATTTTGCAGTCGGAGCACAATGACAGCCACTGACGTTACATGTTTGTCCCTCTCCCATTCCAAGAGACAAAACAGCCTTAATTCAAGCTGGTAAAAAAAAAAATTAAGCCTGTTTATATGACAAAATTAGCATTTAGTCTAGAAGATGAGCTGTCACGACATTTTTCTAGGAGTTAGAGAAACTGCAAACTGGAAAAAAAAACAGTATTCACACAAAATGATCTCTCATGTAGCAGGAATTGTTACATTTCCCTGTTTTTTTTTCTGCTTACATAAAATGAATATAGAGTCGTGGCAAAAATAAAACAGTGGCATAAAATGAGGGCAAGCACAGGTGCCCATCTGCCTGGTGTTTCATAAGCCTGTCGCACAGAAACACATACATCAGCTGTGGGGGAGGGGCTCTGATTTATATTAAATGCACAGGAGTCACGAGTGATGTAGCTGCTCCCTGGCCACGCCCTCCACACACAGGGTTTCCTTTCAGGCAAATGGAAGCAGACTGAGCCCATAACGTCCTATCATCAAATGTGTTTCCAGTAGGGTCAGTGTTTCACTAGAACCCAGGAGGATGTTTTTATCTCTGATTAGTGTTCTTTGCCTTTATTGTGAATGTCCTACTTTTTAATGGGATTAAATCTAAATTTAGGTAATCATAACATGCTTTTGTTTTACGTTAATTTCAGCTTTATGTGTTCGTGCACTATCCACAGACTGTAAGCCAACATTTTGATAAAACAAAAACAAATTGTAATTTTGACCAATAAGCCTTTTTTTTTAACCCTTTTTACCTCAAAGTGAAACCTTGAGTCATAAGATGGTGGGGTAAACTGAAGCAAAACTCCTACAAAACAATGACTCTCGAACAGGACAAGAAAAATCTCACGATCTTACCTGGTGATGTGAGCACCATAAACAAGTAACGCTTCCTAAATCCGTGCACAGCCTCACGACTGTGACAACAATGTGTTTTTTCAGCCGAGCCACATTATCCAATGAGTTGAGAGTTCAAATAAAAATTTAACATTAAACAAGTATAATGTGATATGGTGCAACCGCATATGGTCATAAATGAAAGATTTCATAGATTAAAGTATGATATAAATGTATTCACAGACATGTAGCTTCACGTTATTTACCTACAGCACTTCATGGAATCATAGTACATAGAAGTACGTGCGTATTTCATTTTTCAAACAAGCAAAACAGCATCAAAAATAGAAGACATGACAGATTTATGAAGCCGAATATAATGTTTGTAGATGTGCGAATTAAATGCTGGTAATCAAAGTTATTTGGATTGGTGATGTGTTTGTATTTAGTGACTTTGAGTATTTCTTCAAAGCCGTAGCATACTGCAGTAAAGTGGGAATGGCAGGAATTAAAAAAACGGCATCCCAGCCTTCACTGAACTGCAGAATGTGACATGTTTTGTAATGACAAGGTCGTTGTAGCAGAACTAACGCGCCACTGCAATGGGGGATATCACCAGCTCATTTTACAGCCTGCTATATTTCACCATAGACACAGCGTTCACCAAACAAGGCCAAAATACTACGAGTGCCGCCTGGAGTCAGCGAAGGTCATTTTATTACCGTTAGGAAACATTTATATACGCAATTAGCCGATAGGTACCGGCCACTCGATCTGATTTGTTGACTGCCGTTCCAACATTAGATTTAATCATTACAGAAATAATATAAGCTAAATCAACATCAACGGGACGTCACCTGCGTGAAAGAATACTACATTTTAATATGAAAAACATAAATGTCACTAACACACCCCCGCCAATCACTATTTCAGTCGAAGTAAGGTGAAGGGGAGAGGCGAAAAGGGACAGCGTGCTTTCTATAAACTCAGCAAGAGCTACGCGCAGTCCTTCTCTACAGTTTCCCGGCGAGTTAATGAAAAAATCTGTTTAGGAGAAAACCAAAACTACAAATTCTGGATGAAATACCTTCGGTGGTCTGACATGTATATTTATTATAACGCAGCGGTGAATCTGTGACAATTGCACGAACTGTCCCATTTCATACCACATACGGCTATAATATAACATAACACCGTTGCAGGGCGATATACGTGTGTGTGTGTGTGTGTGCGTGCGTGTGTGTGTACACACACCTCTCAAAAACTGATCCATGATGTATTACGCTCGCTAAAATATGACTGTCTCTTAAAGACTGAGACAAGCGGTGAAAACCATGGAACACACCTAAGTCTAGATTCCGGCTAGTACACGCAAACATGCAGAAACACAATGCGTATTTACCAATTTATTATTGTTTGAACGTAAATTTTACATATTCCTTTTTGCCATTATTGCAGCATTACAAAACGCAGGATGTCCTTACCTTGTCGGGCAGCACTTTCCGTTTTATGCCAACGTCAAGGAAAGGAATGACCCTTGAGATGCGGCGCAGGGACCGTCGCGGAGAACAGACCACTGGAGGTTGCGACTAGACACGAACGGACTTACTAGAAGAAGCAAGACACGAGAGGGACACATTACACTATGCACCCCTCCCTCTCCTTCCCCTCCCTTCTTTACGTCCTGTAAAGGAGCACTCCATTCGAAGGATTGAATGGGGGATCCAATCGGGCGCTCAAATGTCTTCAAATAGGATTTTTAAATATTTATATGAAAAATTTGCCTTTATACATTAGAAATTGTATGCACTCCATAACCCCAGTACCTTCTACCGCACCTCGTTAAAATTTCGTTTACAAAATAGTCTCACCTTATACACTGTACGTTTAACAATTATGCACGTGGTCCTATAACAAATTGACAGGGATTTCCCTTGTTTTACGCCATAACAAGATACCCATACGTAGTTATTCGTTTTTTCGGGGACATTTTAATAGCGTGGAGGAAATCCGCTCTGCTTTATAGGTCAAGGTCTTACCTAATATTCTATTAGAACTTAAGGTTAAAATGATAGCTAATACTACTTTTACTTAAGTAATTCTAAAGCCAGGTGTTTTGACTTTTACTTGAGTAGTATTTTACTAGGTGATTTTTACTTTTACTTGAACAACATAATGGTGTGGTATCTGCCTTTACTTAAGTATGAATATTATATTCTAAGGTATTACAGATACATTCTCATGGAAACCAATTTAGATTTTTGGAAGCCGGGAGCAGAAATGAGTAAAATACCCATAAATTGTCCATAAATAGTTTTCTATGAAATATAACATGCTCTAATCGAATACTCTACACTGCTGAAACGTCATTGCTGATATGGCTTAAAAAAAAGAAAAAGTAGAAAATACTAACTAAATGCCTTCAAAGAATCACACAGTAGTAGGCTATTACCTACAATACTGTATTATTTATCATGGTTTTGAGGCATAGAAAGAAGCGGTTTTGTGGTACAAATAGCGTAATTTTGACTTAATTTTTTGGACAGTATAAGTCTTCATGAAATATTCTTTTAGACGAATTTTATCAGAAGAAAAGATATACGATTTTCCCATATGCTAAAATATAGCTCAATACTTCTGTAATTACTTCTTAAATGGTTGACGTCTCTTCTATCAAGGTGTGCTTTTCACTCATTGCTGGTGATTTTCATAGACAGGATTTCAAGGTGCAGCAAACGCAGTTGGAACAATGTACGGCATGGTGGAGATATCGTCGCTGCAATTTACAGATAATGCTGTTCTTTTGACTACATCCAAACAGGATCTTGACACTCACTTTTTTGGCAGTTCGTCGCTGGTGTGATGCGGCGAGCATGAGAATCGGATTTTAACCAGGGGTGTCGTTATAGGCTTGGGCTTCGGGGGCTGTTCCGTATATATAGGCCTATATACAGCTCGAGAACGTGCAGGAGGAGTTATATCCTGTTCATCTCTAGGCTCAGGTCGGTGAAGACGGCTCGTTACTTACCTAGTTAGTGTAGCTCAATGGTTCTCAAACGTTTTTCAAACAAGGCTGTCCATTTATGAAAAGAAGCATTTCTAAGGCACACCGTGGACAACATAATCAGAGTAGTTCTGAAACACACCTGACCAGCTCCAAGGCACACCACTGTGGGACAGTTTGAGAACCATTGGTCTAGCCAGTCGGGATATACACGAATACGAATAAATTCAGCAACGAACACATAATTAATTGTAAACGTATTTTTACTATCCGAAGTTTCGCGTTATTATTGGGAAAAATTCAGTTCCATGACTGACATGTCTATGTTTCTTCAAATCGATTCATATCACCGTGGATGGCCGCAACATATAAATGCACATTCGGTTTGAAACATACAACTTTGAAATCGCACAAAACAGGCTGACAGCTGACCTTTCCCGGTTAACACTCTGGGAAACTCGAATGGAGGGGAGGAGGTGTCAGTGTTACGTGCAGATTTCTTTCAAACCCCAATACAAACCCAAACCCGTAAAGCTATAGATCGCTTGTCGTTTTTAGCCGTATGTGTTAATTCCTTCTATTAAAAAGTCGATATTGGGAAGAAAAAAAACTACCATTTGTTAGTCGCCTTGTTTTGCAGTCAATATTCATCCGTTTAAGATGCAGCATTCTGTCTGTTATGGGTGATAAGGATTCATAATAAACATTGGCAACATACTGCTTCATCATTGTCAAAGTTCTGTTTTTCTTCCGAGGTTTTTACGCTTTCTGCTGAAAATAAAAAAGTAATGAAGTTGAATGACAACTCAGATTGCCCTAATTTTGTTTATTTTGATTTCATGTTGTGAAAACCACATGCAACTGACCAGAACCTTTTGGTTGAGTATCTCACATCATATATTTGTTTTACTCTGAAATAACTTGAAAATCGTGCAATTTGCCTATCAGATGAAAATCTAAAGATTTCTTGGCTGGGTTAACCCCCGATGTTTCAGGACCCAAAGAACACCCCTGCTTTTAGCTAATGGAATAAGCTCAGAAGAACGTGTATTTCCGCTTTCAGTTGAGCGGGAGATTATATTCTTGGGGGAGGAGTTTAATTACATTGGGGTTTTGTTGTGACAGCAAGAGGGAACATGAGACTGACATTGGATAAGTTCAGTTGGGTGGCTGCAGTTCTGAGGACGATGACCAAATCTGTGGTGATGAAACGGGAGATGAGTCATCAGGCTAGATTCACGTTTTACCGCTTAATCTATGTCCCTGTCGTCACCTATAGTCATGAGCTGTTTGTAATGCATGAAATTAAGTTTCTCAGCAGGGTCACTAGGCTTACTTTCTGTGACGTGAGGAGATCTGGAGGGACCTCAGAAGAGAGCTGCTCCTTCAAAAGGAGTTGGTTGAGGTGGTTTAGACGTCTTGTAAGGATGCTTGACCCATGGGAGCTGTTCTAGGCGCATCCCACTGGGTAGAGGCCTGAAGGAAGAACCCAGTTATGCTGGAAGGATTGTATCTTCTGTTTGGCTTGGGAATGTCTGGGAATCCCCTAGAATGAGCTAGAATATGTGGCCATGGAAAGAGAGGTCTGGCCTGACCTACACTGCAGGCTGCCACCGTGACCATCACCAGGAGGAACAGTGTGAAGATAACTCTTAAGGAATCATTCGGCTGGATCAGATTTAAATGTCAAATAAACAAATAGTCTATTGATCTGACCACCATAGAACAAGGGAGACAATATTTTTTGGGACCCCTCCCAACTACATACTTCATATTCTTTTAAGCATATCATGAAGGAGACAGCCAGACGTTAGCCTATTGCTAGCCTATTACTGCCATCAAACCATTGCTCGATATGAACACTATTTTTTCCTATTTTGTAAATATTTTTATTTTAAAATTATATATGTGTGTGTGTGTGTGTGTGTGTGTGTGTGTGTGCGCGTGTGCGTGTGTGAGCGGATATACCTTACCTTATGGGGACACAATGTCCCCACAACATGATGATTACCTGTTTTTTCCCCCTTTTCCCCTCTGTGACTGCAATGAAAAAACTAAAAATGCAAAAACTCTTGTATTTTGCTTGGTTACTTATGGCTATGGTTAGGGCAGGGTGGGGGTTAAGGTTGTCTTAGTTAGCGTTAGCATTCTTCCCATAGAAATGAATGAGCGGTCCCTATAAGAATATGTTTACCTGACATATGTGTGTGTGTGTGTGTGTGTTTGTCTGGATCTGGCCCTGCTGATAACGCCTTTAATTTTCTTTAAACAATTATTAGTTGTAAACAAATAATTCACTTTACCCAGAAAGACTATTACAGTATACACTAAGATAAAAAGTGATTCTGATTCACATTTTATTGAAATAGCTTCTGCTTAACTGAACCAGGTGTTAAATCCATTTTATTGATTTTTACGTATTGGAACATTCTCCTCTCAGCAGATAAACCCTAATCAGCAGGCCATTGTTGTTTCCTGTTAAGTAATTCAGTATTCATAATGTGTCTATTTAACATGGTTTCTTTCATGTTGTTTTACAGTATCTCACACATAGTTGCTGTGGTGATTCTGCAACATTCTGGAAAATATTTCCCTGCCACAACCTGGGTCCACCAATGACACCAGAAAACAAATAAATTGGCCATCCTAAGCGATGAACTGCATACCTTGTTTGGAGCTGCTTTCCCCAAAAAATACAGCTTAGGTCCACGAGACACACACACACAAACACACACTCGTGTTATCATATCTTTTTGTGGGGCGCTCATTCATTTCTACTGGAAAAATGCTAATGCTAACTATGACAACCTTAACCCCTACCCTGCCCTAACCATAACCAGAAGTAACCAAACAAAATACAAGAGTTTTTGCATTTTTAGTTTTTTTATAAAATAGAGTTTTCCCATATGAGGACCAGGAAACTGGTCCCCATAAGGTAAAAAAAAAATGGGTATTCATCACGTTGTGGGGACATTTGGTCCCCCACATGGCAAGGAACACCTGGACCACACACACACACACACACACACACACATACACACACATATATAAGTACAGTATATAAAAAAGCACCAGAGGACTGAGCAAGTTACCCAAGGATGAATCTTACAAGATTCCCAACACTATCTGACTCTATATATTATATTCATACCACCCTGTGGATAGACAATAACCAGATAGACTACTCATGCCAATTCGTGGATGTCAGCATTTTTGTCAATTAATTGTAGATTTAAAGGACATGGGTTTGATTCTAGCATTGGTATAGGGACCAAATCAGCCCCAAAGCCCTGGTCTCCCAAAACACACACATACTCCTACAATATCAGTAAGGACCTGTCTCTACCATCCATACCCAAATCTATGTCCTTATTAAAATATTAGAAGGAGGAACCAAGAAATATTAAAAAAATACTAAAGATCAAAAAACAAACTACAAATAATTAGCTGTATGTCCTCAGCCTCCACCTGAATAGGGCACCTGACAGCTTATAAGTAGTGTGTGATTTTTAAACTACAATATAAATATTTGTCTTTACATGCAGTTTGCATAAGAATTTGGCATTGTAATTATGCTGAACCAGTTATTTATGTTTTCAAATGAAAGAAGAGCTTTGTATCTTTGTATTTTACCATGGGAAAAAGCACTTTCTTAGTCCTCAGTGTGGATTTGGGGTTTATTACATGCAGTTAATTACATGAATTACATTAATGTTAATTACATGCAGTTTAAGCAAAATCCTCCAATACTCTCATGTATCAAGGATAATCTGTTCACCTTCGTGTTTTAATCTTCAGTTTCATATATTTGTATTTTAACTGATACAAGTGAAGGGGATCAAGATTATTTATAGGCTACTTGTGTTAATTCCTGAGGCCCATTACAACACAATTTATGTAACGAACACACGTGCAGCTTCACGTTAAATTAAAACGATGGCTGTGTCACCACCTAGCGGTTGTCATGCTAGGTTTCGGACCCTGGGTGTGTCAAGCAAGTAAAATAACAGGTTGCGGAATGAGCAGTTCTACTTTCTTGACTTATTCAGATCCCGGTTATCATGTATGTCTCACGGTGTGCTCACCCTAAAGCAATGAGAATATGATCTGTCTTTTTCTTGTCAATATCCTGGAAACATTACTATTTGATGAGCCTAGTTAAGCTATCTTCAGACATAATTTTAAATATATGTTACAATGACAATTTGTTTACACTGTTACCAAGTAAAATATCTATGTTTACCACTTCTCCAAACGACCTATGATTATTGACTCTAAGCATTTTTGTATTTGGTGGAGTAGAAACGCAACTAAATATTCTGGCCATTGACGAACCACGAACAAGATGCAAAATTTTAACAGTGCAAGTTAGAATTAAACAAAACACCGCAGTATCGGTCTTTATAGCCCGTTGTCCATACATTTGCTTAATTCACATTAGGTTTTGAGATGCAAATCACCAACTTAACGCCCACGTTTGCTCTGTTCCACCTGAATCCTATTAGCAAACAGTGAGCATCGCCTGTTTTTTTTTCAGCTCCCATTCCTGTTGTACAACAGGTTTCACCTTTACGCTGACGCAGAGTTCCAGTTATCGGCGCTATCGAAAGCAAATGGATATTATTTAGACAGCCCCTTTTACCAGAAACCCTTTTGGGATTTGTAAACCAGTACCGGTAGGTTTACCTATGCGATACACGCTGCGCTGGATTCTCCGACATGTAAATACGACCAGACTGGAGGCTGCTGAAACAATTCGGTGCCGATCAAAATACCAGCAGCTTCAGCATGTTCCAGCAAAAACCGCTGGCGGACCGATCGCACGGACGGGATCAGTATGATAGCTGACAACATGGATCTGCTGTGGAGGATCTTCTCGGCTCTGAGCTTTGACTGCTTCAGACGTGAGTCGTGTACCGGGCAGAGGTGCGTTTACCTGGCATCGTCAGTACCGCAGATTCTAAATGCAATGTTAGAATTATACGAAGCATTGTTTCAAAGCATTTTGCATTCCTCCTTAATGATCGCTGTTTAATTTTCGCGTTGGCTCACTATCTCTTTAGCCACACCACGCAGAAAACAGCATTAATTTGATTTATTACGCGTTGGTATGTTATGCAATAACAATTGCGTAGCTAGTAAATTTTTCTATGCAAATCACAGTTGCATCCCGATAGTATATATCTAGGTTGTCTGTCTTCAACAGGGGGGACTGAAGTATATCCGTTTCGTAAGGGTAAAGAATAAAGACGCTTTTGCGATTGATTAGGATTAAACGTGTTTGTCATAGGAAAAGAAATAACGAGGGTAAAAAGAGTTTTTATGAAAATATTTATGACTTGTAACATTTTTGTAATGAGGTCACCACAGGCACTGTGTCGTAGTTTCTTGTGGTACGCATTATGCTATGGAGAAGTAGTACGTATCGTAGCTGATGTATTTTTGTAAATTTTGTTCACATGGAATCCAAAACCGTTTTCTGCCGTATATAGTATAATACCCATTTGTACCAGAGTGGAAATAACTGATCTGAGATGAATTCCTTTACAAATGATATTGAGGCCATTTGCCATGGAGGATTTAGTTTCCACTACATGGTCTTTGATGTCCAGTTTTCTAACCATTAGTTAACGTCATTTCTCCAGGTCTCCCACAAAGTCAAGTCAGGCTGGGAGTGTAGAGAGCAGCTCCCTGAGTGGAAGCCTGTCTTTGGGCCCCGATTTACCCCACTGCCAGTGTTGCATCACCTATGATGCCCGACTGAGGCGTCTCTCCTGTGGGCATCTCTATTGCGACGCCTGCATTGACCGCATCGTCAACCTAGCCTTCGAGGACATCGAGGGTCTCTCCGACTACCCTTGTCCCATGTGCAAGTCCATCCGCCAGTTCGGTGACCTGCTCCATACCCCAGACACCCTCAGCACACCCGTCTGCGTCCCGTTTTGGAGTCTGCAGCGACAGGTCATCAAAGGGGAGGAATGGAGGGGAAACTGAGGATGGTTGATGTTGCTGGTGCTTCGGTGGGTCACCCTAACATCTGAGGCTAGTCCATCAACTGTTTAAACTGAGGTTTGGACTTCTCAGTAATATGTGGAAAAACTGATTTGGTATAAAAACCCAAAATCAGGACGTCAAGTATTTTCTGATGCAAAAACCCATTATGGCAGTGTATGTTTCACTATATAAATAAACCGAATTTGTGAACAGTTAACAGGTAATGTGATGTATAGTGGACCGCTGACTCCAGTCAAACTTAATTCAGATAGTATGCGTCTACCAGTGTTTGGGATTTTTTATTTTTTTTTAAACACTTCATAATGAGAATTTCAAAAGAGGATATCTGGGTGACCATGACTGGAGATTCAACAGAATGCTAGTCTTATTTTGTTCTTTTCTTGTTTGGATCTTCACCTGTGAAATAAATATACATTTACTAAGCTTATTGTACAGTGATTTGGTATTCTGGTATGTTGTGTCTACAGTGTGTGTGTGTGTGTGTGTGTATAAATTCAAACTGATCAGATTTCCTGTTGGGCAGGAGCTATTTCAGAAGTTTGTCATAAAGGTTCAAGCTATCGCAATGCCAATGAATGTTTGAGCTGTTTCCATAGTAACTTTTATAAGGTGTAATATGTGACAAGTTTTAAAATTGTTCATTTTAACTTCAGTGTTTAGTAGTGCGAATATCAAGCTATTTCAAATGAGACAATGCTGTAAATATGTTTATTTTCAATAAAAAATAAAACACGAGTCCATTTTTTCAATCAAATTGCTTTACAATACAATTTCTGGGGGAAAAAATAGGCAGACAAAATTTTCAAAACAAAAGTTTATTCCTTTTGTTCATTAAATAAAATGCAAAAACACAAAATATATACATATTAAAGTTTCATTTGTACCAAAACAGGAAATTCATACATCTAAAAAATGTTTTATCTGATGCAGTCTGTCTGAAAGGACATGCTTCAAATAGCCACCATTTTACTGAATTGCAATAATTTTATATCGTTTGAGCACTGTTTTCTCCATGAACCAGTTGGGACAAAAGCACTACAATGATAGATTAAAATAGAATAAATATTTTGTTTTGATATCTACCACTTTTGATATAAAGTAATATTGGCTGCATAATGCTGTCCATTTCCTATAGCTATGCTAAGAATTATATATTGGATGTTGAGATAAAAGCTGAACTAAATTTCTTACTCTCCGTACGTGGTAATGCAGGCGGAATTCAAAGCATTCTCCTAGAACTTTTTTTTTAACTCCAGAATTTCTGAAACGCATGAAGTAAACATAAACTAGCCGCTACAGCAATGGTTCTCAAATGTTTTAGCCCCAGGACCTACATGATTCCTTGGTTAGTAAGTCATGACAATTCTGTTGTCGACCATGGTGGGGAGCTGTCTATGTTAAATGGTGTTGGGAGATGCGCCAATCGTATTACTTTTTTTTTTTTTTTTTAACACCGCACCCTCCATGACGGTCGATTCGCAACTCACTTCTGGGTCACAACCCACCATTTGAAAAATCCTGACCTACAAGATCAGTAAGATGGGGTCTCTTTAGAGGAGATAAAAAGCCAAAATTATCCCACGGAGATAAAAGCCAAAATTATCCCAGTGCTTTGTCACCTGGAGATTCACTTCATATATACAGGCCTCACTGACCACTTCGTCGTCCTTTTACGTCGTCCCTTTACATCGGCTCTCCTGCATGTTCCCAGAGCCACGGTGCACTTATAAGTTTTTTTGGGGAGAAATCCTAGAACTATTCATTTAATGCAGGCTATATGTACAGATTATAAATATACATAACAAAAATAGATGCTGGCAGCTGCTTTCGATGATTACTCAGTTATATTAAGCATGTTAATATCATTCACCCATCATCTAACCGCTTATCCTGGTCAGGGTTGCAGGGAATGTTAATGCCGGCAGCAACCAATACTACAATTTCTTTTTAATACTCATAATATTGAAAAAAAGTTTTTTTTCCCTTTAATCTTAATGTCACTGTTGTACCATCTGGTTGGGTGAGCTGTAGCCAATCAGGAATGAGAATACATACTATTACACATGTTGGGCACTTCTTTTCACAGCCAAATTATCCCCTCCTGCAGGCTTCATGCACAATACAATAGCTACAATGTACATTTGGCACTCAATGACTGCATTCCCATCATTTATAGTGCTATGAATTTCAATCATAACCCCCCC
>JAODKC010000137.1:16239919-16250095 GCA_026777985.1 Mormyrops attenuatus
ATGGTGGGGCGGGTTGCAGTGGTAAAATATGAGACTCCCAGAACCCCCAGGTGGGATGCCTGCGATTAAATCATTGGTTCGACAGGAAGAGGAAGTTGGCATGGTTACACCCACATATGACATCATCTTAAAGCTCTAACTGTCCACTTTAAGGAACAGCAAGACATGACAGACCTAATAATGTATAGTATGAGAGGTATGAGGAAAAACATAATGTCCTTTACAGAGTACAAAAAATGAATTGTTGGATATTGGCTTCATAAAGCATATCGACATACAGTCTTAGGCGGTCATAGAAAATGATGCTTAAATGATCTTCATGTTGGTGTAAAACTCTGCTATTACGGCTGTCAGAATGTGTCAGTTTCACCACTTCAAAACCCACCTAAAATCACCCCGTTATTTGCAGCAACCGTTAAATGCACCCACATTTTTTTTTTAATTTGACCACTTGCACTCCTCATAATGCTATTCGATACCTCTCTGACTTTTTAAACTATTTAAATTAATTACTAGAGTGAATGTATGATAAAATTTAACGAATACATGGAATGATTTGCGTGCCCCTGAGGAGAGGTTTGGAAACTGAAGAAATTCATTTAGCCATCCAACACGATATCAGTAACTTTTTGGAGGAAAGAAGAAATTATAGAAGAAATTGGTAGAAGAAGAAATTACAGTTAGTTTTTATTGTGTTACTCTTCATATGTATATATTCTGATGTTAAATTGTGTTTTTTGTTCTGGCAAATATATGTTTACTACCCAGGTAAATAACCGTAAACATTTCCTTTGACTGCCTTAGGGTTTTGCAGTACCGTACATACTCCCACAAAACAGAGGGGTATCAGAGAACTGCAAATGCAAAAAACTATAAAGACACCTACCCATTTAAAAAAAATGTGTAGGCCTCTTTAATGACATCATATGCTACCAATGTCAGAAGGACAAAGTCTGAATTCATTTCACATGCTATAAAAACTCCCCTTTCATTGCAGAGGCAGATTTATTGAAAAGTTTCTTGCTCCTTTCTTGGATGGCTTTTGATCTTTTATTTACAGCCTCTCTGTTAAGATCAAAGCCACCTACTGCAGTCAGATACTGGGAATTTGATAGGTTTAGTCAGCTTTCAGAGGAATGGAGAGGTATCACACAAAGTCTGCACCCAATGTGGAGGTCTGTACTGAAACTGTGTTTAAAGTTATGGTACCTACACATAGTTACTAAGACCCAGCTGATTCAGTGATAGCTAATCCCAGACCATCTGCATCGTTCACCAAAGGTAATTTCTTTGCATTTGACTAAAATAGATGACTTGCGATTACACTGACATGTAGTGCTGTGTGATTCGTGATTGAAAGGTTGTTGGCTCAAATCCTGGGGTCGGCAGTTTGATTTTACTCAGCTCCAATTGTTCCAGGGACATGCTAAAGCCGCCTTCTAAATAGAATGTCACTTTGGATTAAAGCATCTTCTAAATAAATAAAAACGTATAAATGGTATGTAATGCCGCAAAACTTGCTTGCCTTCTACTAAAGAACATACAGAAATGGTACATCACATAGTAGGGTGACCAGATCATCCATATCATGGAGGACACTTTGAGCTACTTCAGGTTTTACAAACTACTTTGAACCTGAAAGGCTCTTGTGCCTGGATAAATAGTTTAGTTCGTCTTGTACTTTTACTGGTTTGTTTCCTAGACTGAAAGACTCATCCAGCTGTTTCACATTAACATTAGTGACACATGCATGATTAAGGGAGACTGACCAATCAGCACACAGCAAGAACTCATTGCTTATGTGAAATCAATGTCCTTTTAATTGAAATGGTAGTTTACAAATCCTGTCCTAGTTAAAAGTGTCCTCCCTGACATGGATTATCTGGCCACCCTAACACATAGGTATCTAACAGGATGCATCTTCTAGGAGTACATGGAGAGGAGCCCTGGCAGGTCCTCGTGGACAGCTCACCCCCGAGGCACAGAGCTCGCAGGCGGGTGTGGGCCAGTTGGATATCCACCAGCGTCGCCATCTCCTCCCCCAGCTCCACCACCACGCACTGCTGATGGTTGCCAAACACGATGGCCTCCAGGTTCCTCCGTGCCAGAGAAACCAAAGCCACGGTTAGTGCAGCGAACACACCAACAATGCCCCATTCACCCAGACGCTTCCGGGCAAGGAACTTTCCTCAGGAAGCCCATTGGCCAGTCTGACTCATCGTCTTATATTTACCCCCAACCCACTGACCAAATACGGCAACCAACTACTAATAGTATTCTTTTGTTTGATTTCTCGACCATAAAGTCATTTAAAAATAAAAAACCAACATAAATAAAGGTACAAAAATAAGAAATCATTCATAGGGTGCCCAGGGATATTAAACAAACTAAACTGACTAAATATGTTAGTCTGGATGGACTCGTGTGAGAACTCAGTGTTTTATAGTAAGGACCCCGTCCAATACCTGATGTCGTCCTTCTCATGGTAAATGTTGTTCTGGAAACTGGCCGTCCGCAGGAGGTCACTGCCACAAGGGTGGCGCCAGCACCATCGCTATTGGACCAGAACCACACACGTCAGCGTAACATCAGCCGAGTGACAAAGCAGACTTGATGAGACGTGGATTGGGGTAGATTCTCACGGGGATGCGTCCTTCATTGAAATGGGCAAATGTCTTCTTCAGTTCGGTGTCCAGAACCTTCTGGGGGACCACGTTAAACCGGGGAAGGCTGGAATGAAAATGGAGCGTCAATTGAACGTTCCTTATGCAAGAAAGCAACAAACATCTGGATTACATCAAGGAACCTGTGTGCTGAATTGGTCTAAAGACTAACTTCACAAGCATAATGTCTGATTTGGGACTTAGCGTCAGGTTTTCTTAAAATATTAATTTATTTCTAAAATGTGAATAATACATACTGTAAAGAGAAAGTGTCAGAGGTCTTCAACTGTCCCCTGGTGGGCAGTTGACCATTGATGGTAAAAACTGTTGGCTCAGTGTGGCGACGGTAAAAGAAAATCCTGCTAGCACATATTTTTTTCTCTTATGGGGATCTCTGAGCTCTTATGAGGAGTCTCCCCAGGTCCCCCTCAATTCGAGCACTGCTGATGATCAGAGAGATGCATAGACCAGTGTGTCCCAATCCAGTCCTTGGGGACCCACAGTCGGTCCATGTTTTTGCTCCCTCCGAGTTCCCTGCCAGACAGTCTACATTTTTGCTCCCTAGGAGGGAGCCAAAAATGTGGACTGTCCGTAGGTCCCTGAGGACTAGATTAGGAAAACGTGCCCTAGACTCTGATCTTCCAAGGCTGATACCTGGTGGCCATCTCAAAGCGGTCGTTGATGGCGCTGACCCTCCAGCCAGCGGCTCCAGTCCTCTCCAGCTCACCGTCCCAGTCGGCCACGCAGTCAAACAGCTTCATCTGGCTATCCGGCCTCCGGTTGCTGAGGAACTGCCTCATCTCTGTGTGTCAAGCAAAGGGAGAATGCTCCAACGCCTCGAACCACACAAGCAAGGTTTCTTAATCCATTCACATCAAACTGATGCAGATAATCATGATTTCAACTATTCTCCTGTTGTTAGTTCCCTGAAGTGAAGCATAGGGTTAAACAAAGGCCAGAGCAACACATCACCACGGTAATTATACTGATTTAACAACCCCCACTTATGGCAAGTTTTAACAGGGCAGTTTTTCTCTAATAAGCAAATGAGACCAGGGTTCCCACATGAAAAGATAAAGCATTCTTTAATTGTTTCAAATGAGCAATTAGTGGGCGGATCAAATCTCTTAAAATACAACTTAAGGCTCAGGAATCACTTGTTGTGTGTAATTACGGGAGGCCTGCCCTTACCCACACTCCCTAGCGCGGCATTCTGGAAGGAGAGGATGGATCCAGGCTTCAGGGGCTGGTAGGTTTTGGCAATGGTATAGGTGATCTGTGGTGAAATGACCGAGCGGCCTCAGTATAGTACAAGATGTCTACAGCAGATAGTGGGGAGCAGTGCTATGGGCTCCTGCTTCAGCCAAGACCCAAATGCTTACGGATTTGTGAGTTTAATTGACGACAGGAGAGAGCAGACCATCGCTCACCTCCACAGCCTGAGTTTCGGGGGTGAGCCGGTCAAATAGGAAGCAGAGGACCCGGAGGTCGCGGCAGTACAGGACCAGCTCCTCGGGGGTGAACTTCAGGGAGGAGTTGGACGTCACAAGCTTCGTGCGTGACGGTCCCACTGTAGCGAGCGAGATTGAGGCAGCCATCATGGATAAATGAACTGAACGGGTCGGTCGAGCGAGTCTAAGAGCTTAATGGACACGGCTTACCAGCCACCACCTTCTCGATAGAGGCGAGAGCCACATCGTGATCCCCGAGGAGCACTGGGTCCGCATTGTCCTGAAGATGGAGACTGAACTTTAGAGGCATCCAAGGTAAAGCATTATACTGTAACCTCTAGCTGCTCACCCAAATAGAGTTTCCTCACATACATACTCTGGATCAACACCTGTTAATCTCCCAACTGCTTATCCACTACATGGTCAGGATGAGTTTGGATAAGCAGGGCATGAAGCAGGAGAGATCCTGGGTGGGACGCCAGTCCAACACAGGCACGCACATACACTCACACAATATTGGGATTTTAGAGCCACCAATTCACCTAATCGCATGTATTTGGGAGAAATATCAACTCCAGACACAGAGGGCTAGGATTAGAACCCACAACCTTGTGGGTATAAGGCTACAGTGATTCCCACTACTCCACTCTGCCACCCACTTGATTATACCCGAGTGAGCCACGGCTGCCTCATCTTTACCGAGCACAGCATGGACTGGATGGTGTCTGTATTGGCTAAATATAACAGGTCTTCTAGCAAGGGTCAGTTTTATCTTGACTGACTGCTCAGGGCCTGAAAGTAGTTCTGCTAGTAGCTGTTGCTGAGCAACACTGTCGCCGTGCAACCAGTCTGACAAATACCACTGAGTAACCAAGGGTCCATTCCGTTCCTGCCTCTTTCCTATCATGTAAAAGCAGTCACAGTTCGCTAACAGGTACAGCCAGAAACATTAATACCCTGTTTTACACTAAAAGCAGGGTCACCTTGCTATGATGTGATACGATCAGAGGTTTATAGCCATGTATTGATTGACCTACTGTTTGTGATGTGTAGGATGGTCTTTAAGGAAAAAACAGCATAATAAGCTATCCAAACAAATTTTGTCACATCCTCATATGACTTGAAGGTCTCCATATTACCACCCTGTGTTACAAAACAGCCACTGAACCAGCACTGGTAGACTAGGAGACATACCTACACTTTTCAATATACCTACACTGTTCAATATACCTACACTTTTCAATATACCTACACTGTTCAATATACCTACACTGTTCAATATACCTACACTTTTCAGTGTCATACAGCTCAAGTCAATCGCATAACTGAGAGTTAAAAAAATGACCAGTGCAGAGTATCTGGTCATTCCTGCCCCCCTGCCTTTACTCAGATGTTACTCGGGTAACCCTATTCAGGTTATCATGACGACACACCGTAGCAGATGCCAGTCCAAAACCTTACGTCTGGTTTCTCGCTGTCCTGGGGCACGAAGGCGACTCTGAAGTGGGTGCAGAAGAGGGTACCAGCAAGCCAGCCACCTCCTTCCACAGCAGACAGCTTCTTCCTCACCAACACTGCCCTCTGGAGGACACACTCACCTGGGTGGGGGGCGGAGGGCAGGAACAAAATAATCTGTCAGGGTTTTATAGTTTGCGTTATATTTCAAATATTTTAATGACAGAGGTCCACAGAAAAAAATTTGCCAAGGTACATTTTGGATAAAGAATCAACTGAGGTCTTACTGTCCTGTATATTCAAAATTTCCAATTTTCTTAACATTTCTGCCCAAAAAACAACAAGCAAATGTCTAATTTGGTCATATTATGCACAATGACTGTAAAAGTCAAACCTGGAAGTTCAATATTAAACTTGTTTTAAATATATACTTTCATGTATCCAGAGCTTTTTTATTTTTTCACTGTAACTGCATCAAGACTATTTTTTTTTTTTTAGATGAACCAAGAATGTTCCGGAGAACAACAATATTTTGAAAAACAATGGCACATGCAACAGTTACAATGTGACGTCAACATGATTCACTTCAAATGCATTTTCTTCGCCACCCTTCACCCTAAAAACAAATGAAGGAATAAAACTCCATTTTACAGCCAGCAATAATGTAATAAATCTGTTTACATACAGAAAACACCATAAATTTCTTTAGCAGATGCCCAGCCTGCCACCGCCTCCCAAAAATGGAAAGGAAGAAACCAAAGGGGCAGCATATTTGTAACGGTCTCCAGCAACAAAACAAAGGCTTTGTCAGTGAGGGCTGGTTTCCATGGCGACGTCGTCCAGCACGGCACAGATTTAAAGACATCCCTTTTTACGCCTGCAGAGGCCATTGCAAGACTCTGTCCAGAGAGAAGGCGGCACGCCCACAGAAAAATATGTTTTCCACATAAAGCATTTACTGAAGCGCTATGAATCCCTTCAAAATCGAACGACAGGAACGGCACCTGGTGGCCATTTGTGAAAGTATGATTCCTTATCGGGTCTGGTTTCCGTTTTTGAGCTACTATTTTTTTGATGGCTACTGCATTAAACTACTGCAGTTTTGCAGTAAAATGTGGGCATTTCAGTGTGAATATGTAGTTAATATGTTATCTAGGAACATACAGGAAATAGGCTTGGCAAAGGATGATATGCACACACTTCAGATTCAGGAATCAAAGTCCATATTAAAAAACACAACAAACATGCTTGTCCTTGTAGAAAACTACTAGCCACTGTAGCTGTAAAATATTTAAAGGGGTAATGTCTCGTTCATTCTCTAATAAGCATGCTAATAGAGAAGACTGATGTGTTTCACAGACAATAGCTATGTGAAGAGCGACCCCTACTGTATGGGCATGAGTATATCATCAGAAATGATTCCCTCCTAGACTGCCCGGTAACACTTTACTTATTGGGCCGCAAATACTTATTACCAACTCAGTTGCTACTAAAGCACAGATTATGAACAAATATAGTTGCTACTTGAGACAAAAGATGCATCACTATTCATTAATGATGAACAAACATGAGATCAGTATCTCTCTTGTGTTATTCATTACTCGGTCGGTAGTTCCTTAGAGATTCCTTCAGTAGTTCACAAAGGTTTACAGAATTAAGATATACATACAGATATAGTAACAAATATAGCAAGTGCTTGTGATAAAACATGTCATGATTCATTAATGATTAATTAACATGAGATCAGTATGCAACTACAACTAATTATTGGATAATTAATACATAAGTAATAGTATAATATGCTGATCCACATCTGGTGGCATCACATAAATCATTTAAGAAATGACCATACTGGTACTAACCAGAATACCAGGCTTGGCTGAATTCCCAGGGAGACACCTGTCACTGTTTCATACAGCAGGTGAAAAGCAGTTTCACCAGACCATCTCCACTTACTAGAAGAAAGTGCCTACTTCCCAGAAGGGAGTACAGGAATGCAGCTGTGCAAACAGCAGCAACACAACACGCTACCCGCTGAGTTACCGTGCCACCCTCCAAATTATATTCAACAAGGCTTAAAGTGACAGCAATCAAAAGCACGGGATTCATAGTACGCTTCCTAACTCCCCAGGGCAAACACCCTTTTAATTTCATTAACCTTGACAATTTAGGGCTGATTTGGTTTGTTTTTAGATCAAGGCCTCATTTGAAGCACCCCCCCGATACTATATATCGAGGTTTGGTCGAGGATTCATCTGCCGCGTTTTCTGAAAGAATGCGCAAATATGACAGATGTCTTGGATTATTACTGCTGGGCAAACCCTCTCTGTCAGTGCAGAGCTGCGCAGACCCATGCAGTCCTGCCTGCATCATGGTTGTAAGTGATGCAGCATGGTCACAGCATACTCCGAGACTCATATTTAAAAAGCATATATTTTAAGCTATGTACGTGAATTATTAAATGAGTAAAAATGTGAGTTCTGACCCAGCCGGGCTGCAGAATGAAGCCCCTTTCGAGTGCCTTGAAAAGAGGGCATTTCTAATCCCTTTCCAATTTTTAATAGGCTTGAGCGTAAAAAAAAACGGTTTCAAAAACACGGGTGTGGTCTCGGCTGAGTGGGGCGATGTGTGAAGCGATTACAGAGACAGAGGGCAGCAGGGCACGGAGGATGAGAAAGATGAACTGCCAAACAATAAAAGAAAAGATGAAAAAAATAGAGAGATGAATGACTGGAGGGGAAGAGAGCAGAGGTATTAGAGGAGGAGGATTAAAAATGAGAGGCAGGCAGGGAGGAGGGCCAGCCACACACCACACGCACGGGAAGGCCCCTTGCAGGCAAGTCGACTCTCCAAACGCATTAAACGTTAAGGATTAGCCCAGCCGCAACGATCCCCACAGCCTGCCAACATTCCTCACTCAGGCTCCCGGAACAGGAGAGTGCTGACGGCGAGATTACGACTTGGGCTGGGGGGGGCAGGTTGGGGGCCCGCCAAACTCCCAAGCAGAACACTGAGGAATTGTTCTCCAGCAGCCACGCTGGGCTGTGGGGTGGGGTGGGGTGGGGGCGCTCCAGCCACAATGCACCCTACCATGCACACAGCCGAAAGCGCGGCCCCATGGGATCGGCACGGGGGGGGGCATTTTATCCGGTCATTATGCACGGGATTGTCACTCTCCCTGCTCATTTCCTCACAAGTTGTCCAGGGCAGCCGGGAAGTCAACAAGCACAGCTATAATTATGCAGGATTTTTTTGCGATGGTGCTCAATAAGCCGCAATAAATGAAATGCAATGGGCTGACACAGGTAGGGAGCAGAATGCGACGTCACATCATACAGCGGCCGCGTGCGGCTGTGTGGGAGTATACTCGCTACGAAGGCGGCGGTACTGACCTGGCAGACATTGCAGGCCAAACTTGTCCCTGCACTTCCCGTGTAGCATGCTGTAGTTCAGCATCTTCTCCTGTGGAGAAAGACACAAACGTCAGCAGCGTGCTGAGCCACGGCGGACGGACACACACACACACACACACACACACACACACACACACGTCTTTATAGTAACACGCTTCCATAGGACGCCTCAGAGACATTTTTGAGCTAATATTCTTATTTTGAAAAATGCATGAAACTACTGGATTTTTCTGTTAAACTGTAGGACTTCCAGGGTTAATATGCAGTTAATGTGTTATCTAGACACAAACACGGCAAAAAGAAGCTGACTCAGCAAAGGCTGAAATGCACACGTCTCAGATTCAGGAGAGAACTCTCCGGGGCTGTGAAAGAAACACATCAAGCACATGTCCAGGGTGGCTCGGAGGCCAAATTGGGCCTAGGAGAATTAAATCCAAAATCCTCAAAAATTATTAGTTTCTGATTCTGTCTCAGTTTATTGGTTTCCAAATGCTTATAGCTGCATATACCCATAAACTAGCCTGGGGGAGCCAAGGTCAGAGGTCATCAGCTCCACTCATTTCAACGAGGGCTAGGGATCACACTGAATTACTCTGCACCAGCTGCAAGAGCCAGTGCTGTATAATCAAGAGCGCCGTGCATCTCCGAGCCTGTGCCCCCAGGAGGCGCTAGCACGCAATCAGCACTTATCGGCCCCACCAAAGCTCTCCCCCAGAGAATGTTACGTGCACATTGCCGTTATGAAATTCCTAATTAGCTGACTTACTTAGAGGATTCTGGGATCGTATCACTTAGCTTATCCTGACCACTTTTGTGTTAATGATGACCGATATCCAAAAAAACTCAAATAAATTTCTGAGAAAAACGATATAAATTCCCACCCCGATCATTTTTTCCCAGTTGGCTCTAAGTGCCCATTACTCTGGAGATCCCAGCCTGACTGGACCAAACTGATTTTCTTGTTTTTGTTTTGGTTTGATCTTCTACTGTTTGGCAGTCGAGAGCAGTTATGAAAACCCACCCGTTTCGTTTACTGGCACCATCATCCAGGGCCGCAGGAGCTATTTCCAGACCATGAACTCACACATGTGGAGCCACTTAGGAACACCCCCGGCCCCGGCAACACCCCCCCCCAAACACCAACCCAAGGGGTCCACCGCGGTTTGCCCTAGGGTGAGGTTTTGAAATAGGAGG
>JAODKC010000137.1:16250195-16266174 GCA_026777985.1 Mormyrops attenuatus
TCCTAGTGTAGTGGATCCTGGTGTGGTGGATCCTAGTGTAATGGATCCTGGCATGGTGCTTTGCCCCACACAATTCCTCCACAGAGGGAGGACACGGGCTGTTTCGAGATGCTGTTTGTTTGCTTGACGGATGCTTCTGTACGGTGTGACTCACCCTGTGCCTGTTACTGTACCCAGACGCATGACCTATTTACGTGGGTGTAACATTTACGGATGTGATCCGGGTTAAATCCTCGCCGAAGTCTGCTGACTCTCAGGGGACTTCATCTACAATCTAGAGAGCTAGTTAACCCCTTTAGTACCCAACAGGATCAGCACGCTACAAACTGAAATGTTCATCAAAGGGCGTGAGACAATGAGTTTTGGTCATTCTCTATCCGTCGTGTTAGCGGCACACTGTTAATTTTGTCGACAAATTAAGTGAAAAGTCACACAACACCATAAAAGCAGGGGTAGATTTGTTGTTTCTTGGGTCCCGCTCAAAAAGGCATTTCACCCCCCCAAGTCATTATTAGTAGTAATGAAACTGGCCAGCTTATGCTAATTTTCTGTTAGAGACTCCCCATCCTTCATTTTCTTTCTTTTCACGGCACCGGCGTTATATGATCACAGCATGGTTCCATATAATGTTAACGCCAGCTAGTGAGTAAAGTCAGACGATCATAGCTAGATAGTTGTTTAGCGGAATATGCTGCTTCAGAAATGTGTATTAATGCCTAGTGTAGTGACTGTCTGTGGCCAATGGGGCACACAAACCTCAGGGGCCCCATACACATACATGGTTTGAGTGGTGGTAAACACTGACAATGCATAAAAGACTAAAAACAACAGCAAAGAAACATTCTTTTCAGTCTGAATGCAAGGATGTTAGCAGTTTTGACTTAATTAGTAAAAACACTAAGAAACACAAGCCACACGTTAAGTGTTAATGGGAAATCTAGCTGCTCCCTGAACGCAATCAGTCCCCCAGCTGGTCCGAAGAGTACAGTGCAAAGTCCCTCTTGAAGAAAAGCACCCAAAGACTCTCAAGTGGAAAGGAATGACATTCCTTTGTTGTTTCTCAGACTGGATTCTTCGGCTCTGTACACCATATTTGGCCAACGGGTTCCCCAGACGACTTAAGAGATGCGTGCGGATTTCAGGCCCTGAGCTCGCAGAGCCAACACCAATAGTCGCAGACTGTCCTCTGGTGTCTTTAAAAGACCAGGAATGGGTCCAGAGTGAGGAACTCGCAGAGAAGAGTGCGAAATCTGTTTTCGCCATTTCACCGCCGTAAATCATCCCATTATTTCTCTCTGCCGTGCTCCAGCATGCTACTGGTGTTCAGATAAAATCTCAGCGAATGAACGTAGTTCACACAGTCACCCCATGGAAAGCTCACTGTGCAGATAAAGAATCCAGAGGCTTAAAAAAAAACGTATGTGGTCATTCTGGTGCTACCAAATTCATTAGCGTTGGCGTTTAGACACAGAAGCAGGTCTAAAAATCTATACCCAACTTCTACCTGGCCTGCTTCTCTTTAGTTATATAATTGCCTCTCTCGCAGGCACATTGTTGTACCAAAATCACTTCCAGACAAAAAAACACACACACACACACACAATGGAGGTCCAGGATCCTTCAAATGCAAATAAAAAGGTGAGTAACTGGCGAGCATAATCGCAGCGATTTGCTGCAAATGCTGTCAATAAAAGATACATACGCTCAGTTTTATAAGGTAACTGTCACACACCAGCCAAGGATGAAAAGTAATAGCTAGACATGGTTTTTGGCTTAACTGAACCAGCTATGTTAAGTCAAAAGTACCATTACCATTGTTTCCATATGACTACTCAATGGTGTGACAGTGCTATTAAATCCACACCCATTTAGAAGTTAACACAATTAAATAATCACAGTTTAACATCTGATCTGACAATCTAAGTAATTGTGTTACTGTTATATAATGTTATAAACTATTGATTTGTGTTGCAGGTGATGATAGCTGATAGATGTGTCAGCAATGTAATGCTAATTTAGCAGGAAAGTGTTAACTACATAAACCAAATTATTTTCAGGTAGAACTTACTCTCTTCATTTGAAGTAACATTTGATTTTTTTTTAAATAATGAAAAACAGACCCTTTTCAATCACCCCTCATGCTAAGTTTGAGGTTCACTTGGCCTGGTTATAAATCTATAGTTATCTGCTAAGCCTAGCTAATTGTGGCCAAACTGCGAAGCAATATCAGAGACATCACAAAAGTCTGCCCTTGGTTACCGGATAAATCAAATGTTTCAAAGTCAAAATGAAGTGTGACCTGAACCACTAAAACAGGATAATACTCATTCCACAGTCGGATTTTAACTGGAAGCTAAGCGAAGTGCCAGGATTACTACAGGATTAAGGCAGGGTTGCTATACTGCACCATTTATTGCACTGCGCTGGGCATCAGATGAAAGAATTACATGAGGAGAAAAATATTTGAAAAAGGCTTGGTTTACAACCAGCGGCACTGTAAAACTTTACAGCGTGTTTGGTTACTCCTTGAAGCTGGACAATATTTTTAGTAATTCTTTCCATGTTTGAAGGGAGCATATTTTGGTGTGTTTATTTCTCCTCCACTCCTGGTGATTCTGGCAATGAAAAATAATCTCGTCTCTTATAAGTTTTAGCGCCTGTCAGAAGCCTGACACTATCGCATGACACATTCCTGGACGGACTTAACACAGACGCCTTGTTTTTCGGACAGACAACACCCTGTCGTTTTCTACGAGTCTCGATCGCGTTAGATTGCATATATTCATAAGTGAAGCAGTTAGGTAATGAAAAATTGTCTTTACTTTTGTAATCTTTCAGGCCTCTTGTATCACATGCCGTGTCATCTGGATTTCCCCAAGTAATGAAGAAAAATATCCCCCTTTCCTGGCGATTTGTGCACTTCCATTTTCTTAGTAAAACGCGTTATTTAAACTGCAGGATTTTCCCCCTATTCCGCTCGGAATGTTCCACATCAACGCTAACGAGAAAACAACGGAAAGTGAGATTTTTAATCGGAAGCACAATCATCCCACTGAGATAAACCACTGAGTTAATGAGACGAGACGTTTACGGGTACCGTCCAGGGGTTTCTGATCAAACAGTGGAAAAGCAACGGAATGGGTACAGAGGAAGAGCCAGGGATGGGGTAAGGAGAGCTAGGCTGAGGCTGAGTGTATAACATGGATCACGCATGTAAGACTGGGAGGCGAAACGGATTAGAAAGCGAGAGCCTAATTGTTTGACAGACATCGAGCCAAATTAGGCCAGAGGCACTTTTCTGGACGAGATGGGCTCAGAAACATTGCTTTTTTCCATTGCACATGGTTCCCATCGACCAGACTGCGCAGCGATCTCTGCAATGAAACCGCACTGCCCTCCCCATGCCAAAAAATATAGCGGATCTCACGACTGAGGAATGAAACGTAACCGAAAGGCAGCCGAGCATCACGATCGCATGCATAAGCGACCGACTTGCCACTGCGGAAAACGCACGACCCGTTAATTATTCTAAAAAATAAATAAAAACACGCCTGGCTCAGATTTAATTCATGGTTATTTCCTGGCAGTCTTCCGTTTTGTTTTCCGTCGACTTGCCCATTTGAAGTCCTCATAGTTACATTAAAATGTAAACAAAAAAATGAGCTCTGCTCTCGGGAAACGTGCATGCTTTCAAATGCTCTCCCCCGAGCCCCAAATGAACGGCCTATAATACTCACATTATCCTCAGAAAAAATCCCTATCCGAAATCAAACCCCATTCATGTTCTACTATATTAACGTTCATATTTCTTACCATTTAGACTTAACTGCGTTTTCACTCTTTAAAACAAATGCCCATTAGAGCCAAGATAAACACAATAGTTAAAACATATGCTTATAAAATACAGCATATTGAAAGCAATTAAACATAAAGAAGCTGTGGCGCTCTCTCTCTTGCTTTATTTACAAACAAATGCGGCGGTTTCCTATACAGCTGAGCTACGACACACCTCTTCATCCCTTTCAGAAAACGAGGGCCGATGGCGACGAAAACGGGATCTCCGGTGCCGCCGTGAACATCTGAATGTTTAATGTGAAAATTAAACTCTAGTACATAAGGAACATGAGGACCCATCTTAGTGCAAGCGCCAATGGGGAAATCCCTTGACTAGAAGATCCCGGCTCCTTTCATAACTAGCAGGAACAAAACTAGTGTTGTTTTCATGTGCTGTTACATATGTTATCACTGCATCCAAAATTACCCAAACTGGTTACAATTACCTATAGAGTTTAGGATGTGGAAACACTATTTACGCTCATCTTCATTTAAAACTGGCCTGGAATTCGTCCACGCAATAAAAGGGCTTTTACTATTTTCATAGGTGAGATGTTTTTAGAATAAGGTGTAGCTCTAAATTGATGTTCTTATAATTTAACAATAGTTCATTATAATTGTCAAGTGTTTATTACTTAAATTCAAAGTATTCATACACTAATCTATTGAATGATGATTTAAGAAATACATCTTGAGTTGGCACTGGGAGCACATTGACTAACGTAAACACCTGCATGGGAGCAGCAAAAAAAGTATTATATGGCACTTAAGGAAAAGCAAAGAAAATAGAAGGGTGTGTATCCTTTAATGCTACGTTAATGACAGAAAAACACAAAGTGCTGACAGAGAGGAAATGCTGCTACAACCGCCGGGGAAGGGCCACGTTATTCCGATTAAATCTAAACCATCAGTAAAGCACACGTCTGTGCAGGGGACAGGGCTGCGGTCAAGAGTTTATAAACCCATCTCACTCGAGCGTTGCACTTTCCTAGCTGCTGACATTAGTAACCTACCATAACATGCCAGTCTGGGATGCCAGAAAGAAACAAGATCGACACTGCGGGCTTCGGGACAATTCGTCAAGGAAGCATTAGTCGCCATCGTGCATTAGGCAGTAAATGTATGCCAGGTATACCTGGCTAATGATGCACAGAGGGAAAGCGTGCTAGGAGGTGTCTCTCTGCGGTTGCCCGTGAGAGTGGCTTTCATCAGGCTATGGCGGTAGTCTGGTCGCGAACAGCCGACGGATATATTGAAATGTTAACTGTCAGGTAAACAGACCACTGAACTTTCAGATGAACATGAACCGGCGGTCAACTAAAGAGAGATCTGTGAGAGTCCAGAGGGCAGGCTGTTCGCTGCCCTTACGCAAATCTCGTCATGCTTTCCAACTGAAATACAAGTCAGAAATCTTTCTATGTTACAAAACCCCGACCGTATGATATGCGCTTTTTCATCTACTGATCTGCATTGAGAAGATTCGAATGTCACGGTTTTTAAGTGTAATCTTTCTGAATTCACACGAAACGTAGTGTAACAAAGCATTGTCTTTATATTAGCTTGAAAGGAAGAGGGTGACACATACACATGCTGCGATGTCCTTATCAGCATCATAATTATGTCAGAACTATGATTTAGCTGTTTTTGCTTAGTTTTGAGAATGAAATATACAAAATATAGCATTACATCACAACATTGAATCGACGCAGTGATTTTTATAAAATACAGTAGGAAATCTTTTATTTTAGTAGTTGCACTTGAATGTTTCTTTTAAGATCTCTATGTGCCAAAGCAGTTACAGCTGTAAAAGTCCGGCCGAGAAAAAACATTATGAGAGATGCCAGCTGCTCTAACTGCATGAGATGTAGCTTCTGAGGTCCTGGACCTTGTGGGACAGGGTGTGACCGTGACATTTGTGTTGCCATTCAGCAACTGTTTATCTTTGTGGTCCATTAGTGACCCAAGGGAAAGAACAAAGTGCTACCCTCACATTTAAATAACCGCCACCGTCTCCATATCCCTTTTGAAATACCCACAATGCATCACTCCCTTTTGTCATTAAACAGCAGGAAAATTGTGTAGAAACTGTAGAATTTCACCATGCTCAAAAGAGAACTGTGATTTGACACTGGGGAAGCTCAATCCCAGACTTTTTATTGGGGGTATTTTTATTCCTGCCAAAACAAGTTCACACTTTTGTAAAAAGTACATTGGAGAACAGCATTAACATAATTTTATCCAGCACCTCTCTACAATCCTGACTGAATTCTCGACAATGCAGTGTGCTGTCCCATCTATTATGTACACGGCCATTACAGAAACATTTCTTCGCAGCTATGTAATCTGAATAAACATGAAAGTGTGGCTTTGGATTTGAAATCCCTATACTTAGTGCTCACATTACTAAGAGATGCACTGCAATGGGAAGCTATGAACATTTGCTTGTTTTTCTCTGGCATCTTAATAACTACTACATATATTATTTGTGACTTTTCCCAGTTGAATCCTGAACAGGGGCTATTAGAGCATAAAGTAACATATCTACAAAAGTCTAAAAACAAAACAATCCCAATTATTCAGATATTTCAAAAGAAAACTTGTTACGTGAGGAATGCTATTTTTCATGTTGTCATTTTGATAGCGACTTAACATTTATTCCCAGTACAAAATATGTTTCACTGAAACAATTTGACTAAGTAACTTATTCAAAGGTACATTATCAAAGAGCACTGAAGAGTCAACTGTCAGGTTTAGGAAGGTAAGCATGGTTGCAGTTTCGTCTTGCCCTTTCAGCACGCACCTTCTAAACTTTATTTTTGTTGTCTTAGGTGGTGTCCATGGCAACCGGATGTGGGATCCAACACATCTACCCCGCACAATAGCGATGCATGACAGAACAGGCACCTGCTATCACTTCTTACTCTTATAGAAACAACATACATACAGGCATGACAAGCAGTGTGTATATAGGCCTGCATACTCTGCCAAGAGCGTAAAACCAGAGTTACCAATCAGATTAGCTCCCCATTGTGGTACAGCTAGAACTATTTATGACTCACCACAATGAACTATACATTTCCTATCATCCAGAGCGTAATCAGCTATTTTAATTCATCAGACTATGCAGCCAAACTGCCAATAACCAATCAGGCAAAAGAGCAAGTGGTTTGCAGACTGGGTCCCTAGCAAACGTGTACCAAAAATTATCCTCGGTGAAACTGCACTGAATGACACATGCTGTCATAAAAGTGGAGGAACTCTAACACTGCAGACATAAATGCACAGAGAGTGGAGCTAACAGCATGTTTAAATGCGGCTTATCCTGTGCTACAGCTGTATATTTATGCAGGATGTTTCATTATTTATTCCACAGTTCCTTTTTTATCCACGCCACATGCATACACATGTAATTATAGAGTACAACAAGGATGCGGTTTAATTGACCCACCATGTCTTTAAAATAAACACATTAATTGGCGCCCCAAACTAGTAATTTAACTAGAAGTACCACGTGGGCCTAATAACTGTTAAATATATTTTCACTAGGGTGAGTATTGTGAAAATGGGACACCTAGCAAAATGGGACACCTAGCAAAATGGGACAGTTAAACTTTGCAGTTAATATACGTGTTTAGTAATACTTCAGTTTCTCTTTTATATAGTGTTCAAGGGGCATTAATGTATTTAGAATGGTATCAAGTTGGGATTCAAGACACTGAAATGGTTTTTCCAGAAAGCAATTTTTCAGAAAGTGTCCCATTTTAACAATACTCACCCTATTCCTCGAGAACCTAAACTTTTAAAATGTAAATCGTCAGCACAAATGATTTATTTCATTGAACTTAGTACCACCTGTTCAGTTTTCCAGATGGAACTTTACAATGAACCATATCCAGAGGTGTAGCTATAAATTCCAGGGACCCTGCCAAAATGTCACCCTGGGTCTCCCTACCCCCCCCCCATTAGGCCCTATATAATTTTTCATATTCAAGGGTTCCTGCAAAGTGGTGGAAACCCCTGAATCTGCCAGGCTATCCATGCCCCTGCTGTGCCCCTGAGTCAGTCTTTAAGTAACTAAAACGTAGGGCAGACGAAACTAAGCCAAAGTGCAAGATCATCTCTAATAAATATCAATGAATTTACCCACCTTCATATCGGGGACAATCTGCCTCACTTTGAACGTCGTCTTGGACCCCATTAACATTTTGAAGTCTCCTGTTGTGAATCTTTGAGTCGAAAAATCACCAAACTGGGAATTAAAGTCAAGTTAAAAGCCAACGTGTCCGCGGAGACGTCCGCAGGACGCGGTTTCCAGTGGCTTGCTTTGCTAGAGAGCAATACAAATGGTTCATCGCGTTTCAAATTGCCGGACACTGACCCTCCGCATCTCGACTTATGTTATCAATAACCCGAGCAGCTCGTTTCACTTGTGCGCCACATACAAAATACACCGATCCATTCCCCTCATCGCTCCCGTAGTAAAGTCCCGAAACCGGACATATTAGCGATCAAAATCCAGTCGCGAAACGAAAATGGGCGACAATTCGGTTTTTATAGTAACAGGAAAATAAGCGATGCACATTCACAGCCGTCTCCCAACTTCGCTGGTTACCATCTCGCCATTGCGAAAAATGACACTGGTCCTACCCACTGTGAAGCACGCAGTCCCAGCTACCACTCTTAAAGGGCCAGTACCACAAAGTAGAAGATGCCGTTGAAATGTTATGCATTCATGACATATTCATGCATCTTTCAATGTTACTTTAAGAAGGCGAATAAAATATCGATAAAAATAAAATGATATAACGTTGCAGAAAGTCGGTATACCACTATTAGCCTTTCTGGTGTGTATTTGGATTCAAAAGGCTTATTTTCCTTTAACTGAGTTGCATATTTCCAATGAATAATTCCAAACAGAGCGAAAAGCCAATTACTATACTGGAAATGTATGACTCATACTTTTCCTCCCATAAATTATGCTTTCTAACTACATTCATTACACAGAACAACTGGCTTACAATGATAAACCCCTGGACCACATATAATCCAATTAAGTTAAACGTTGTAAAGTTTATACCTTCACGGACTTCAGGTTTTCTTGAAATGTGCTAAAAGGTGGCACCTATTAGACCCAACACCGTGGAGCCAATAGTAATTTAAATAAACTATGGCTTTAAGTTTTGTTATTCGTTATTTCGTTATGAATTACTGCCAGGCCGTTTCTAGCTATTGAAAAATCAAGGCCCCTAAGTCAAATTTACCTGGGGCTTGACTTTTTTTGGTTTTGGGGCTAAAATACGCTGAGTTAGGCTTAAAATAGACGGGGCTATAGTCCCGAGTGATCGGACCAAACGCCCATGATTACTCCTAAGAAAAAAAACCGAAAACATTATTTTATATAGCATTTTTCTGTTATTAAGAGCATATGGAATCCGTAATACAAAATGGCACAAAATCCATTAATCTTCCAAACGCTATTCCTGGCTATATATATTATGTCAAGCAAAGCAGTGGCAGTAGTATGCTGTTTAATAGCTGTGCAAGTGAACAATCACTGTATGTGATATTCGTTCAAAAAAATCTTAAACGTGGTGCAATTAAAAGCAAACCGATGGACTGATTATATAATAGAAAGTTCATGTAAGAAGGGAAAAAGACCTTCATATTAAAATATTGACAGATACAAGTAAAAAGTTTGTGCGACCAAAGTTATTGCATGCAACACATTTTATAACTGAGCCATCAAATAGGTAAAACGATTGTCATTAGGAACTTGATAAATTGACGGTTCTTTCAATGCAAAAAGAATTTTAGCCAAGAATATTTCGTCAGGCTATACAAATGTTTGTTCATGTTCTTTATATTTTCGTTTCATTTTTATAAACATGCGGGTGCTCAGAATACCTTGGGGTAGTTGTACATCGAAATGGCTGCCAGGAACACCACCTGGAGTATGCCGTAATGCCTGGCATATACTGTCCCCTTGTGGAGATCTCTGTATGGGCGCATATTAAAGAGCTATCCATGGTCCTGATGCAAGCCAGCAAAGAGATCTGAACCTGGTCCGAGTGTCAGTTTCCCAAACATATCCATGAAGCTGGGATATGCGTTTCTAGAGAGCAGGCAGCTATGATCGGCTGCTGCAAGTTAGGGGCTGATGACAACAGTACAGATGATGGAGGAGCACAAGGCACTGGCCAGATGCTGGGTTTTCTCCACCTGAACTGATGATTCACAAAAAACTTGCCACAAAGAGATTTCCAGAGTCTCTGGTTCTACAGCAAAACATCAGTTCCTCCAAAATGTTTGTGTACTTTTTGTTGCCAATTAAGTAGCATGCATAGTGTCCATGATGTCCCGCTAAAGGAGGACAACAATGATATTTTCACTTGTCTTTGTGTTGAACGTACAGTTAGTTAGTTAATTGGGGTCAGCAGGCTGCAATCTTGGACCAGAGGTAAGCATCATTCCCACTGCCCACCCCACCCGTCCTTTCATTGTTCGTTGTTCACACACCTGCAGGGTTGGGGGATTCGCATCCTTCTATATATGTGGAGTTTGCATGTTCTCTCCATATTGTGCAGAGTTCTCTTGGATACACTGGAACACTACCAGTCAAAAGTTTTACAAACACTGAGATTTTCTACATGTGCATGTTACTCACTTAGCATTCAGGCCTACTAAAAATGCACTCCGTATTCTTTGCTAACAAATACATTTACAGTATGTTCACTACTTAAGTACGTTTATTAGCACAAAAATGTCTTATCTTTGATTCAAAGTAACCTCCTCTAGCAGGTATAACAGCAGAGAAAATTTGAGGCATTCTTCCTACAAGGGACAATAAATACTGCTCTATTTCATGGGATGAAACAGTTAATTAGTTTATTTAAAGTTAAAGAACAGCTTAGAATTTTACTGTGTCATCATTAACGGTAGCAGTACAAGAAACGGCACACGTATTCCTATAGAAAATTATCGGCACGGGTGTTTCGGTTTGGTACGCATATGTACTGAACGAATGCGGCAAATACGGGAACCTTTGTGTGTTTTGTGTTTCCCCTGAGCAACATTCAGAAAGGGGCTGAAATAGCCACGCCACTAGGCATGCGCCCATAGACCAGTACTTGAAGAATTTCCACCATTTCCACTAGTACAGTTCTGGTATTTTTTAAATGCTGCACCATTATGTTTTGTATTATTGGACAATATTTGTGTTGCACAGTTCTAATATGAAGCTGAAAACTGTTAATGTGAGTACAGAACAAATCAGATACAGTTAATTTACCCCCACTGTACCAAAAATGTACCAGACCGTGACTTCAAAATTGAGGTATGTACTGAACTGTGATTTGTGTGTGTATACCGTCACACTCCAAGTGATCACCATACAACCACTTAATAGGATGTCAGCCATGCAGTGTTACATACTCATATAAGTTATAACTCGGGTTATAAAAGAAACTTGTTTTATTTGACTTGTATTTTCATTTATAGTTGTTCACTGAACTTTCCAATGCTTAATAAGAATAAAAAAAAATCTGCAGTTTATGAAATCAATGGAAAAGTGTTCAAGTGTGGTGTGCTAAATCTTTTGACTGGTAGTGTAGGTAAGCAAACTGGTGTTACTGAATTGCTCATAGTGTACGTTCATGCGTGATAGATTTGTCACGGAATGGTATTCCACCCAGGGTACATCATACCTAGTGGCCTTCCTGAAATAGTCAGAATTAGCCTAGTTTTAAAAGACACTTTGTAGCATAATCAAGTACATGTTTTGCGGCATTAACTTCACACTATTGTGCTGATATAAAATTCTGGATGCTGCAGGCACCGCTTTCTCCACATGCTATCTGACCATATTCAGGTTATGCTGGCCTGCTGAGTCACTAGCGTACACCGTTTCCTAATAAAATTGTCCTTGAGGGACAATGTAACAGGAGTAGGAGGGATAAATGTTCTTAACAACTGATTTAGAGGCTCAGCAACAGACAATTCCCAGTTTGACAAGCTGATTTCGATAAATACAATATACAGCAATCACACAGAACCCACAAAGTCTGAGCATTTATAAACCATTTGGTTATTTTCGTTGAAAGCATCCACTTAACCTAAATAGCAAAAAATTTTACACATTACATATTATATGTAGTTGAAGAGATTAGCTCTGATCAGTGGTGTGAAAAAAAGACTGAACAGATTAAACTTTTTAAAAGAAAAACTTTTTTTAAATGCAATGTTAGATTTTAAAGAAATATAATCATTCTTCTTACAAAAGTTCAAGGTGAGGGTTTGAACTTTAAAACAAGGCCGAGCAGTATTTTTCATTAAAGGCTTACACAAATCTGTCTAAATGAACATAAACACACTGTCTAACGGAAATACCCTATCAGTTTCTTGACCATTTTGAAAACTTACAGTGGTATTATGCTACTTGCAAAGGTAACAAAATACGACTTATTCAACTTTATAATAAGAGTCTAAACAAAGACTCGATAACTGGATTAAAAAAATATAGAAATCTTCACTTTTACTTAAATTTGAACATTGCATCCCTTCCCTACACATATAAACAAGCCCTTTAATGCCAATATCTGACATAGCAATAATGTCACTTCAACAACAAACTTGCTCACTACATTCCAAAATTCTCTATTGAGGTCTTGCTGATGCAACTGTAACCAACGGATAAGTAGATGGAAGAAATTAGCGCCTCCTTCTGTCAGGGCTGCGACTGCGCCTCCGGCCGCCCCTGCACAAAGCAGAAATGTTGGCTATAGTCCAATTCTTAGAAACAAATCGATCAAAGTCCCAATATATAATTTATACAGGCCTAATACAGGAATTATACAATTTATAGATTTATATAATAAAGTATGAAAATACACTAGTCACTTATTTAGGAAAATAAAGCTTAGGAACAGTATTATTAAGGAACATACTACAATACAGACTGCTCTTTAACAATACTTCACCTCTACTTCATGTATCAGGAAACAAAAACAAAATTACCCAAGATTCAGAAGTTCAAGCAAATACTTTTGCGATACCAAATTTGAAAATGAATGACCAACATTTCGGCAGTCTGATTTTGACTAATTTGAAAAAGTGATCAATGAAAGGTGTGAAACAAAAAACAACAATGACAGCCAGCCTACGCAATGGGCCCAAAGCCCCGCCCTGTGTACCTTCTTCTGTTCTTGGGCGGTCCTCTCACAAAGCCCCAGTCCACACTGATTGGCTGGCCCATCAAGTCCTGTCCATTCAGCCCCTCCATAGCTGCCTGGGCCTCTTGGTACGTTTCAAATTCAACCAGAGCATATCCCTGCACGAGAACATTGAGTCACTGCAGTAACGGCACAGAATTCAAACCGGGTCAGGGGAATTGTCCGACCACCTCAATGCATATGACCAGAACTTATACTAAATCACTGTGTCATCATAGAAAGCTCATTTTTAGATGCGGAATAAAGATAAAACGTTATGCGACCATGTATTTTACTTTCAAAGTAACCAAGTAAGTAATATCACACTGCTCATGCCTTACTTTCAGGTAACCGGTTCGACGATCCAAATTCAGATGCAGGTTTTTGATCTCCCCAAACTCAGCAAACTTATCATGGATGTCTTCCTCTGTGGCTTCCTCGTGTACGCCAGTGACGAAGAGGATCCAGCCCTCCACAGCTACACAGCAATGGGGATGAATTACACATTAAATCAAAAGATAAAAAAGGAATACACAATTTAGTCTAACCTTGGACTGCAGGAGGAACAGGCATATTTGTTGGAAACCCACACGAAACAGAGGGATTATGCAGACTCCACACACAGAGTGAAGGTTCTGCTTTCGGGAAACATCCCTGACCCGTCTGCCATGCAGAACTTACAGCGTTGTGGGCCTGGTTCATCACCCTCCTGTTCCACAGTGTCATAATTTTCTCTCACTCGAGACCTTGCTCCCTCATCTGTAGAAGACAAGCCAGTATTAAATGTCCCCTCAAAGTTAAAAAAAATCACACACACACAAAATATTTTATATATATATATATATATATATATATACACACACACACACACACACACACACACACACACACACACACACACACACACAGAGAAACTTACATCTGCCTGCACAGGCAAATGGGAGGAGGAGAAGAAAAAAAATCATACCCAATCCAAAACCTCGTCCTTTCCTCCGCTTTGCTTTTTCCTTTAACTTGTGAATGCTCTCTAAAAAGAAAAATAAATGGAGAACAGAAAAGAAGAAATTGAAACATTAAAAACAAAATGATAAATAGGAATCGGGTCCCTGTAACAGACATAACAGAAAATAATCCAGGATTCTTAAATGACCGTACAGGAATCAGATTTACGTAATTTATCTGTTCCATAATCAATCTGAAAGCAAACATACTTCTGGAAACATAAAACAGTGATCCGATTTAATCAGTCTGGAAAAACGAACACCAGGTTACACAGAAATAAATCTTTGTTTATGGTCACCAGCCTTTCCTGAATCAGTTTTATACTTGCTAAAACAAACTCCTTACAAATAATCCAATCTTTAACAAAACCTGGACATCTACCGTGCACTGATTACAAGACATGTTACATTCACAAAGCTTTTGCCCAAGAATCAGATTCTTGCAATTATAACTATGGCAAAAGAAGACCCACACAATTCAGTTTAATAAGGGAAAAAATAACTAAACATCACAAGTTTTACCATCGCCATCCTCGTCCATTGGAAAATCCTCGCCTCCCGCTTCATGGAGATCAAGCACGTCCGACATTATGCTTGTGTTGTTTCTTTCTGGGTTAGGGACAAGTGTGCCGTCGTTCTACGCAGAAGGAACCGCGTGTTATTAGTAGCTGGATACAGCGTTTACAACTAGCATACAAAACTGGACTGGATTTATATACTTCAACTGCTTTTCATATCATCCAGTGATAGGTTTACTCATAAACTGAAACAAATACCACGATTTTAAATCGATACAGAACTTCGTAAAAATTCCTCCCAGCATGCCATATGAACTCGGAATTCACTTAGTAACCCGGAAGTGATACTAGTAGCTGAAATCTAGAAAGGAAGTGCCGCATGAAGAGTTCAACATGGCAGCCACGACACCCAATGAATTAATAGCAGTATGTAGCTGTTGACAAGACGGTTGTTTATCTAGTGTTGTCGTAGTTAGTGAATATATATTACCTTAAATAGATTAAAATAGTTTAGTATAGTTTACCTGTAAAAGAATGAATATACAGTATACGTTCAAGAAAACTTTATATGGGTGAATACAGAAAGATGGGAAGAATTGAAAGAAATTATTGAATTTTTTGGAACAAAAGATGCAAAACACAGGAAACACAAGCTGAAAAGCATATTAATTACTATAATTTCAGCTCTCCTGCTTGAAACTGTAGGTTGTTGGTGAAAAACTGGTAATTTGCAATCAATTTGCAATCATTAACAAAACTGTAGCAGGTGGTCTACCGAGTTGCCATTAGACCAGGCCTGTGCATGTACCTCATCAAGGAGCCAATCACAACACAGACCCCAAGACTGTGGTGGTGAAGTAATGTGGTTCTTCTGGAAGCCTCTTCTCTGTTCCCTGGGGCTCCCTGGTACATGACCACCATGGACAGCCCCGGTCTCTTGCAAACTTATCAACATCTCCATCAGTTTGTTCACCACTATACTCATAAACTTTGGGCAGAGACCCCGCGGTCCTTGACAGCATTTGTTATAGGCCCATTGCTATTTCTGGCTAGCCCCAGTGCTGCCATGATGCTCTCTGGCAAGGGAATGAGCTGTCTCCATACGCCATCAGTCCTACTACAGGAACTCTGGCTCAGGCTCTCTGTTGATGTCACTGGTGTGCAGTGCAGTAACAGTTGTGCTGCCAAGCTGGCACTGTCTCCTCCATATCAGATGTAATCCATAATGTATATGATAATTTATATGCATACATGTATTTGTGTCTGGTGTCTTATAAAGCGTGTGGCTTTAGCAGCTTGGTCTGATATATATATATCAGAATCAGAATTACTTTATTAATTCTAATTGTCTCACATTACAAACAAACTCCTGATAGAAACTATAGAACAATAAAGTAATTTAAGTAAAAGAAATAAAATA